>QANW01002708.1:460299-627612 GCA_003254865.1 Dryas drummondii | reverse complement strand
AAACCCATATAGAATCTTAGATTAAGCAAAAACAAGTTCAGAAAATCTCTTTATGATTTTTCAAGAATTAAAGACCATTTTCTGAAAATCTTGAAGATGAGCACTTCACATAGAAAATACCCAGACGTGAAACCCCAAGAATACACGCTCAAAAATACTCATCGACACACCCACAAGATCTGAACAGCCAGCCCACTTATGCCCGTACACACCCACGCAAAAATCATGTTCGCCCAAGCCACGTGGAAGCCAATCAATGGCTGTCCACAAGAGACGGATGAGGGGCATATTCTCTATGTCCTAGAGTGGTATCCTAGTATTACTAAGGATAGGAATAAGGAGTTGTAAAAAGGAATTTTTACTTTAAAAATCAGAAATGAGGAAGATGATGAATAGTGCTGATGTGTGAAGGTGTGTGCGTGAATGGGAAAGATGCAATCAGATCTGATTGCTACAGTAGGGAAACCAACCCATGTGCAATGCACATGCATGTCTAGTACCAAACAAAACATGGGCTTTCAAGAAATGGGCTTAAAAAGCAGAGACCCGAAATGGACCCACTGTAGCGACTGTGACTTAGATAACAGTCACTGTACGTGAAAAACAGTGTTCTTTTTGATCAGTGAATGACTAGTCAAATAGACAAAAATATGTTAATTTCATGAAATGAATGAAGTGCAGTATACCTTGTGTCTTTGTTCATTCTTGACTTCTTCAATGCAGCAGAACTTGTCCTAAATCTAGCCTAGAGCTTGTGAGTGATTAAATACAAATTAATACAATTGTTTTGACAAGGAACATAGCCAATCATAACAAATCCTAGAAACTAACAAAGTGGTTTAGAAAATAACAATATATGTCATTTTCTTATTTGTTCACATATGTTTTAAGGATAATTAGATTCAAAATGATTAAATATCCCTTAAAAAGAGGTCATTTTTATGTACTTATTAATTAGTGAACTATTTTTATTTAACAGTATTTGTCTCCAGCGCGCATTATATTTACCTTATATCACATGAAATCTACTATATTATTTAGTTTCTTCAATATTTTTTATCAATATAGTAAATAATATGTTAAATAAACATATGGTCAAGTTTCATTCAAAATTTTCATATTTTGATAACAATTTTCGTCGTTTTTGTCCAATTTTATCGAAATCAAAATTTTAACCGAAATATCCGCGAAAATTTCCGTCGAAAATTTCATCGAAAATTTCCTCGAAACCGAAATTTTACTCCTTGAATTTATAGGACAATGCTTAATAGTTGGGTCCTCATGTTTGAGAACCAACATTGTTCTCATGGCCAATTAAGTGAGCTCTATCATGAGAGGTAAAAAAGAGTTGAAATGGTGGATCTCATCATAGACTCATTTGATTGGCCATAAAATTAAGATTGGTACTCAAACATAAGGATCCAAATATTGCTCATATATATATATATAAATTTTTGAGATTAGTCCAAATAGCGAGGGAGATCCGAGATGAGGAAATACATCATACTAGGATTGACATAAGTTAAAGGTTCCAATCTTCTCAATATAAGTAAACATAAAAAAATATTTTAAAAAAATCATGGAGACTCAAGGTCTCATGCATGTGTACAAAATATGTAAGTGGGTCACGTATCAAATTGTTGAACTTCATTTGATTCAAG
Organism: Dryas drummondii; assembly: GCA_003254865.1. Lineage (NCBI taxonomy): Eukaryota > Viridiplantae > Streptophyta > Magnoliopsida > Rosales > Rosaceae > Dryas > Dryas drummondii. Next base: position 625,951 of record QANW01002708.1, on the reverse strand, counting down.
GGGAGGAGAGATCAAACTTGGAAATTTTAAGGCTTTTCTAACCGGGCTATCCGAGTAACTGCTCATTTGATACTTTATGTTTCATGATATAGAATGAATGTTTTTGTTTTTGGCCAAGAGAATGAATGTTTTAATTAAAGAAGCATAGAATCTCATATCTCTCAATAGGGGCTTGGGCCTATCACCTGTGTAAACTTGCCTTATCGCTCTCATATTTGTATTCTAACATCAAGACTAACGCTAGAGAGCGTATAGGAACCCATTATTGGATTGAAGCCCATGACTTATTCCATTTTCATAGAGTGCTTGAAGAGTAATTCTACCACGTATTTAAAGGCTCAACTTGTTCTTATGACCAAATTAGAATTTTTTTTTTTTTACCTTAATTTAAATATTTTTATAATATAAACACTCAATTGAGTTTTTTCTTTTAGATCGATAAAGGACATTGTTTTAGTTATAAACTTATAAGTGCATCATATGACGGAAAATCTATAACGAAATCCTATTTCAGTCCAAATAAAATAACATAACAAAAGCAAATGAAATTCTACTAAATTTTGTCTCATATATATACATATACGTACATATCCAATGCCTCTATGCCTTGAACTTCTTCTTTTTTGGGTTTGAAGGCTGAAACTATGCCTTACATTGGAAAACTGAAAGAGCACCAGTATTATGTACGTAGCCTAGATGATACAGAACAAGAGAGAATGGATCATTAGCAGATTTACAAAGAAGGCCATGTCATGTGGCAGGCCCATATCCAAATGGTCGAATGTATATAAAGATATTTACAAAGAACTGACTTTCATTCTGGCCTAGTGATTAANGGGTTAACATAGGCCACGGCCTGGAAGTGGGCAGCAGTGTAGGAACGAGACCGATCCAAGTATTGCTGGTAATCAGTGTGGGTAGATTGTTTTAGCCCAAGAACCTGACAAATCACACTAGGCCAAAAATACACATCACGGTTGCGCACATAGACATTATAACCTGTTCGAGCAATGCGACTTGGAAAATTTGCATAAAATTCCTGAACAACAGTGAGGTTGTAGGAAGGGACTGTGTGAGGGAGGTCATTCAATGTGGAGACTTGATAGTCACTGAGGAAGGAGAAGACTTGACGAAAGAGATGGAGATTGAATTCCTCTAACCTGTAGTGGCGCTCAGTGACCACAGATCGGGATTGCACAATACGAAAAAATCGCTTGGCCCATCGAGTTGAAAACCGATTCTGTTCGTTGATGAAGTCTTCGTCTTCACAGTCCTCCGGCGTGGATGGTCGTTGTCGGCTGCGATAGGGGATGATGGTGGAGCCCGACATGGGGAGAAGCCCGGTATGGCAAATGGAGGCTTGAGAATTGAAAAGGAGCCCGAGTCGCGACACAGACTGAGTCGCGAGAGGGATCGGAGCCGACCGAGTCGCGAGCGAGAGGAGGTGGTGCCGACGGCGGCGCGAGCGAGAGGTGGAAAGGCGGAAGGTCAAGGAGGTGAGAGAGAGAGAGGGATGCGGCAGGAGATGAGAATATAAGGAGAAGATTCTGAAATGTTAGGGATTTGAAAGAAGAAAGAGGGGCGCGTGGCTTATAAGGGCTGATAGATATGATAAAAGTCTGAAAAACCCTTAATGAACAGTGATCCAAAATGCAGAATGGCTCTTGTGAAATTGACTGTATTTGACGATTGTTAGACTGGTCAAACTGAACAAACTGTGTACTGGAACATAAAATAAAAAAAGTAGAGGAATCCTTAGAGAATTGGAAGCAATGACACGCAAAAGAAAATCTATGAGTTAGATGTGCTTCAGGGAATTTATTTTTGACAAAACAAATTTGACAAACCAACAAACACACTTAAAAAAGAATTAACCACCAATGTCAACACTCTCATAGATATGAAAAATGAAGATTGCAAATTTTGTGCAAGAAAATAAGCATATTTGGGATATAGGGAGGTCAATGCTAGCATTCAAGACTTGTTCATGATGGAAAAACAATGTCAAAGACAATCAAAGAGGTTAAATAAGTTTCATCCACAACAAGAGATTAGAATTTAACCACTCAAGAGAATTTCTAATTTGGGAACACATCTTGAAAGCAAAGTTTTTCAACTCATGACAATGGCTTTGAGAAAATTATTTTCATTTGTTTTGTTTAGGCACATCCCAAGTTAAGTGCAATGATTTGGTCCAATTTTGCGACTCTTTACCCTAGAACACCATAAAACACCTTATTTCTCCCTAGGGCCGTGACTTCTTTGGTCACACTTCCTTTTTTTTTTTGTTATTTTTGAATTGTGCACATTTGTTCAAATGAGGAAAACTTAGCTTAAGATGGGTCACAAAGGAGGAATTATATTGAAGGGCTAAATTGCATCCTCAAACAAATTGACTTTGAAAAGCATTTAACAAATTTGATTGATTATGACAAAGTGTTAAAAAAAAAATCTCAAGGCTAACATTTGACAAGAAGGAGGGATTATGCTTATTGACATGACACATGTGATGCAAGAATCTTTTTTTTTTAATATCAAAGAGAGTGTGACAAGCAATGTTAAGACCTTTCAAAGTGGTTATTTTCTTTGAAAGAAGAAACTACTTAACCAAATAAAAGAAACTTAAACAATGAAGCACATTTAACTACAAGGACTCATGCATGTGTACAAATGCCAATTGACTTCCGAAGACTAATGTGCTTTGGATTCTCTAGAGCTTTTGTAAAGATGTCTGCAAGTTATTGTTCGGAAGGAACAAAAGTCAAGGTAAGAGTTCCACTTTCCACAAGATCTCGAATGAAATGGTGTCTTATGTCAATATGCTTGGTTATAGTATGTTGCACTGGGTTCTTGGAGATATCTATAGCACTCATGTTATCACAATAAATGAGAAAGGTTTTCTCATCAATTCCATAATCGGCTAACATTTGTCTCATCCAAATGAGTTGTGTACAACAACTCCCTGCTGCTATGTATTCAGCTTCAGCAGTCGACAAAGAGACAGAATTCTGCTTCTTGCTATGCCAAGACACTAAGTTATTCCCAACATAGAAAGCACCACCCGAGGTGCTCTTCAAATCATCACTACACCCAGCCCAATCGGAGTCACTAAATCCAACCAATTTAGTGTTGGTATCATGGGTATACCACAACCCATAGTCAAGAGTCCCACTCACATATTTGATGATTCTTTTTGTTGCAAACAAATGGGATTCTTTGGGATCATTTTGGAACCTAGCACACACTCCTACCGCAAACGATATGTCCGGTCTACTAGCTGTGAGGTAGAGGAGACTTCCTATCATGCTTCTATACAAGGTTTGGTCCACTTGCTTACCACTTGGATCCCTATGAAGTTTGGAGCTTTTACTCATTGGAGTAGTAGCCACTTTGGAAGACTCAAGCCCAAACTTTTTGACCAAGTTTCTAGCATACTTAGATTGGGAGATAAATATCCCACTATCTACTTGCTTAACTTGCAGCCCTAAAAAGAAATTCATTTCACCAACTAGACTCATTTCAAATTCACTAGACATTACATCAATGAATCTCTTAACATGAAAATCTGAAGTTGAACCAAAGACAATATCATCCACATAAACTTGAGCAATCAAGACATCATTTTTCAACCTTTTTACAAATAGGGTCTTGTCAACCGACCCTCTTTGATACCCATTGGACAACAAGTGATGAGAGAGTCTCTCATACCAAGCTCTTGGAGCTTGCTTCAGCCCATACAAGGCTTTCCTCAATTTATAAACACCATCTCTCATGTGAGGATCCTCAAAACCTTTTGGTTGTTCTACAAAAACTTCCTCATTCAAGTAACCATTTAAAAATGCTGTTTTAACATCCATTTGATACAATTTGAACTTAAGATGACATGCAATGGCACAAAGTAACCTAACGGACTCAAGTCTAGCAACGGGTGCAAAAGTCTCATCAAAATCAATACCCTCTAATTGAGAGTACCCTTGAGCAACAAGCCTAGCCTTGTTTCTAACTACATTCCCAAATTCATCAGATTTATTTTTGAAGATCCATTTGGTTCCAATGACATTTGTGTTGGCTGGTCTCTCTACAAGAGTCCACACTTGGTTTCTCTCAAATTGGTTCAATTCCTCATGCATTGCACTCACCCATTCCTCATGATTGAGTGCTTCTTTGACATTTTTAGGTTCAACAATGGACACATAGCACACATGAGCAAGTTCATTTGCCATTTGTTTTCTAGTCCTAACTGGCTGGTCTAAAGAACCTAGAATTACATCTTCACCATGGTTACACCTCACCCATCTTGGTTTTTCAGATCTGTCACTCAAGGTTTTGTCATTTTGTTCGCTCTCTGACTTATCAAACTCAACAATTTTTGAGTCATCAGTAGGTTCATCACTGCCTGACTTGGACTCTTCTTTAACCAAATTATCCTCTTTAGGATCAGATTGTGGGAACAATCCATCCTTATCTGCAGCCATTTCAATAGATGCATCATGATCATCTATTTTCACATTTATGGATTCCAACATAGAATTTGTTCGCAAATTGAAGACTCTAAAAGCTCTACTGTTGGATGAATAGCCTAAAAACAGACCCTCATCACTCTTGGAATCAAATTTCCCCAAATGTTCTCTATCCCTAAGGATGTAACATGCACTCCCAAACACTCTAAAGTGTGTAACCTTAGGTTTCCTACCCTTCCACAGTTCATAGGGAGTCTTTTTGGTTCCCGGCCTAAGGTAGACTCTATTTATGATGTAACATGCTGTGTTTACCGCCTCAGCCCAGAAATGTTTAGCAAGATTTTTGCTATTCAACATCACTCTAGCCATCTCAATCAAAACCCTATTCTTTCTCTCAACGATTCCATTTTGTTGGGGTGTTATTGGAGCTGAGAATTCATGTTTAATACCCATTTGACAACAAAACTCATCGAATTGAGAGTTTTCAAACTCAGTACCATGGTCTGATCTAATTCTGGACAGGGTTGACAGACTCGACATACCTTCACTTTTCAGCAGTTTCACAATCTTGACAAAATGATGAAATGTCTCCGACTTGTCCTTAAGAAATGACACCCAAGTGTACCTAGAAAAATCATCTACCATGACTAGAATGTATTTCTTTCCACCTATTGACAAGGTTTGGACAGGACCAACTAAATCCAAGTGAATTAGTTCAAGTGTCCTAGAGGTGCCTATGTCTTTGACTCTTTTGTGTGGTTCTTTGGTTTGTTTCCCCATTTGACATGGACCACAAACAAAAGTTTCGGGCTTTCCTATCTTTGGAAGACCTCTAACAACCTCATGCTTAGACAACTTGTAAAGGTCATGAACATTAATGTGACCAAGTCTTTGATGCCAAAGAGAGCTAGTGTCATCAATAGCTCTATTGCAAGTATTCTCAATTTTTCCAACATTGCCATCAAACACATAGCAATCATCCCTAGACCTAGGGGCATTCAAGATCTCCCTTCCTTGGGAGTCAACAATTCTACATCCACTCTTTGACATACACACTTCACCACCCCATTCATCACAAAGTTGGCTAATACTAAGCAAATTAGAATTTAGCCCATCAACAAATCTTACATTTTTCAATTCGGGTATACCGGGTATGTGTACAACCCCCTTTCCACTCACATAGGACTTCTCTCCTCCTCCAAAAGTCACACTACCACCATCATAAGGAGCAAGAGAGGTAAAGACCTCCTTATCTCCCGTCATATGTTTGGAACACCCACTATCTAGGTACCAAATGTTCCTCTTAGTGGCTGAAAAAGCATTCAAGGTTACTAGACATTTAGTGGAGCTCTTCACAACCCATCTTTGATGTGGACTTGGCTTATTTTTGGGAAGTGGGGTGACAAGTAAGGCAATTTTGGTTACCTCTTTGAGTAGATTGTTCACTTGCTCTTGTAGAGAAACATTTCTCTTTGGTTCACTTGATTTCTTTCCTCTAAGTTTGTTGCAATTTGGTCTAATGTGACCCTTGACATGACAATGATGACAAACCGGGACAAACTTTGTTTTTCTAAGTGAAGTAGAACAATCAATTTGTGTGACACTTGATGTAGCTTGACTTGACTTAGAATGAGATGCATTTTGACCAATGTCAATGAAACCTAGACCCTTTTTGACACTATGATCAGATTCTGACTTGACAAAAATGGTCTTTGTGTTGGATACACTAGGACTATTTTCACTAAAACCCAAACCGGTTTTGTCACCATGATGCTTTCCAATCCTAAGCATCCTATCAACCTTTTCAGCCCCAATGGTGAGCTCAACAATGCTCTCATTTGCTTCATGTACTTCTTTTTCAAGTTTCTCATTCAAAGATTTAAAGTAGATGTTGCTCTCCTTGAGCACTTTGACTTGACTCTCAAAATTTTGTTTCAAGATAGCCACACTTTCTAATTCACTCTCTAATGACTCAATCTTCTCACACAATTTCAATTTAGCATTCTTTAGTTTCTGATTTTCTTCCTTTATGCTAAGAGTTTCGGTGAAAAGTAAGTCATACTTATCACAAAGTGCAGTGTAAGACTCATCATCAGGAACAGATTCTGAGTCAGACCCACCATCAACTTGTTCAATCTCCTTGATTGATGCAACAAAAGCAACTTCATCACCCTCAACATCGGAAGAAGACTCACAATCATTTGAGTCATCACTCTCACTATCACTCCAAGTGATTTTCATGGCTTTATTCTTACTTGAAGAATTATTCTTTCTATTATTTGCACATTCAATTGCTATGTGACCTATTCCACCACAAGTGTAACATTTCACATCTCTCTTGGTTGTTCTTCCTTCTCTAAAGTTAGACTTCCTCTCTTGTTTTCTCTCAAATGAATTCTCTCCTTGAGGTTTGAATTTGAACTCCTTAAAGTTGTTACCACTAGTTCTAGCTTCTCTCCCTTTATTTCTAAGAATTCGTCTAAATCTTTTGACAAAAAGGGCAACCTCATCATCGGACATGGATGATTTTTCACTCAAGTTTTCACTCATCTCTTTGACACTTTGCAAAGCAATATCCTTTGACTTCTTGCTGTCCCTTTCATCCATTTCAAGTTCCATCTCAAAGGTTTTAAGCTTTCCTACCAATTTACCAATTTTGAGTTCATCCAAATTTTGGACTTCTTGTATTGCATGCTTCTTAGATTGAAATCTCTTAGGTAGAGATCTAAGAACCTTTTGGACAATGGTAGACTCCTCATAAGGTTTACCTAGGGACATGGCTTCATTTGTGAGGGCTTCCAACCTTTCATAGAACTCGGAAAATGACTCGGACTCTTTCATCCTAATTTCTTCAAATTTGGCATGTACCATTTGAAGCTTAAGTGACCTAACTTGTTTGTCCCCTTCATGAACAACCCTAAGTTTGTTCCAAGCTTGCCTAGCCGTGACACAATGTTGTATGTGTGCAAATTGTGAGGAAGACAGTGCAGTGACAATAGCATTTCTAGCCTTCTTGTTGGAGCTAGAGGCCGTGACTTCGGCAAAAGACCATTCGGACCTAGGCTTAGGAGTTTCAATCCCATCAACAGTTCGTGTGGGAGGAATCCACTCAACATTGAGATACTCATATGCCAACTCGTCATAGGCATCAAGAAAAATTTCAAATTTTTCTCTCCAAGCAGCGTAGTTGCTGCCATCAAAGAATGGAGGAGAGTTGCAAGATCCTGCAACGCGATCTCTTTCCATCTAGACACACCTAGAAAATAAACAACACCCTAGGATCTCTCTATTTGCTTTTAGAGTAGCGCTCTGATACCAATTGAAAGTTTAATTTAGGTGATCTATTCACTCAATTAACTTGATTAATTTCACTTTCAGTGATCGGACCCCAATTTTTGGTTTATGTGATCACTCACGAACTAGTCAACCAAACACAACTCAGACGGTCCAGTAACAAAAAATATGAAACTCCATATTGACTTCTAAAAACCAAAAATCACTTCAGTAAACAACACAAATCAAACACATCAAGGATCAAGTGACATCCTATACACTCAGAGGATCCATCACAGTAGGCATCCCAGTGTTATCCACAACTACAGTGGTGTGTGATTAGCTAGACAATTAAATAAGGCATATATCAATTTCCAGCATATAGCTACAGTACCGATTTGTGTTTAGATGTTGAGTGAATCAGTAATCATAACAACACAAACAAGGAAGACAAATGCACACAAGATGTTCACCCAGAAAAACCACAAAGGGTAAAAACTGGGGGTCTATCCAGCTGACCAGGCAATCCACTAAAACAGAAGTTCAATACAAAAGAGAGCACTCAGCACACAAGCTCAATCACTAAGTCCTAGACTAGGTGGCAGCTTTCTTACCCTTTTGTGCAACTTCCATACGCAAGGCAGATGGTCATTCATGAAGAAGGCAGCTCCACTCCAAGCTCATCAACCCATGGCACCAATCCGCACCAAGCTCAGTGGTTTCATCAATGCATGAACATGATATGCAAATGTAGGATTCACAAACAAAGATCAACCTTCTCAAGCTATCGGCATGAAAAGATTGATGTTGAATCCTTCAACTTAAATCTAAAATGAATGTGTTTGAAGAATGTATGAAAACATTTAAGCACTCAAACCCATATAGAATCTTAGATTAAGCAAAAACAAGTTCAGAAAATCTCTTTATGATTTTTCAAGAATTAAAGACCATTTTCTGAAAATCTTGAAGATGAGCACTTCACATAGAAAATACCCAGACGTGAAACCCCAAGAATACACGCTCAAAAATACTCATCGACACACCCACAAGATCTGAACAGCCAGCCCACTTATGCCCGTACACACCCACGCAAAAATCATGTTCGCCCAAGCCACGTGGAAGCCAATCAATGGCTGTCCACAAGAGACGGATGAGGGGCATATTCTCTATGTCCTAGAGTGGTATCCTAGTATTACTAAGGATAGGAATAAGGAGCTGTAAAAAGGAATTTTTACTTTAAAAATCAGAAATGAGGAAGATGATGAATAGTGCTGATGTGTGAAGGTGTGTGCGTGAATGGGAAAGATGCAATCAGATCTGATTGCTACAGTAGGGAAACCAACCCATGTGCAATGCACATGCATGTCTAGTACTAAACAAAACATGGGCTTTCAAGAAATGGGCTTAAAAAGCAGAGACCCGAAATGGACCCACTGTAGCGACTGTGACTTAGATAACAGTCACTGTACGTGAAAAACAGTGTTCTTTTTGATCAGTGAATGACTAGTCAAATAGACAAAAATCTGTTAATTTCATGAAATGAATGAAGTGCAGTATACCTTGTGTCTTTGTTCATTCTTGACTTCTTCAATGCAGCAGAACTTGTCCTAAATCTAGCCTAGAGCTTGTGAGTGATTAAATACAAATTAATACAATTGTTTTGACAAGGAACATAGCCAATCATAACAAATCCTAGAAACTAACAAAGTGGTTTAGAAAATAACAATATATGTCATTTTCTTATTTGTTCACATATGTTTTAAGGATAATTAGATTCAAAATGATTAAATATCCCTTAAAAAGAGGTCATTTTTATGTACTTATTAATTAGTGAACTATTTTTATTTAACAGTATTTGTCTCCAGCGCGCATTTTATTTACCTTATATCACATGAAATCTACTATATTATTTAGTTTCTTCAATATTTTTTATCAATATAGTAAATAATATGTTAAACATATGGTCAAGTTTCATTCAAAATTTTCATATTTTGATAACAATTTTCGTCGTTTTTGTCCAATTTTATCGAAATCAAAATTTTAACCGAAATATCCGCGAAAATTTCCGTCGAAAATTTCATCGAAAATTTCCTCGAAACCGAAATTTTACTCCTTGAATTTATAGGACAATGCTTAATAGTTGGGTCCTCATGTTTGAGAACCAACATTGTTCTCATGGCCAATTAAGTGAGCTCTATCATGAGAGGTAAAAAAGAGTTGAAATGGTGGATCTCATCATAGACTCATTTGATTGGCCATAAAATTAAGATTGGTACTCAAACATAAGGATCCAAATATTGCTCATATATATATATATAAATTTTTGAGATTAGTCCAAATAGCGAGGGAGATCCGAGATGAGGAAATACATCATACTAGGATTGACATAAGTTAAAGGTTCCAATCTTCTCAATATAAGTAAACATAAAAAAATATTTTAAAAAAATCATGGAGACTCAAGGTCTCATGCATGTGTACAAAATATGTAAGTGGGTCACGTATCAAATTGTTGAACTTCATTTGATTCAAGGGGAGGAGAGATCAAACTTGGAAATTTTAAGGCTTTTCTAACCGGGCTATCCGAGTAACTGCTCATTTGATACTTTATGTTTCATGATATAGAATGAATGTTTTTGTTTTTGGCCAAGAGAATGAATGTTTTAATTAAAGAAGCATAGAATCTCATATCTCTCAATAGGGGCTTGGGCCTATCACCTGTGTAAACTTGCCTTATCGCTCTCATATTTGTATTCTAACATCAAGACTAACGCTAGAGAGCGTATAGGAACCCATTATTGGATTGAAGCCCATGACTTATTCCATTTTCATAGAGTGCTTGAAGAGTAATTCTACCACGTATTTAAAGGCTCAACTTGTTCTTATGACCAAATTAGAATTTTTTTTTTTTTACCTTAATTTAAATATTTTTATAATATAAACACTCAATTGAGTTTTTTCTTTTAGATCGATAAAGGACATTGTTTTAGTTATAAACTTATAAGTGCATCATATGACGGAAAATCTATAACGAAATCCTATTTCAGTCCAAATAAAATAACATAACAAAAGCAAATGAAATTCTACTAAATTTTGTCTCATATATATACATATACGTACATATCCAATGCCTCTATGCCTTGAACTTCTTCTTTTTTGGGTTTGAAGGCTGAAACTATGCCTTACATTGGAAAACTGAAAGAGCACCAGTATTATGTACGTAGCCTAGATGATACAGAACAAGAGAGAATGGATCATTAGCAGATTTACAAAGAAGGCCATGTCATGTGGCAGGCCCATATCCAAATGGTCGAATGTATATAAAGATATTTACAAAGAACTGACTTTCATTCTGGCCTAGTGATTAAGTGCTTGCATGAAACCTTAAGGCCAAAAAAACTTACTAGTATTTTACCCGGATGTGCTTTTTTTTTTTTTCTTTGACCTATTTACTCTTTTACTTTTTGGTAACTCATGCAACTGTCCCTATTATTATAAAATAAACTCAAGACAATCTGCCAAATGGTTGCCGATTTTCTCTCCTAAAATTTCACCACAGCTTTCTTTTTCATCCTTTGTCAAGAACTCATTCTACTTTTGAAAAGACTTAACTCCATGGCCAAAATTTCCCCACAACATTTTCTTCACCCACCTCTTGTTTGTTTGTGAATTCATGATTTTCATTTCCAAGCAAACCAAAACATCATTATTAACATTTGTAAACTTGCCTTATTGCTCTCATATTACATTCCTTGTTGAAATATCAAGACTAACACAAGAGTATATAAAACCCATTATTAGATTGAAGCTAATGACTTATGACTATTTCTTATGGTGCTTAAAGGGTAATTCTACAACTTATTTTGAAAGGCTCAACTGGATTCAACTCATGAATTAACCCACTATGAATTTACTTCATTTTATGTGGGCAAGTTAAGAGAAAAAAAAAAAATGGGCTTGTCATGTATTTGGAATTTATATACTGCAGAGAGTACGTACCTATGTATAAAGTAGACAAAAATTTCTGGTAATGAAAATTTTGGGGAAGTTGGGGGACCGCCTTTTCCTCAAGTTTAGTAGAGCCTAATGGGGTCTCTCAACAAGCAAAATAAAACCAATCCAGTGGGCTTGTAATGAAGAAAAGAAATTAACAAAATCATGAACCACTGATCGATGAAATCTAACCTATATTCTTACAGATGCTATGCACAATTGTTTTCCTACTGATGTTGGGCTTGTAATCCAGTGGGCTTGTGTTTACGTTATGTTTTCCTAGTTAGCTAAGGTTTTTTGTTTCCCTATATAAGTTTAAGCTTTAGGTTGTAATAATAGACAGTTTTCTTATCAATAAATTTGTCATGGCCGCTCCTAGAGCCCCCTTGAGGCTCCAATTGATGGAAAGACCTGGGGAACGTGTATATTGCGCAGTCGCGGACAAAGAAACCACAGACTTCCTACTCGGACTTGTTCATATCACTCTGGGAGGCCTAACAACAATGCGGCCTGAAGCCAATCAGGGGTCTTTCGGAAATTTGCTACGGAGCATTGGTTCTTTGGAAGAAGCAGGGCAGCTAAACCCAGGAGTCGCCGCCAATATATCAAGAATAAATATACAGGCGCCACCCTCAGTGTCACAGACACTCCCAGGAATCGAAGGCCAGGAACTTTACATTTGTTGGTGCTGCAATAAAAATCCGGCAAAAAAAATTGGGACTCCAACCCCTGTAGCCGCAGCACTCTACACCAAGTGCGCTGAATGTAGAAGTCCCATGAGTCACCGTCTCACACCTTTTCCGGCCGCAACCGAAGGTTTTGTCAAGGAGGGTCAGTACTTTGTGAGGGACAACCTTCGCATCAAAACTCTGGAAATCGCTGATATTGTTGCTGTGTGCGGTGGCCAGAACGGTATTGTTCCACGAAACGTGGACATCGGAGGTCCCGAGGTAATGGTTAATTAGCTTTTAATTATGCTGTTTTATTGTATTATCTGTTTTGTTTTGTAAAAGGCATTATCTTTAATTTTTGTTCTTTGTTCAAATTAGGCCGTTGAATTAATCTGGAATGTACTTCGATCAGACACCGTGTTGAGCGACACTTTTATTCCCAACGCCGCAAGAGCATGCAAAAGAAGAGCAAAAGAAGAGCCCAGAGCCTAGAATTTACAACATTTTATTTGATTACCCTTTTGCTTACATTTTCGATTTAGTTTTTCATGAAAATTATATTTAGGGATGAGAGACTAGAGGGCTGTGAATTACACACACAACCAAAATTTGTATGCAGTTTTGATTAGATCTCTCTCTCACTTTTGACATATACCTTTTTGCACTATCAATTTGGTCATATATGTACCATCCATTAAGCATTAGCTTACCAAATTCGCAATGTAAAAGTGACAAAGTAAACAAAACCCACAATACTACCAAACCTTCCAAAATGTCTTACATGTTGCAATTAACAATACAACATTATGTAATACGTACCTATACATTACTATAAATAATGTCACTGCCCCATCAACATAACGTACCATTGGCAAAAATAGACCATATGTAATTTGTATAGACCATATCATCATGTATCTATGTACCTATCATCATGTATGTACAAAAATAGACCATATGTAATTAGTATAGAAGAAACCTCACCCTTAAATTATTGGTTAACAACTTAACATGATAACCTGTAGCCTCCTCATGTACGTACAAAAATAGACCATATGTAATTAGTATAGAAGTAACCTCACCCTCAAATTATTGGTTAACATGATAAATGACAATTGAGGGATGGAAGTTAAAAGTTTCAAATTCGCAATCTTTTGAAACTATAGCTTTGATAGCAATATAGCATATATGTTACACAACCACTTCACTCTTAAATTATGAAAAATAAATCAGCAAATAATTTACATCATACCAACAAACATGCATGTCCCCCTTGTGAGAATAACTTGCATATACCTATGATAGAGACAGGCTAGTGTAACCGTAGAGAGAGAAAGAGAGAAAAATGAGATGAGAGAGAGAAAAAGGGAGAGAGGAGAGAGCGATACCACAACTAGTATCCCTGGGGCAGGTAAGTCCTTCTCCCCACTTATATGTGTGAAGCATATCCTACTTTTGTGACATGAGATCGCACATCAACTGTATGTCCCGCCAAAGACTCGAACTATAAACACTGGAGAATCAGACTACACAAGCAAATTGACCAGGAACTGGAAAGTGTTAAACATCCCTCATTTGGAGGAGGAAAAAAAAAAGAAAAAAAAAAAAGAATTGGTTGCAAACCGTATAAGCAAATTAATTTTGCTTAAAATAAAGAGAGGCTTTGCCTCTTTNATCAAACACATAGCAATCATCCTTAGACCTAGGAGCATTCAAGATCTCCCTTCCTTGGGAGTCAACAATTCTACATCCACTTTTGGACATACACACTTCACCACCCCATTTATCACAAAGTTGGCTAATACTAAGCAAATTAGAATTTAGCCCATCAACAAATCTTACATTTTTCAATTTGGGTATACCGGGTATGTGTACAACTNAAGTGAGAGAGTTCGAGAGAAATAAATCCTCACAATTTGTGTGAGAGAGAAATCCTCTTGAGTAATATCCAAGAGAAAGTTAGCCACTTTGGTGAGATTATCTTTATAACCCATTATTTTTGTAGAAGAAGTTTTTTATGTCCATAAACTTTGGTGTCACTTGATTTCCTGTTTATTCAATTATTGTTAAGAGTTAGCCTATTTTAATTACACAAGGGTGGAAAAAGTTTGATCCAGGAATCGCCAAATTATTTATTAGCATTTATTATTTGCCATCTTTCCCAACAAGTGGTATAAGAGCTTAGCTCATTATTAGTAGTATCTTGTGTATATCAAAATAGAGGAAACATTAACATCATCGTCAACAACAATGATCAAACTGACTTCCTCAAATTACTCCATATGGAAGTCAAGAATGGAGGACATCCTCTTTTGCAAAGATTTGTATGAGCCTCTTCAAAATGAAGGGCAAAAACCTGAAGGGAAATCAGATAGGGATTGGGGCATCCTAAATAGAAAAGTTGTTGGACAAATCCGACAATGCATTGATCAAAGTGTTTTTCATCATGTGGCACAAGAAACCGTTGCCTATTCATTATGGACAAAGTTAGAGTCCATGTACGAGAGAAAGACTGCACAAAATAAAGCTTCATTGATCCGCCGGTTAGTCAACTTGAAGTACAAAGATAGTCGAAGTGTTTCTGAACACTTAAGAGACTTCCAAGGCTTGGTGAACCAATTGACGAATATGAAGTTGGTGCTTGATGATGAATTACATGCACTATTGTTACTCAGCTCCTTGCCAGATAGCTGGGACACGTTGGTGGTGTCATTAAGCAACTCAGCTCCTCAAGGCGTTCTTACATTAGACATAGTAAAAGACAGCATGTTCAATGAAGAAGCTAGAAGGAAAGAACAAGGACTATCGATGGAGTCAGAGGCTCTTGTCGCTGAACACCGTGGAAGAAACAGTAATCGAAAACTCTACAACCGAGGCAAGCCAAGGGATCGGTCAAAGGGTAGGTTCAAGACAAGGAAAGACCTAAAATGTTACCACTGTGGCAAGCCAGGCCACATAAAGAAAGAGTACAGACAACTCAAAAGAGAGCTAGAGAAGAATGAAGCAAAAAACACAGCTGCCACTACCTCTAATGGAAATGAGGTAATTATCATTTGTGATGATGGTTATGTTAACTTAACATCACAAGATACATGTTGGATAGTTGATTCCGGTGCATCCTTCCATGTAACCTCACGGAGGGACTTCTTTATATTCTACACCTATGGAGATTTTGGTAATGTTAGGATGGGCAATGATAAACTATCCAAGATCATGGGAGGAGGAGATGTTTCTCTTGAAACCAACACAGGTTGTCGCTTAGGTCTCAAGGATGTGAGACACGTTCCAGATATGCGTCTTAATTTGATCTCTACCAGAATCCTAGATGATGAAGGCTACACCAATGTCTTTGGTGAAAGGAAATGGAAGCTCAGTAAAAGTTCTCTAGTGGTAGCTCGAGGAAAGAAAGAGAACACCCTTTACATGACAGATGCAAAAGTCAGTAATGGGTATGTGGATACCCTTGGAGAAGACTCATCAATTGAGCTATAGCGCAAACGGCTCGGTCACATGAGTGAAAAGGAACTTCAAATTCTAGCTAAAAAAAGGCACTAATCGGGGTAAAAGGAAAATGTATGCCTCTAAAACCATGTACACACTGCTTAGCTGGAAAACAACACAGAGCTTCATTTTATCACAGGCCTGCAACAAGGAAACCCAATGTTTTGGATGTTGTATATTCTGATGTTTGTGGTCCTATGACCACTAATACTCTTGGAGGTGCAAGGTATTTTGTTACCTTTATTGATGACCATTCCGAGAAAGTTTAGGCATATGCGCTCAAAACAAAAGATCAAGTGTTTGACATATTCAAACAATTTCATGCCAGTGTTGAAAGAGAAACTGGCAAAACCTTAAAATGTATCCATACAGATAACGGAGGAGAATACATGGGAGCTTTCAAAAATTACTGCAAAAGTAATGGGATTAGGCATGAACGATCTGTTCCAAAGACTCCTCAGCATAATGGAATAGCTGAGAGAATGAACAGGACAATTATTGAAAGAATCAGAACAATGTTATCTCATGCGAAGCTTTCTAAGAGTTTCTGGGGTGAAGCTATGATGACTGCAGTTGATTTAATCAACTTTTCTCCATCAGCTCCGTTGAATAATGATGTGCCAAATAAGTTCTGGAGCAGCAAAGACGTTTCCTACAATCATTTGAAAGTGTTTGGTTGTAGAGCATTTGTTCATATTCCCAAAGATGAAAGAACTAAGCTCGATGTCAAGTCGAAAGAATGTATCTTTGTGGGATATGGTAATGAAGAATTCGGGTACAGACTATGGGATCTTATCAACAAGAAGATTATCAGAAGTAGAGATGTTGTCTTCTTCGAAGATCAGAATATTGAAGATATTCAGAAAGGTGAAAAGCTTGCTGGAGATGATGCATATGATCCTCCAGTTGACAATGATCCAATACATGATCAAAGGGATGATCAAATTGATGATACATCAGATGATTCGATAAGGGATGATCTAAATGATAAAGTAGCTGATGATAATGAGGAAGAAGATCAAGCTCCTTATCGACAACCATTTATTGGTCTTCAGCTACGACACTTAACCAGGGTACGAAAACCCTCAAGCAAGTACCCTACAAGTAAGTTCGTTCTACTCACTGACGGAGGAGAACCTGAGTACTACGAAGAAGCTTTAACACATGAGCATAAGAGGGAGTGGTTGAAAGCCATGCAAGAGGAAATGAAATCCTTGCATGAGAATCACACATATAATTTGGTGAAATTACCAAAAGGTAAAAGAACACTCAAGAACAAATGGGTGTACAAGCTAAAGACTGAAGAGAACAGCTCACAACCAAGGTTGAAGGCAAGGCTAGTTGTGAAAGGCTTCAGTCAAAATAAGGGAATTGACTTTGAAGAGATTTTCTCACCCGTGGTGAAGATGTCATCCATCAGGGTTGTACTTGGTTTGGCTGCAAGCTTAAACCTAGAGGTTGAACAGCTTGACGTGAAAACAGCTTTTCTTCATGGTGATTTAGAAGAAGAAATTTACATGGAGCAGCCAGAATGATTCAAAGTCAGAGGCAAAGAAGATTTAGTCTGTCGACTACATAAAAGTTTGTACGAACTAAAGCAAGCACCTCGACAATGGTACAAGAAGTTCGACTCCTTCATGATTGAGCATGGATATCGAAGGACCACTTCAGACCATTGTGTATTTGTGAAAAGATATGATGATGGTCAGTTCATCATACTACTTCTATATGTTGATGACATGTTGATCGTAGGACAAGACAGTGACAAGATTAGTAAACTAAAGAAAGAACTAAACAAGTCCTTTGCTATGAAGGACTTAGGACCCGCAAAACGGATTCTCGGTATGAATATCTCTCGTGATCGGAAAAATAGAAAGTTGTGGTTATCACAAGAAAAGTATATCGAGAAGGTAACAAAGCGGTTCAACATGGATAGAGCAAAGCCAGTTGCTACTCCACTTGCAAGTCACTTTAAGCTTAGCTCTAAGCAGAGTCCTACAATCAAAGAAGAAAAGGATAAGATGACCAAGGTGTCGTATGCCTCAACTGTTGGTAGCCTCATGTATGCTATGGTGTGCATAAGACGAGACATAACACATGCAGTTGGTGTTGTTAGTAGATTCTTGTCTAATCCAAGGAAAGAGTCCTGGAATGCTGTAAAGTGGATTCTCAGATATCTCAGGGGTACTTCCAAAATGAGTTTATGCTTTGGAAGTGGCAAACCTGAACTGATTGGCTACACAGATGCAGACATGGCTGGAGATATTGATTCTAGAAAGTCTACTTCAGGATACCTTATTTCATTTTCAGGGGGAGCTGTCTCATGGCAGTCAAAGCTACAAAAATGTGTTGCTTTGTCTACAACAGAGGCATAATTTATTGCAGCTACTGAAGCTTGCAAGGAAATGTTGTGGATGAAACGATTCCTACAGGAATTGGGACAACAACAACAGAAGTACACACTACATTGTGATAGTCAAAGTGCAATCCATTTGAGTAAAAATTCAAGTTTTCACTCGAGGTCAAAGCACATAGATGTGAGATATCACTGGATACGTGATGTGCTAGAATCCAAGAAACTACAGCTTGAGAAGATCCATACTGATAACAACAGTTCAGATATGATGACCAAGTCTTTACCTAAGAACAAGTACGAGTACTGCAGGAAAGCAGCAGGCATGATGGAGCCCTCCATCTAAGTCGGGAGGGGGAGATTGTTAGACATCCCTTCTTATTTGGAGGAGGAAATAAAAAGAAAAAGAAAAAAAATTAGTTGCAAACCGTATAAGCAAATTAACTTTGCTTAAAATAAAGAGAGGCTTTGCCTCTTTCGTGCATGACCATCAATTGCATGCATGAATGGCCTATATAAGGTACTATTCTCATGCATTCAAATAATTCAAGAAGTCATCGAACATAATCCTCCCTTTGAAAGAAAAAAGTGAGAGAGTTCGAGAGAAATAAATCCTCACAATTTGTGTGAGAGAGAAATCCTCTTGAGTAATATCCAAGAGAGAGTTAGCCACTTTGGTGAGATTGTCTTTGTAACCCATTATTTTTGTGGAAGAAGTTTTTTATGTCCATAAACTTTGTTGTCACTTGATTTTCTGTTTATTTAATTGTTGTTAAGAGCTACCCTATTTTAATTACACAAGGGTGGGAAAAGTTTGATCCAAGGATCGCCAAATTATTTATTAGCATTTATTATTTGCCATCTTTCCCAACAGAAAGAGACAACACAAAGCTTGGACCATTGAAATGCTGCTTGTCCCTTCCTTGAGATTCAAAACAGCTATAGCATACATACCACATACAATATTCATCAGATCTCTAATTCTTCTCTAGCTGCTTGCTGGTTTCATTTTCATGATGCATATAAATCATGATACTTGTGATTGTAATTGGAGATGTGGGTATGTTTGTTTTTGTTGTAGTTGATGTTCAGGGAGTGTTGGATGAGCAATTCTCGCAGCTGCAGCAGCTCCAAGATAAGAGGTCCCCAAACTTTGTTTCTGAAGTCTCTTAAGAAATCTCAGAGGACTATTGTGATACTCTGCTCCTCATACAACTGATTAATGCCACTGATCACGTCAATGTTTAAGTACCAATATGGATTACAGAATTTTGAAATCTGGTCAACCAATCAACAAGTTTGAAAACTCTACCAAAACCTAAAATTAATATAGTTAATTTTTTAAAAGAATTTTACATCAACATTTATAAAGAACGACAGTTTGAAGAGTATTTAGTTCATTAATAAACCATCAACAGTTCTGCACATCCTATAAATAAACCATGCAAGAGTTCTGCACATACTATGACTTATAAGTGTATGTACAATTTACCCACACTATAAACAAATTGTTTAACAGGGTTGACTAATATATTTGAGGACAACATCAAATCAAATGGTTGGGTATGGACAATTTAGTTTCGTAAATTCAAGAATCTTGCGAGAATTCACAAGTGAGGCATAAAGTTCAGAAAAGCTATACTTGCCTTTTCAACCAATTCTTCCTTTGGAGGTTGCAGCATGAAGTTAGGAGTTCGACCTAACTGGCCCAATATATCAAGCCTTGGGACTGAAACAATATAATTGATCAATAAATTTCATGAGACAATCTCTTAAAAGCAAGCAAATTTTAATCAAATATTCAAATAAGAAACTTCTATGGGGCGAGGTACCACACAACATTGAACAAACATTTTAGACCCTGGTAAATTAAAAGTATAAAACCCACAAACTCATATCAACTCCCTTTCTTAATCTACATTGTGATAAACCCAGGACTTTTCTTTGGAAAGAAACTAGGAAATGATCCCAGTCTCCCAGAAGATATAACTTGAGCCAATTGCCATGTTTTCAAAGTTTAATCTAACTGGGAATAACAGCTTATATGTTTCAGCTAGGGAAGGTAACTATATATTCTGCATATCTAACTTTCTGTATAAATAAAAATCTTCATTTGTTATATTCAAGCTAAACAATAAGCTTATAACTTCTATACACTGAAAAATTCAAGTTTTACTCCACGTTGTCAGAAAAAAGAGCATTAGACTCGAATGTAGCAAGTAGCACAGAAGTTTTCTTTAGTAAATCACTTTTGCAGCAACCATTCGAAAAAGTTCAACAAGGAAAAAAAAAGAAAAAAAAAGAGAGTACTCATTACTCTAAGCCCTTTCATCATTTCAGAAAATTAGAAAGGTTCACATAACTTCAAAATGCAAGCCTCACCAAAAACTCTAAGGGCTTGTTTGGAAACTATTTCATGAGGTGGATTTGGAATTCCTCATGTTTTGATTCAATTTAAGGAATGAATTTGGATTTGGCCCAAATTCATGATGGATTTTAGAAGCCCAAATCCATGAATTTCAAATGCCCTTAAACTAGATATTTGAAATCCCACCCCCCCACTCTCTCTCTCTCTCTCTCTCTCTCTCTCTCTCTCTCTCTCTCTCTCTCTCATCATCTTTGGCCACCATTGCCAGCCAACTTTCTGGCGACCCTTCCGGCCAACTTTTCCGGCGACCACCGCCTGCCAACTTTCTGACGACCCCTCCGGACAACTTTTCTAGCAACCACTACCGGCTAACTTTCTGACATCCCCTCTGGCCAAATTTTCCGGCGACCACCGCCGGCCAACTTTTTCGACGACCCCTTCGGCCAACTTGTCCTGCGATGCCTTGGGCCAACTTTTCCAGCAACCACTGCCTGCCAATTTTTTTTACGACCCTCCGACCAAATTTTCCGGTGACCCCTCCGACCACTTTTCCAGCCAATATATATTTATCATATATTGCAATATATATATATAAATAAAAAATTCTTAAATTGAAATCCTCATATTTCATTTTTTTTATCCAAACAATAGGATTTGAAATACATGAATTTGAAATTCAAATCCCCAATCCAAACGGGCCCTAAATGTCAAAATGAAAAGCACTGATTTCTTTTCACAAAAGAAAGAATCAGGCATCCTTTTAACCACCTATTTGCTCAATAAATCACTCATTTTGCATTTTCTTCATCTTCTGAAGAAGGCAGTTTTGGTCTCAATTTTCATCCCATTTCATCGACTACAATTTCTCAGCAAACAAACAAATTGTATATTTCTATAAAAGTGAACCATTCAAATAACATGAGAAATACACATATAATCAACCAAATTAGTACAAAACTACTTACTCACTCGAAGTTTTCCTCGCCCTCTCTTCATCTGCTGTCTTCAACTTCGCCAAGTTGTCCCTCAAATCCCTAAACGAAATGCCACTAATGTAACTCTCAGTCTCATTCTCTTCCATCTCCCTCAACCCTCCAACGAAAACCAGCTGTCCCCCTTAGGCTCTGGCCTCAACGTGTCTGTCTGGCCAATCACATTCGGCTTCAACTTTAGCTTCAAACTATTTGTAAATGCGGATAAGGACATTGGGTCCCCACCCTTCCTCTCGTTCTACACATTCGAAGTCGGTCTTATCTTATTCAAACTCTCTCGAATCGCCTCAAAAGAGAGCATCCCATTGCTCACACCCTTTTTGGCATTGGAGTCCTTAGCCTTGGCAAACACATTTCTCTTATACAGCTCCTGAAAAGAGACATGTTGTTGCGAGCACTACCACAATAACGTAAATAGACATCGGTCAATAGACAACGGTTTGTGTTTTGTCTGTTATCTTAATTTACCACACAACGGTTTTTAAAAAACTATTATATGAAGGTATCATATCCCATGCTATTTGGTCTTGTGAAGTCTTTCTTAAATTAATAAACACAATAGTTTTAACCAAAACCGTTGTGTTGGATAAGTTATACAAAAATAAAGAATTTGCGGATCTTTGTATTCGGCAAAAAGTTGAGGCGCGCGTTAATGAATTAATGAACATTAATCCCTTTGACTTCACCCCTTCAGACATTCATCCCTCTGACTTATCCATCTTCACCGTCCTCATCACGCATCTCCAACATCACCGTCTTTCGATCTTAGCCCTCTATATCGGTCTATCTCTCGTTCTCAGTCTCTCCCTTTCTTTCCTCTGAGGTGTATCACTTTAACACTATATGCTTTCTCACTTTAACACTATCAGAATACCCAATGCCCCCAAGATTTTTTTTTTTTTTTTTTTTCTGTTTAATCGGCATCCTATATGTTGAAAAATTTTTCATTACAAGATAGCTATACTTTATACAGTTTATAGCATCTAATTAGGCCAATCTTCTTGGTTAACATTGTGGTTGGTTGTTCTGTCCATGTTCGTGAATATGTGTCAACTTTTTGAGTTTTTGCAGTGTTATAAATCCTCTGTGTGAAAATATAATTTTCTATGGTACTTTTGTGCTAGCTTAAATGGTCGTAGCTAGGTACTTGATCAAAATAACCCTTCAGTTTCAAGAACTGAAATCAACCAATATATATAAGAAGCAGAGGTCTCCCAGGCATTAAATGAACCAGGTACGTCTAATACTGATGCACATTTTCAATGTGAAAAACAAAACAAATATCTAAATTCCTTTGTATTCCAAATGCCATTGATTTTTTTTCTTCTTTCAAAGTTTTCTTAAACACACGTAATGACCACCACTTCTCGCACCACATATGGTACGAACATGAAATTTGTTTATTCCTGTACTGAAATTGTGTAAATAGTAGTCCATACACAAAAAAATAAAAATAAAAATAAAAATTCATTCATAGTCAAATGCTTTGGAGCCAATAGAGCTCGTTGCTTTATATTGTTTTGAGCTGCTCCATGAGGATATTTGGTAATGGTTTGAGATTAACATGATACAAATTAATTTCATGAACTAGGAATGCTTTTCTGTGGGGCTTTCTTTACTCTATAATCTCACAATATAAGAAGCCCTTTACATGCATAGGATTTTTCTTTCCAAGCAAGTATACACAGAGGTTATGTTAATTACCCTTTAGGCCTTTATGCAGGATGTATGTTAAGGAATTATCAGAAAATAAAAAGGAAAAGGAATCAAACTTTAGTATTGGTGTTTGATCAGAAGTTCAGAACACATAGTGTTTAACTTGAGGGCCTATGGACTAAAATAATGTTATGTTTACATGACTAGGAAAGTCTATCGTGGTTGATGATTCATGTATGAGATTTATTGTCAACATCTTAGTATAATGACTTTACTCTGTCAATGATATGATCCCACAAAACTTTCCATATAACCATATATAAATTAAATTTTGTATGAACATTACTTTTTGTTGTCTCATGAGATGCTTATTATTATTTTGATCACAACATAGCATCTCGATCAACTCTTTTGACCATAGAGCTCATCAAATTGGTCTGCTTATTGCTATGCTCTTCATGCAGCAAGCTATTAAAGAACCAAAATTATTGTAATCAAACTTATTTATTTTATGTTTGGTGCATGAACTTTGACTGAACAAATTTAAAGATATAATGGACATTTCTTTGGCAGAATGATAGACATAGAATATCAATTCAATTCTTCCTAGCTTTCTCTTGCTTTGGTATTGTCATTTGGTCTTCTTTTCACTGCATTAAAATTAAAGTCGAAAAGCAAGGTCATGGCGGTATGGCTCTGGTAAGTGTAAATTAATTAGTATCCATCTCCCCTGTTAATTATGGTTATTAGAAATAGAAGTAAATTAATTGTTTCATTTTATGTAAATTAATGTGAGCTTTTCTGGGATTGCAGGTTGGCTTAGAAGCTTTATAGCAGACTAAGGCATGTTTGCATATTGAATTTTGTCACCGTTGTGTTGGTATGACATTGAGAATGTTTTTATTTTTCATATATATTAATTGTTTTTATTTTTCATATTAATTGTATTTTAAAATTAGGTTCTAATGGTCACTTTCTTACACCAGGTTAATGGTCACTTTCTTTTCAGTTTGATTTCATATACATCATTAATTACAACGCAGGGTGGGATGGTCAGTTGGGGTTCTCTGCATGTCTATATATTGATGTCTACATCTTTTTGCAGCAATTAATATTCAAAGTAGCTAGAGGAAACCATGGAGAAATTTGCACGAGGTGAAATCAAGATTCTCTTTTAGCATGCTTTTTCCCCATTCAAACCTTATACAATCTGTGATTTCTGAAAATAAATATAATTGTAACTGAAAATAAGTAGCTTAAGGTTTTGGACATCGAGCCAGAATTCTCTAATCCATCATTATTTATGGGATATATACTGAGTGTCATAAATAGTATCATGACAAACTTAATCACTACTTCCATTATCTTCTGTATAAAAAAAAGTCACGGCCAAAAAAATTGGGAAAGGAAAAGAAGGAAATACTTGAAGAATAATTCGATATTAGAATTTTGTACTTGGTTGTACGAGTACTTAACCTTTTCATCATTTGTGATTCAATTAGCATATTAATTGCTCTGTTTTGACATGAATTACTATGCTAAAGTTAACCTGGTCTTGTTTAGGTCTTGGACATGAATATAAAATTATATTCATGATTCAAAGAGTTGATGCTACATTTTTGTTCAATTTTTGTAGGAAAATCGATCAGAATTATTTCGCAGGTTCCCTACTAGCATTCGTTGGCAATATGTCTGCATTGAAGTTATTGTAAGTAGTGGGAGAGCATTTTTAGTACAACCTTTTTAACTGTCTATTTCTTTGTTTAGACTCATTACAATTTATGTAACTTTATAATTTATTTTGCTTTTTCTTCTCTGTAAGCTTAAAGGAACCATTCACTAATTATAACCTTTGAGGAAAGGCTTCTTGTTTTGTTCTTGGCTTTATTTTTTATTTTAGGCCTGCTAGATTGGGACTCTTTTTTATCAATTAAGTTTATTGGTTTATCTATTCTTGGAGGACATTGAACATAGACCCTCCCAAGTGAGTTATCTATTAATTAATGAGTTCATTTGCCTATTTTTCTGTAGGGATTCAAAGACGGAAGGAGCTCAAAATGCTTTGGTTGTCAGTCCATTTGCACCAAATTAAGGAACAATGAATAGTCTCTTGTTCTCTCGGTTTATTATTCGCTTATTATCTTCATGGAAGGTCTTTGGGGGCAGCAATGATTTCTCATGTTTTTATTTTATCTATCTTGTACATATATTGACTTGGTCATTGGGGGCAGCAAGTTAGGCACTTTATTTTGTGTGGGAGGAGTAGTATATATACATGTATTTCTTTCATATATTTTGACTTTGTAAATTGAAAAGGTTGATAATATTATTGATTACTTTTTATCTAGATGTTAACAAGTAAAGAAAACAACAGATTCTCTGTCAAAAGCGTTGTATGTATCTTTAACTTACAATAGTTCAATATCAGAAATCATTGTCTAATCCACAAGCATACCACGATGGGCTAAGTGCCTTAATGCAACAGATGTATCAAATACCTATAGACATCTAATTAAACTTGAAATTAGTATTTTACACAACGGTTATATGGTTAAAACTCGATGTTCTTAAATCCATAATACAACGTTTTCATATAAACACTGTAATATGAAAGACTTATACACATCTCAAACTCCTATTTTTTCAATAGCCTACACAACGATTATTATCACAAAAAGGTTGTCTTAATGAGTATTTCACCTTGTGTTTCTACCTAAAATAGTTGTAAAAGACATGCATTAGTAAACGTTCGTTGTCTTGATGACATTAACACAATGGTTATGAGGAGAACACCATTGTGTAGATATATACTCAACAATAGTATCCTTTAAACCATGGGTTTTTTGGAGTGTATATACAACATTATTACTATTATAACCATTGTGTTAATGTCATCAAGACAACGGAAAAAAATCATTTTGTAATGGTACCCCAATAGACGTCGGTCAATTAGACGATGATATTTGGTCAACTTACACAACAGATAATATCCGTTGTATATTAGCTTTTTTTGTAGTAGTGGAGGGATTTAGAGCAATTGAAAACTGTTGCGGAGGTGCAGAGTTTGAGTCAATGGGGTCTGGTACAATTACTGTGTCGATCAATTCAAGTTGAGACATAAATTGGATGTTAATAGAAACTCCCGAGCTCTTGATACCAATTTACATCACTCTTGTTCGCCTATATTCACGTTCTTGGTGAATTTAATTAGGGTTTCTTGATAGCTATGACTATTCCTAGAGCTCTGAGGCTCCAATTGATGGAAACGCCTGGAGACCGAGTGCATTATGCCGTTGCGGACAAAGACTACCAACTTCCTACAGTAGCTACTTTATCTCACACTCGGAGGGCATCACATCAATCGTCTTTCAGCAATTTGCTACAGAGTATTGGTTCTTTGCGAGAAAGAAGGCATCTAAACCCTGATGTTGGTGTGAATCTTTCAAAGATCAACATACATGCGATCAAGAGCAAGGAACTGCTCATTAGTTGGTGTGAAGAGCTCTACAGCCACGACAGTTGGACTAATCAGTGGACCAACAGATGAACATCTCTTCGCCCTCGATCGTCTGTATGTTGATCTTTGATAGATTCACACCAACACCAGGGTTTAGATGTCATATTTCTCGCAAAGAACCAATACTCTGCAGCAAATTTCTGAAAGACGATTGATGTGATGCCCTCAGAGTGTGAGATGAAGTAGCCCCAGTAGGAAATTGGTAGCGTCTTTTTCCGCAACGGCATAGTACACACGATCCTCAGATGTTTCCATCAATTAGAGCATCAGAGCTCTAGGAACGACTATAGCTATCAAGAAACCCTAATTAAATTCACCAAAAATGTGAATTTAGGCAAATGATCGAGAGTGATGTAAGTTGGATTGGTCAAGGTTTTTAATTCAAAGAAACAAATTTTCTGGATTTTTGGGATTTTCTCGAGAAGATTTTTGAGATTTTCTTGCGTGTGCTGTGCTATCAAACAGACTGGGCCGGGTTTGAGAAACTTACGCATTTGTGTATTTATAAGAGGTGAGCACGGTCCAGTTCGGTGTGGTTTACGCCTAAAACCGCGCACATCGTCAGCTAGGTGATTCTTAGGTGATTCCCAGTGCGATTCGGTGCATAACACTGAGCACCTGTGCAGAAAACTGAACCAATCCGAGCCGCTTAGGTTCCAGTGTAGTTCGGTTCTGCAATATGATTTTGGGCGATAGAGAGAGGGAGGGTGACAAAGAGAGGTCGGCGCTAGAGAGGCGACATAAAAAGGTTGACGGTGACGTCGGCAAGATCGGCAACTGAGTTGGGTGAGGTAGATCGAGAGTGAGACATATGAGAGATTAAAGAGTAAGAGTCTGAGAGAGTGAGAGAGAGTGTGTGAGAGACTGAGACAGACAGTGAGGAGGTTTCGAGAGAGTGACTGGGTCTGGGCCTCTGGGTGAGTTTTGTTCAATTTTTATTTTTGTGTTTTACTGTTTTGGGGTTTGGATTTTTATTACATTTACATATATATGTTTTATAAATCGTAATGAATTTTATTGTTCCTCAATAATTCACTTAAATTTGTAAAATTCAAAATAATTCACCAAAGTTAACTTCGAGGTCTGAAACACGTTCCTTAAAATCCTATGAGCTCGTCTCGAATAAATATTATTTTCCTATATAATATAGTTTATAAGTATTATTTTCCTATACTTATAAATATTATTTAATACCCTAAACTCTAAATCATAAACTCTATATCATATACCCTATATTACCTATAAATGAAAACATCTTATCTCGAGCTCACCATTTAATGATCGGAAACACCTATGTTTTAGGAAATCATCAAAGATCATTCATTCAAAAAATCATCCAAATCGGAAATTGTTTAGTCATTTGATTAGCAATAAAAATATTTAAAGATATTTGTTTGTTTGCATAGTTTAGATGACTAAAAAATTACTGATTTGACTACTTTTTTTTTTATCATTGAGATACAATGGAGAGAGTAGATCACATAAAGATTGGTAATTGGTACTACCCACCATAACCTTACCCATTACTACAAGAATAAATTGCATTTGCGACGGCAATTTCTGATATTGTCGTCACAAAATGGCTTTTGCGACAGCGCTGCGATAACATGAGGAGCGTTGTGAATAATGGTGACACAAAAGGTATTTGCGACAACAAAATGCCGTCGCACGATGATTTGCGACGGCAACAAGTGGCGCAAAATTTTCGCGTCGTTTAATTGACTTTTTCTGCAACGGTTGTTTTGCCGTCGTAAATCAATTTTGCGACAGAATCTTTTCCATCACAAAATTAAATTCAAATGTGTTGATTTGAACATTTGTGACAGTACCTTGTTGTCGCAAAATGTTTTATTAATTAATAAAATTTAATAATTGATATTTTATCATGTACAATCAAGGAGTTAAATTTCGAATTTTTGGCGAAATTTCGTCGAAAATTTCGTTTTTTGAAGGTATGGAAAAACGAAATTTTAACACTAGTTCATGAATTTTTCGCCGAAATTTCGTTCCGAGCAACAAACCCACCATTTTTATGTCTGTCTTCTCCTTGCCAGTTACAAACTCAGCCACCGCGTGATTGGGGAGGAAGGAGAAAGAAGAGAGAAGAGATCGGGGAGGGACTTGGGAAAGAGAGAGTGGCGCTGGAGAGGGAGGACAGGAGGAGAGAGAAGAGAAAGAGGTTTGATATTATACCATATGTTGAGTGAGTCGCGGCGGCTGGGAGAGAAGAAATGAAGGGAAGAAGTGAAGAACTGAAGAAAAGTCACAGGATGGAAGCCAGGAGGGAAAGCAAAAAAAAAAAAGGAAAGAAAAAGGAAGAAAAAGTCAAAAAGGAAGAAGAAAGGTTCTGCACGACTTATGCTCAATGCTCACACCATCCATCACGTGGAGAAGTGGAAGTAGGATTAGGAAGGAAAGAAGAAAAAAAGAAAAGGAAAAAAAAGGAAAGAAAAAAAAAAAAAAAGTTTAGGGTCAATTAGGATTTGAGATCTTTGGGCTATTGGAAAAAAAAAAATTTGGAGTTTCGTTTGATTCTTTTGGGATTTCGTTTAGTTATCTTTAAACCCTAAATCATAATACATTCTATATAAAAAATAATTAAAAATTCTAAAGGGCATAAATCTTAATATTTTATATCATATCTTAAAAATATAGAGTATATAGGGTTTAATGTAATATTATGACATATAAAGTATTGAGTTTAGTGTATAGATTATAGAGTATAAAAAATATAATAATTTTATTTATTCATTATATTAATTTTATTTAACAGTATTTACCTCCTGCGCGCATTATATTCATCACATATCACATGAAATCTATCATATAATTTGGTTTCTTCAATGTTTTTTATCAATATAATATATAATATGTTAAATAAATATATGGTAAAATTTCATTCAAAATTTCCGTCGTTTCCGTCTAATTTTTGTCGAAATTTAAAAATCTTCAAAATTTCCGTCGAAATTTCCATCGAAATTTCCTCGAAACCCGAAATTTTATTCCTTGTGTACAATTTACATTTATATAATTGATATTGAATAATATTGGCAAAAAAATCTTGAATAATTCAATTTTTTAAAATAGAAATTTAATTAATTCATTGCGACGGCATCAATTTGTCGTAGCAAGATGGTGTCGCAATTGGTATTTTTTCTTGTAGTGCCATAAATTATAAGTAATATTCTACACCATAACCTTATACCTATAAACTATAATTGGTATTCCATACCATAACCTTAAGTCTGAAACTATATACGATTATACCTTAAAAATTAACTCTATTCTATAATAATTTTAGTACGTATATAAACTATAAATTATAGTTTTGGACTTTTAGTAATATTTTTACAATATAGAAAATATAAACTAATAATATTTTTAGACTTTTTTGCAATGATAATATTTAAATAGAGACCTAAAATAATATCCTCAATTCCAAATGAATGATATATAAAATATATTTAATTTTATAATTTATTATATTTTAAGTATCAGTATGCCTATAAATACATTGCATATACTTGAATATCACAAGTGGCTAAATGGTGTAGTGGGAATTCACACTTTGACACTCCTCAACAGAAAATTGGTCAGAGAAGAACCACGATTAGGCGGCATCCTCCAAGGATCAGATGGAGTAGCCCCAATAAGAAATTGGTAGCCTATCTGGCAGCAACCGCACAGTGGACTCTATCCCCAGGTGTTTCCATCAACTGGAGCCTGAGAGCGGCCATAGGATTGGTCGGGGTTTCTGGGTTTTTGGGTTTTCTCAAGAAAATTTTTGAGATTTTCTCGGGAAGATTTGTATGATTTTCTCGCTTGGGCCGGGTTTGAGCGTTTGTGTATAACTGTATTTATAAAAGGCCCAAACGGGCAAATTAAGACAAAAAAAAAATGTAACGGACAAATGACAGGGTTAAGATTTCAAATTTTTACTGTTTTTTTATAATAATATTGTGCGTGTTTGTGTGTGTGTGTGAGAGAGAGAGAGAGAGAGTAATAGATTTAGTGTAACAAAATCAAATCTTTTACAAACTCTTTCCAATGTAACAAAATCTTTACAATGTAAGTCTCAACCCTGGCCAACTGACTCTTTTTTTTTTTTTTTTTTTTTTTTTTTTTTCAAACGGGCTAACTGAATTTCATATCTCTTAAAAGTGACAAAGTAAACAAAACCCACAATACTACCAAACCTTCCCAAATATGTTTACATTTTACAATTAACAATACTACATTATGTAATACGTACCTATACATTACTATAAATAATGTCACTGCCCCGGCCATCAACTTGACCATTGGCAAAAATAGACCATATGTAATTAATATAGACCATATCATCATGTATCTATCATGAATGTAACGTATCTATCATCATGTATGTATAAAAATAGACCATATGTAATGAGTATAGAAGTAACATCACCCTTAAATTATTGGTTAACAACTTAACATGATAACATGTAGCCTCATCATGTAATTAGTATGGAAGTAACTTCACCCTGAAATTAATTATTAGTTAACATGATAAATGACAATTGAGGGATGGAAGTTAAAAGTTTCAAATCTGCAATCTTTTGAAACTATAGCTTTGATAGCATATATGTTAGACAACCACTTCACTCTTAAATTATGAAAAATAAATCAGCAAACAATTTACATCATTCTGACAAACATGCATGACCCACTCATATGTGTGAAGCTAGCATATCATACTTTTGTGATATGAGATCAGACATTAACCATATGTCTTGCCAAAGACTCGGACTATAAACAGTGGAGAATCAAACTACACGTGCAAATTGACTGGGAACTAGAAAGAGGCAACACATAGCTTGGTCTATTGAAATGCTCCTTGTCCCTGTCAAAACAGCTAGCATACATACCACATACAATATTCATCAGGTCTCTACTTCTTCTCTAGCTACTTGCTGGTTTCATTTTCATAATGCATATAAACATCAACATCTCGGCGAGTCCCAACATCAACATCTCGGAGAGAGAGAGAGAGAGAGAGAGAGATGGGTGAGGTGGACAGTGCTGACGGGTAGGGCTGCCGCTGAAGGTGGGTCGGGCTGGGTCCTCTTCTTTTTTCATTTTTCCTTTTTTCTTGTTTTTTTTTTTTTTATTTGTTTCACATTTTTAACATGTTTTTAAATTTGTAAAATGAAAAACCGTTTTAGAAAACGTTATCAAACGGCGGCTTAAGTAACGAGGTATTCCAAAATAACTCTGATTTACTCTCCTTTTTACTTAGTTACTCTACAAATGGGTCCCGATTTTATCCACATAAATTCCACCATACCTTTCTTTTTCATCTTTTGTCAACAACTCATTTTACTCTTCTCCTTTTTTTTGATCAAATCATTTTACTCTTCTTCAGTTCATCACCACTTGACTCTTGTTTGTGTTGTGAATTCATGATTTGATTTCCAAGGACAACAAATTAAATATCATCATTAACTCCCTCCATTTCTAGACAAAATCTTCTTCGAATCAACCAATTCAAGAATATCACATTTACAACAATTGTTTGGCCAAATTGTAAATGAGAAAACTACATGTCCTACATTAAATCAAATATTTATCATTTTTTTTTTCACATTGGGGGGTTGCAATGGAAGCCACAAGTTTCTGTATTTTGCTTTTCTTTTTAGGGTTAAGCATAGTGGAAGAAAGTATGGGTAGTTTGGGAATATTGATGAACTTCACTTGATGCTATTTCAAGGCATAGAATGAACGGATTTCAAGTGAGCATAGAATTTTTTTTTTTTTTTTTTGGCGTGAAACAAGCATAGAATTTAATATCTCTTAATAGGTTTTGGCCTATGTAAACTTGTCTTATTGCTCTCATATATATATTCTTTGCTGAAACATAAGACTAACACAAATACACAATGACTTGTGAAAACCCATTATTGGATTGAAGGCAATGATTTGTGCCTATGTCTTAGGGTGTTTAAAGAGTAATTCTACCACCTTTCAAAGAAAAAACAAAAAAGAAGAGAAATTCTACCATTTATTTGAAAGGGACAACTCATGCAATTCATGACCTAGCTAGCCCACCATGAAGTTACTGCATTTCATATGAAGTTACCGCAACCTAAGGTCTTTTTTCGGCCATAGAGTTTACCCAATGTCAGAGTTTGAATTTACAATAAAAATCGGTTTGTCAAGTTTCTGCAATCCAATGAGCCTAAAATGAAGAAAGAAATTGAACAAAAAAAAAAAGCAAGTGAGAATTATTGAAATCACTTATGTATATAAGACGTTTATGTACATTTTCTTGAAAAATATTGTTCTTATCTCCCAAAACTACAATATTTTATGCCTTTATTTAAAAATCATTCTAATATAAACACTGAATTCTAAATTTTAAAAGAAATTGTATTAGCTACAAGTATATAATGGGTCTGACAAATATAAAATTAATAATGCTAATTGTCCTATATTTGGATCTCACTTGATGTGTCATTACTTTACTGAAATGGTATTTCTTTTTTCTTTTTTAGGTTTTATTTTTTAATTTTTTGTGTCTAATGTATAAATATCATGTAAGATGATATGAAATTATGATATAAAAATATGATAAATGTAAGATTACTGATATAAAATAGAAGTCATATGTCACTTCAAATAACAGAACGAAAGCATCGATCAGAATTTTCTCTATCTCATATACACATACATGCATGCACACAGCACATACCTGGTCATAAAATATCTCATGCTATTGTGCCTTAACATTTTCTTTTCTTCTTTCTCTTGGGCCTGAAACTGTCTTACATTGGGAAACAATAATTACTGGTTTGTGATCAGTATTTGTAGCCAAAATGATATAAAACAAGAGACAATGGATCAAGAGCAGAATGCAAAGAGGGCCTTGTAGCAGGCCCAAATCAATGTTCGAAAATGAATATGGTTTTATTTCGCACAGATAGAAACTGGCCTTCTGTCTAGCCTTGTAGTGAAGTGCTTCCACCTTAACTCATGGTCATAGGTTCGAAGACCGGTACTCCTTCTAGAAGCCAAACTACATCAAAATCATTGATTTGATGAGATATTTTAAAATATCTCTGTTTTTACATTGATTCTCTTTTCACCAATATTCTTTTTTTACTTTTTGATAAGTTATACCAACGATATCAAATTGCATTCTAATTGAAGAGAGATTCCAAATTTTGGTTCAGGTTTTTTTGAAATTACAATTCGTCATTGTGAAATTTCAAGTCCCTTTGAAATTATTTTCTCACAAAGAGCCAAAAAAAACCAATGGAAGGGAAACGGAAACCCAACATCCATATAATTTCCGATAGAAAGAATCAAAAAGGGAGATTTCTACTTTTCCCATCCAACCCTTCTTCTTTCCCTCTGCTCAGCAATAATAGTTCCCTTCCCATACCACTTTGGGAGCCAAAGAACATAACACAACCAAACTTAACAGATAAGATAAAGTAATTGCAAACCGGGTAGAGCCAAATCAACTCTCACTGTGTGAGATTCTATTGATGTGAAATTATTTCATTCTTTGTCGTCAAAATCTCTCTCAAATTTTGGGCATAAATACTATGACAACTGATAAATATTTGGTAGTATTTTACCTGTTAGAAATAAAATAATAAAAAATTAATAGATAAATGAAATTTTATCACCTTAATCGATATTCAAAAAATTTGTATTTGGTTTGCTGCCTGTATCGGAAGTTCGAAACTCGGAAGCAATGACATTTACATAATTACATTGGTCTGTGTCTTTTTCTACTATTTTTTCTTTCTCATGATCGATTATTGGATATGCATATATCTCAGACAACCCCCGCCCCATGAATCAAATACGGAAGGAGGGTACAGGACCAGGGAAGTCAAGTAAAGTGCCATTGCCCTTTGGTTAAAAACTTAAAAGACATATCCCCTCTCCATAAGTACATATAAGTATAATACATCATTATTAAAAAGTGACTGAGGAGAGTTCCATTCAACCATATCATAATTAGAAGTGGTATGAAAATTTACACTTATTTTAAAAGTTCAGATACTATCATCTAGCTAGTTGAATATATTATTTAAAAATTCTTATCATAATTTCAAAGAAAGAAAATTTTGAATATTTTCTAATAACTGCTGTATGGTGAACATATAATCATTTTTTGATCGCATTTGTATGGTAAACATATAATTAAATTTTAATGGCGTTGATATTGACGGGTTCAGATTTTTATGATTACCATAAAAAATTTTGATCCATAGATTATTGTATGCCATATTATTTATTTGAAAGTTGAAAAAGGTTAGTGGAGGCTGTGGAGCATTATAAAAGTACCACAGTTGGATGAGTGTATCAATCAAGCAGCCGCACATTTATCTGGCTAAGCAGTGCGAGTACAGTAGTACTCTGGCTGGGTGTGGAAACTTGGTCCACACTTTTGACTGCACTCTGTATGCTCAAAGATAGAGAAGCTTTCCCAGCTGACACATTGACAAGGCTCTCTTATTGAATTGATTGACTGATAGATTGAACCATCTTATCATATTAAAAACAGCATTCACAAAGCTAAAAGTACCATTCCCCAATTGATAGTTGGGCAACATAAATATTTGCTCATTCAACTCAGATATTTTAAACTCATTATAACATGGATACGATACTCAGAATCAGCAACAGCCACATATGAATATATGATATATGCATTTTCATTCAAAATTACAACCAGGCAAATTCATTCATTCATTCATTCATGCAGTACGTACAGGTGGGTAGATAACACGAAACAGTAGTGACATAAATTCACCATGCATGAAGCATTAAGCATGAAGCATGATGATCATGAGCTCCATCTAACATCTTTCTATTTTTCTTCTTCAGCAAGTACTGCAAGTACTACTAGCTCCTACTGCATGCCTAGTGCTGCTGCCTACTTGGGGTCATCAATATATATGCTTGGTTTTGAGCAAAACCTAATACAACCAACAAGCTAGCTAGATGGGTGCATGGGGTTTAAATTAAGGCTCTCTTACTGCTTGCTTTAATTATTCTGCATTGGGTACCTAACCCCAGCTGCCAACACTCTTTGCTGCTCTATCTGCATTGTCAAACCAGGATAACAATAATTAATAAGAAAAGATGCTCTTACAATAAGTTCTATATATATATGTGATCATTTTTCGATAACGGATCATTAGTGCTACTTTAATTAGTTTTTACTTACTTGGAATAATTCATGCAATTTGTTCTTGAGGTAGCAATATTCATGCTCTAGCAGCTCTAAAGCTCTCAAGCACCTACGTACACAAACCAACCCACACATATAAATATAATATCAAATACCTTGTTGGCTAGCAATATTCATGCTTTTTGTGAAATATATATAATATACATAACAATGTCTGTCATGCTATAATGTCAATTTGTACCATTGATTATTCAAATTTTTATTTTAATATCGGACTAAAATTATCATTTTGATAATATAACATGGCCTAAATAATTAGTCATTACTCGTTACATAATTAAAAAGAGAGAGTTAAGGATATTTGAGAAGAGGAAGTTAATGTTTGAGAGGAAGTGGGAAAGGAATGAAATAATTAAATGTGGGAAAACACGAGAAATGAGGAGAAGAAAAGGGTGACCAAACCGACCCAGCACGGTTGTTGTGCTCAGAAGCAGCGCGAAAAGCAATGCATACGTTTCTGAGTCTCTTGGCACCTATGCTTGAGCTGCTTCCCATGAACTGATTCAAATGGATTCCCACTTTCTTGTAGTCCGAAAACTCCCTATCCATCCTGCAACGCAACTCATCTTCATCATCATCATATTCACATTGATGGTCATCACCAACCCATCAACCCAAAAAGCCCCATTGCCCCATTATTCAGATATATACCAATTCACCAACCAAATGACTGAGAGAGAGAGAGAGACTCACAATAGTCCTCTGAGATTTCTTAAGAGCTTCTCAGACTCATGGAAGTATATGTTGACAACTTCAGAAACAAAGTTTGGGGAGCTCTCATCTTGGAGCTGCTGCAGCTGCAAGAATTGCTCATCCAACACTCCCTAAACATCAACAACAACAAAAACAAGCATACCCACATCTCCAATTACAATCACAAGTACTACGATTTTATATGCATCATGAAAATGAAACCAGCAATTAAGCAGCTAGAGAAGAAGTAGAGACCTGATGAAAGAGCATTGCGAGCAGACGATTCATGTCTGCTCGCAACTGATCAGCAGTCCCCAACCCCAACATCCACACTGGCAGACCCGTCTTGGCTAAACACGAACTCAACCCCAACAACAAACAAACAAGGAAATTAGAACCACAACCGCAACAATGAGACTTTGTTTGCTTCACCAGCTTCTGGGTTTAGGGTTTTGGTGCTCTTGCTGGGACTTAATTAAATACCACCTGGGATTTAAAGGTTGGTGCCCACATTAAACAAACAGTTTATATTCAATTCAAATCAAAGCCTGAAATGAATAACATAACATAACATTGTTGTGGTTTCACAATTCACAGAGCGTGCAACGTGGGACATACCGAGGCGAATGTGGGGTATCAACCGGACCAGCCTACAAACCACAAACCCAATTCAGTAATTAAAACCCATTCAGACCGAGTGAGACTGTGAGTATGTGAGTATGTGAGGTGAGGGAGGTGGTGACCTGCTGTTCCCGTAACCAGTCTCCGCGCATGCTGTCTGTTCTGCCAGGTTGGTGCGGCGGTGAAGCCTCACTCCCACCCGACAACTGCCTGCAGCCGGTAACTTGTCAGTCACTCACTCACTCCATTCCAGACACCCATACTATAACAACAAATTTAATATTTAAAAAATCAAATTGAAAGAAATGCAAACTACCTTTTTGGTTTATTTCCTTTTCCTTTTTAAAATATTAGTTGGTTCACATTTTTCCGTACTCTTTCTGTCTCTTTCTTGAGAAAATGTTGGCTGGTTGTTGTGCTCTTTTTGGGTCACTGCTAGCTCTGCAGAATTGGAGTCTGCGATCTGCAAGTGGGACTTGGGAATGGGAGGTGAAACTTGAAAGAGTCCCCCGGTAAACAAGGCTATGAATGCACATAGAAAAAGTACGTTACCATGTCTATGGTACCAGTGCCACCACCAACAGTTATAATGTCATGCATTTTATTTGTGCAAAAAAATTATATTTGAATAAAAACGCATGCCGGGTATATTAATTAGGACCACATAATATACATGGAATGACTACTCCATTGAAAAATCTCTCATGCACATCTATTAGTGACAAATACAAATCTGGGCTTCATAGTTGGCAAAATGGGTAATGTTCGAGTTGGTTAATAGTGCATGCTCAACTCACTAAATTTCGTGTACTAAAATTTATTCACTCAAATATTAGTATATTACTTTATCCTTTATATGGGAATTGAAGAATGGGATTTATAAGAGCATGATGAAGGGACTGTTGAAAAGGGGGTGATGACTGATGGGTATTGGCCCCCAGTCAGTACTCAGTAGCATGAAGCACACAATTAAAGGCCATCACCTCATTTTTGGTCCTTTCTTATTGCGTCACTTTATTTGTACGAGAGAGAGAGAAAAGAGAACCACTCGTATATGCATCACTCATATATACATGTTGGTCCATTTGATTTGGCTAATTAGTTTCCGGTGATCTT
Organism: Dryas drummondii; assembly: GCA_003254865.1. Classification (NCBI taxonomy): domain Eukaryota; kingdom Viridiplantae; phylum Streptophyta; class Magnoliopsida; order Rosales; family Rosaceae; genus Dryas; species Dryas drummondii. Next base: position 587,508 of record QANW01002708.1, on the reverse strand, counting down.
TTTTAAAGTTGAAAGTTGTAAACAAGTAATTAAATTTCAAAATTTTCGTCGAAAATTTCGTTTTTTTAGGGTGTTGAAATCAAAACACACGTTTAATAATTTTTTTAGAAAATTTTATCGAAATTTTCATATTTTTTATTTTCTCCAACTTCAGAAATTCACCAAAAATAGCTCGAGACTCCAAATAATTCACCGAAAAATTTTACGAACTCGTATTGATAAGTACTAATTTCCTATAACCTCNGAACTCGTATTGATGAGTACTAATTTCCTATAACCTTAAAATAGTCAAATTGCTTTCAAAAAAATTATGAAAAATCCTACTCTTATAATTTAATTCTGAAAAAAATAATAATAGTCAAATTCTTGAATTTTCATTTTCTAAAATTCATTTCCACACAACTAAGCTCTAGAACCACAACCAAATATCTAAGTTAGTTAAAATAAATTTAAAGAAATTTCTAATTCCTTTAAACAAACCTTAAAACAAATTTGAAAAATTTAAATAACAAAATTACCATAAACCAAAATTTGGGTTATTCCACTTAGTGAAGACAAAGCTTGGCTAAGTAAAAGACACTGGAAAAAAGGAAGGAAAGATGAAAAATAAAATAAAAAAAGACTGAAAAGAGAGACACGGAGAAAAAAAAAGGGGGGGGGGGGGTTTGGGGCCTTTAGGCAATTGGAAAGAAAAAAAAAAGTTTGAGATTTATTTTAGTTATTTTAAATCTTAAACTTTAATACATTTTTATATAAAAAAATAATTAAAAGTATCATAAAGGGCTTAAAACTTAATATCCTAAAAAATATAGAGTATATAGGGTTTAATGTATAGATTATAGAGTATTAGGGTATATAGAAATATAGAATATATAGAGTATTATGGTTTAGATTTTAGTGTATAATTAAATTATAGAGTATAAAGAATATATTAATTTTGTTTATTTATTATACTAATTTTATTTAACAGTATTTGCTCTAGCGCGCATTATATTCACCTTATATCACATGAAACTTATTATATAATTTGATTTCTTCAATATTTTTTATTAATTTAGTAGATAATATGTTAAATAAACATATGGAAAAGTTTCATTCAAAATTTTCGTATTTTGATAGCAATTTCCGTCATTTCCATCTAATTTCTGTCGAAATTTAAAAAATTTCGAAATTTTCGTCGAAATTTCCATCGAAATTTACATCGAAATTTTATTCCTTGGTTGTAACTAGATCTTCTCTTTCATGTTCATTAGCTACAAATGAATTTCAAATTTCATAAAACTCCAAAAGTGTATATGATGCCTCTTTATTTTTTGGACTTACACATAATGCCGTAATGACTGCAAAGCTTTTTCAATAAATGTGACGGATGGTAATTATTTCAATTTTTTATTTTGGATCCCCTAAATTAAATAAAAATTTTGAATTGCCTAATAAAACAAATATTACCAAACATTTCTCCCCTAAAATAAGTGGTAACACTAATGTGGCGCAATTCAGGATTCACTATTTCTAATCAGGTATAGTGACGTTTTATCCCTGTAATTTAACGTGGATGGATTGTTTTCGTGAATGGTGTCAGTTCTACTTCTACAAAGAAAAGAACTGAATGCACCAAAGAATGCCAAACAAAAAATTAGACAAAGTACTATAAAAATGCAATGGACCATTCTAATGTTCACCCTTTTTCCTCTGTGTGTGCCTTCCAATTAAAGTTTCATTAAACTTTAATTAAGAATAGGGTTTTATTCATTCAATGAAACTATAATTACCAAAACAAAACGGAGGAACAAAGAGAATATATACAATTATTTTATGTGCATATACATGTGTCTCGAAATGGTATACATAGTTTTTAGTTTTTACAAAGTGTGCACGAACCATGCATCCTATATAACCTAGATTATGGGTTAATGCTATTTTTATAAGAGAAGCATGTTAATTGATTAATTTGTTAATAACTACCTCGGATTGCTCACATGAAAAGCATGCTTTGACGTAAGCAAACTCTATCATATATTATTTAATATTTGGCTAGTACTTTTTTTTTTTTTTGCCACAATATTTGGCTAGTACTTAGTCCTGTTAGATTACACCAAATTGGATTTTATAATTAGTTTCATCTATGCATAAATTATTTGGATTTTCTGCTTGTTTTATTTTTATTTATTTTAATTAATTTTTAAATGAAGAAAATGCGAGCTACGAAAAATCTTAACTCCTGGAAAACAAAGCAAGGCATGAGGCAAATTATAATAGTTTCTCGTCTAGAACAATGTAGAGTTTTTAGCCCCTTTTTAAATAAAAAATATGAGGATTTGAAACGGTTACACGACTTGATTCTCCTCAAGAACAATCATAATAGTATTTTATAGAGGCCTTCCTTTTTTTGAAAAATGAATTACATAAATTTTATTTAATTTTCAGAGTTTTTTGTTTTTGTAAAGATATCTTTATTTTTAGGAATAGAACCTTATGTTGTTTAGTTTGTTGGTTTAGTTTCCATTTTTAGCAGTTTATTTTGTAATTTGGTTGTACTGTTTGGGCTTTGCCTTTATTAATAGAAGTATATACTACATTCCTTGGCCCAAAAGAGGAATAGTACGTACCTAAAATCACTCCCGAATCTCTGGTTCTTTTATAGGCAATGTTAATCTTGAGATACAAGAAAATTGGGATGATAAAAACTCTACAAGTACTTATCATTGTGCAGCCAATATTGTATATTGTATGAATGTGCAACACAGCCTTTTGTACTGCTAACTAGCATGCCAACATTATTTATCACTTTACATGCCAAAATTATTAATCACTTTACAATACAATTCCAAATGCAATAGAATTAGAGCCTAGCTAAACCCATGAAAGCATTAGAAATGAGGAAAGAAGGCATGCTTTTGCTTTGTATTGACGTAAGCAGAGCATTGGGTGAGGAACAGAAAATGCTTCTTTATAGGAAGCACTTTTTATGGGATTACTTCCCCCATGAAAACTTTAGCTTCTAGGTACAGAAAATGCTTCTTTATAGTATATAATATTTAAGCATAGACTTTATAACCATATAATAAGGACCATGCTTCTTGTTCTCCCGTGCTTATTTAGTATGACCTTTATCCATTCAAGACACATTCTTCTTTTTTGTCTTATTACTAAAACTTTTTACACTTTCAGCTTTCAAGTACAAAAAGATTCCTAATTTCCCAATTAAAGTTGATATCGATAATAGAGCAGGCAACATATTACCTAGTGTACCTAAGCTTAGAGTACCACTTTAGAAAGCAATTGGGTGGTCATTAGGGGATTTTATATTATAATAGAAATGAAACTCATTGCTCGAGATAGTGAAAAGTTCAATGATCCCTGGAGTCTCCATGAATGATGAATGACACTCTTTTCTTTTGGAGTTGAAACAAATTAAATTGACATATATTGGTATTCAAAATTGTGTCACTTAAAAATAAAGAATAAAATTTCGGGTTTCAAGAAAATTTCGACGAAAATTTTAAAAATTTTTAAATTTCGACAAAAATTCGACTGAAACGACGAAAATTATTATCAAAATACGGAAATTTTGAATGAAATTAACTTTACTATATGTTTATTTAACATATTATCTACTACATTGATAAAAAACATTGAAAAAAACCAAATTATATGGTAGGTTTCATGTGATATGTGATGAATATAATGCGCGCTGGAGGCAAATACTGTTAAAAAAATGCTTCACTAATTAATAATTACTTCAATAACACCTCAATTTTATTTTTACTATAATATTGCCACATGAATCACAAAAGTAATCAATACCACATAGAGTTTCTACGAGGTTCAAAATTTTCGCTGTCTTCAGTATCATCATGTCCAGAGTAGGTGTAATGTGAAGAATAATCATCCCAAGATACTTTTCCAGCATAATTTTGCATGTAATTGCCAACATGCCAACCATATGGATCATGAACCTGTTGTGGTTGAATTTGCCCATAAGCATACTCATTTGAAGAGTTTGTCTCTTGTTGTGCCAATGAGTTACTATCAGACGCAACCAAATAAGGCAGATGTGGTGGGTAGAATATTGGAGGGTTTTGCCCATAATTGTAATTGTCACTTCCTACCCCCATATAGCCAAAAGTGGTGGATAATGAATTCTATTCTTCTTGTGCCAAACTCTCATGACCTCTTTGTCTGCGACTATAGTCTTTTCCTATGGCACCAATTTCTGGTCCGGCACGCCTACTCCCATGATCCTCATCTTGTGTTACATGTGTGTAGTTTGCTTCGACAGAAAATGGGCTTATATACTCTTGAGAATGTCCAGTGATATCTTCATTTCCACCACCACCACTACCTCTACCTCCAAAGTTGGTAGAAGTGTCTGATCTTGTGCTAGAGTTGCCTGATCAAGAAGGATTAGTGGGAACTGACTCAGTATGATGTGTCGACCTTGGTTGCATAAGTTCATTTAAACTTGTAGTAAGGCTCACCTCCTCATTTAGAACTCTGTCCACATTGATACCTTCCTGACGTGCTTGAGCTGCAATATCAGGGTTTGGATTGCCTGCATCATCATCTAAATGGAGGGGCCTAATCCACTGATAAAGCTGGTTTTCCTCCACATCATCATCCCCTATAGCAGCATCATATATATCCAGCGGATCATATTCACAACGCGATCCTCCTCTGCTTTCTTGTCTCGAAGTGCAAGCTTCATATTATAGTAGCAATATACCATTTTTTCTAACCTACTATATGAGAGCCTGTTTCGTTGTTTGGTGTGTATGAGTGCGAAAGTGCTCCAGTTTCTTTCACAAGCTGATGATGACGCCGTTTGTGATAAAACCTTGATGGCTAACTTCCTCACAGTAGCGCATCACTCCCATACATGATCCACCATTCACCTGAAATGAAAAATTTGTTTGTGTAAGTGTAACTATAAAAATAAATAATTAAGTTAATCTAACTAATACAAATACGATGTATACTCACTAGGAGACATTCGTGATCTAGCGGCCTTTGCAGCTCGCTCTCCGAACATTTTCTGGACATCTTTAAAATATGTTAACTATATACAAATACAATACAAATTATACAATATCAATCAAATATATAAGTTAAGACAATCAAATTCTATAAAGTATTAAAATTTTTCGTAAAGATTCTTATGGGCCTTATGGAAAATTATTTTTACCTCATTTCCAAATTGGCCAACTTCTGGTGAATAGGGATCCAATTTGGAGAATACGTTATGCACAGCCCGAATAAGTTCACCATCATCTCCAACGCCAGGTCTATATTGATAGCGTAGATTCAAATAATAGGCTGCAATCATGCATCAAGTAAATATAGAAATACATAATTAGTAATTTAGTTCATTAATTGAAAGTTAAATCAATTAAAAAAAATGCTGAACCAAAATAACAAATAAATTATTAGGTTACCTGCTGCGTGCAAATCGTGTTGTAACGTTTTAAACCATCGATCGTTGATGATTTTTATTACCCACCGTGCACCCTGTTTTTTTTCTAGTTCTTCTTTCACGACACGCATTAACTCATAAATTGGTCCCATTGTAGGATACACTTATGTGTCGACAATACGTAAAACTACGTAGAGAGGTTCAAACAGACCGCACATCTTATGCACCTGTTGCAAAAAAGAGTGATCAAGAACTATATTTTCAACGGTGATGCCTGCATCTGAATGCCGGAAATTGCTAAGACCCCAATCATCACTGGTGAACAATTGCTTCAGCCCCATCATTTTACCATACAAACTATCCAATGGAATATAGTTTGTAGCAAATCGGGTGGCACCAGGACGAACAATATCTCCCTTCGTGATCTCTCGCATCTTTGCCAACAACCAGTTATGGTTGTAAATATAATTCGTGATCATTCTGGCTTTTTTAATCACATTAGCAACCTGCTCTTTCTTTCCCATCTCTTCAAACATTAAATCAATGCAATGTGCTGCACACGACGTCCAGTACACATTGTATTTGTTCATTAACTTCTTACCTGCTTTGACAAATGCGGAATCATTGTCGGTCACAACTTGAACAACATTATCCTCTCCAACCTCCGTGATTACATCCTTCAGTAGCCCATAAATATATTTATGATTCTTTATGCAATCTGAAGAATCAACGGACTTAAGGAATACCGACTTCCCTCTTGAGTAGGTCATGAAGTTAATGATAGACAGTTTGGTTGGACCTGTCCAACCATCGCACATGATTGTGTAACCATAAGTTGCCCAATCAGTCTTCAATTTGTTAACATGCTCTTGCATTTCTTGAAACTCCTGGTCCAAAAATCCGGTGCGTATCTGATAGGGTGTTGGAGGTTCCACTCCTACTCCTGCCTGTTGACATCCTATCACCAAATTTTTGAAATGATGAGATGCTGCTTTTGAAGGAGGAACATTTTCATATATGAAGAACTTACTGATCAAGCGTTGCATCTCATCTTTGATTGACCCTCTGGAAAAGAGATTTTTAACACTCTCTTGGCGTGCTTGAGCTGCCTTGTACAAGCTTGGTGCCACTGGAGGTGTTGGTCGTGAATCTCGTGATTCCCTCATGCTTGATGCTCTTTGCATCTGTGCACCACTATTAGACCCAAAACCTTGTCCCCTATTTGGGACTTTATGTGAGTGTTTCCTCTCCCATTCTGTTGCTCTAGAGGCTCGAAGTGCAGCTCGAAATTCTCTTCGTTCTTGAGGCCCCATATCATCATTATGATCATCATCATCATCATCATCTTCATCATCATCTTCATCATCATCACTTAGGTCAATCTGACCTTGTCCTCGAAGCTCTTCTCTGAGCTCTTCCATCCTTTGTATTTTTTTGCTTTTTTGGTGTTGTTTGTGTTGCATCCCTTCAATGATGAATTGTCTCACTTCTGGTGGGACACTATTGCATCGTTGCACATTGTGTCCAGGATCCAAACCACTAAGGTGGTATTTTAATCGTGTCACTCCAGCACCCTTCATTATAAGGCCACAATATTTGCATATTGAACCTTGTCTGCTACCCAGTAATGGATCGGCATGATCCCAAGTTGGATCACGTGATCTCCCTCTACTGGCCATTGAATCCTAAATTCCTAATAACAAAAAGACATACACAATAACACAATAACAATAACAATAACAATTAAATTCCATATTAATATCATATCAGTATATCACCAAGAAATTAATATCATATTAGTTATTAACTTATTACTAATTAATAATTTCATATCATATTCATATTACCAATTACCAATTGACAATTCCATATTTCCATATTACTAATTTGTAATTTCATATCATATCACCAATTTCATTTCCATATTACTAATTTCATATTAATTATTAATTTCACTAATTTTAAATTACCAATTCGGCAAATTCCATACATGATACATATTAGATGCTATTAACAAATCATACAAATTCCATATTAATTATTAACAAATCATACCAATTCCAATTCCATATCATATCATATCACCACTTTCAACTTCCATATCAATATTTATATATCATACAAATAACACAAATCATACAAATCAAAATCAACCTAAAATTATACAATCAATTCCAAAATTATACGATTAAAGATTCAAAATTAACCCAAAATCATATAATTATACAAATCAAAATCAACCCAAAATTATACAATTAATTCCAAATCTATATAAATCAACCCAAGATCAATATAATTTACATATAAACCCAAAATATGATATTGATCAATTGATGTTAGATAATATTTAAAAGTGGGTAAATAACTAAATACTCATATAGATCAATTTAGATATACTCAGATGTATAGATCAATTTAGACATTTTGATTGGTTAATGTCTATTACTCAAATAGACAAATACTCACAGTCACAGACTTGAGACTTCGCACAAACACAAAGATGTCAAAGCCACTTAGCCACAAACTGATTTCAGTTAGGGGGCTAAGCTTTGAGGTGGCCGGAAGCTTCGAGAACGGCGCTGCAAGCCGAGAAGACGGAGGAGAGAGGCGAGAGAGAGAGAGAGAGAGAGAGACGAGAAGACGGAGGAGAGAGGCGCTGCGCTGCAGATCGGGTTTGAGATCGAAGGTGTGCGCCGACGGCTGTGCAGGTGAGATTGTGATTTGTGAGAATGTGAGGCAGTGAGGGACTTAGGGTTAGGCTGGGTATTTGAGCAAGGCTGCGAGGGTTAGGCTGGGTATTTGAGATTTTCTAATTTTGAGCTCGGGTGAGGCACTGAGGCTGAGTATTTGAGCGAAGTTTTGTCGAAATTTCGCTCAAATTCTAAAAACGTAGCTGTTAGGGCAATCGAAATTTCGAATATTTCGCCGAAATTTTTCGAAATTTAGTCGAATAAGTGTTAAAATTTCGGAACCCCTAAAAAACGAAATTTTCGACGAAATTTCGCCGAAAACTTCGAAATTTAAACCCTTGCTTAAAACTCATCTATTTTTGGGACGTATTAAAGAAAAAACAATGCTTAGTGAAAAATAAAAAGAAAGAACAATATTTGGGTACTTAAATTTGAGTATCATTTTTGTACTCAATATCAATCAATAAATGAATTTATGATGAGATCCATCATGAAAGAGAAGATGGTAGATCTCATTATGAACTCATTTAATTAGTTGAGTAGCCAAACATTTTTTTTAACGACATAAAAAAATTATTGTACAGATGAATAATATCTCTCATAATATTTACTTGAGTCCTTTGGACTTCAGTTAAAAAATGAAGAATATATATGCTTTTTCTTGAGTCCCTTTGGACTTTAGTCAATACTCAAACACACACATGATCTACATGAAACTCTGGCTGACTGAGTAACAACTGATCTGATGGTCATAAAAGGAGTCAACTTCAGGTTCAGCTGCACCTGAAGTTGAGCATGAACCTATCTGAAGCATGCTTTTAAATGGTCTACAAACTTCCTTTAATTTAAAGCCATCCTTTGTTTCTGGACCTCTGTTGGGACCTTCACATCAGTTGCCAATCCAATAGCTAGGAGAAATCTCACAACATACCAAGTCATGTCAAGCTGCCACCAATCCAAGCCATGTCTAGCTGAGTACTCAAAAGCATGGTGATTGTTGTGCCAACCCTCTCCAAATGCTAGTAATGCAACCCACCTGGACAAATCAAGATTCTAAGAATAAACCATCTAACTAGGCAATTCAGCTCAAGAATTCTTGAACCTTGCCCAAATCCATGAACAAAAATGGGTGGATTAGCTACCAAAGGGTCCCACATAGACAATTATCCAACCAATTAGGTTGAGAAAATGCACAGAGATATAGATAGTAGTACCAATTGTTCCTGGACAAGTCACCAGTTCTCCATGCTTGCTTTCCCCAAACATGGCAAGCTGAGTTAACAAGCCAAGTAATGTGGTATACCCAAATAATCCTCACACCCTGCAATAGTAATTTGCAAAACGTTGATGTCTAAGACTGTTTGATAATTTGAGGAACAAAATAGCTATCTGAACCAAAATTGGATGGGAGAGCTTTCAGCAAAAGCCAAAGGAACATCATCCTTACCATTCCCCAAACAAGGAAAGGGAATCCTCCCATTGCATATAGTAGGACTCCAAGAGCAATAGGGTGAATAATGTAAGTTCTCTGAAAGAACCTATAGAAGGGCTGCTTCTCTAAATCTCCAACATTATTTGCTTCACCACACTGCAAATGTCACATTAAACTAATAAAACTACTATATTTCATAAAGAACACAGACTGTATCTGTATTTGTATAAAATCTAATGAAGAAAAAAAGAAAAAGCAACAGAATTGCATACCCTTTCAGCTACAGAATTAGTATCAAAGAGCCAACTCATGTGACTGTACCAGAAACCTTCAGTTGGGCTATGTGGGTCTCTCTCAGAATCACAAAATTGGTGGTGGTACCTATGTGTACTCACCCAATCAATTGGGCTCCCCTACAAACCAAAAAGCACAAACAATCACAGAACAGAACCATAAAGCTTCAGAAAAAAATAAAATGTTTTCTTCCTCACAATCAAATTCAAATTGCACCCACCTGAAGTGCTTGAACTCCACAATAAGCAAACAAGTATTCAAGCCACTTGGGGAGCTTGAAACTCCTGTGTGAAAGATTCCTATGAAATGACAGAGTGATACCAAATAGACCAGTCACAACATAAAGTGACACTGCCACCCAAAAAGCTCCCCAATTGAATTGAAAAGGTGCAAAAAGGCTGAGCAAATGCATTGCCACCACAACACCAGCTGTGGCAATATCCATTGAACTCCATTTTCTCCCCTTAAACACATTCCTAGGCCTCTTCACAATGACATCTGACAATAGAATTCTCTTGTACTTCACTGGCTCTGGCTCTGGCTCTGGGTTTGGTTCTGTGGTTTCTGCCAAAGCTGCATTGGCAACTATTGTTGGTACTGCTCTATTAGAATTGGTAAGCAAATGGGTGAAGAGCTTTGTGCTTGTTAAAAGCTTATTGGGTTCTGATTGTTTTGAATCATTATGAACAAAATTTAGGATCTTGGGACACTGAGGTAGCTGCCGGAGACCCAATACAGGCCGTCCTGGCCGGTGAAACGTGCGGTGAAGAGGGAAACAACGGTGGGTTTTGGGATTGGATGGTGGTGATTTGATCAAATCCATGGAGGAGGAGGAGGCTTGAGTGGTCGTGTGAGTTTGATACAGAATAAAGTTTTTAACAAAAACTAGCAAATATTTTTTTTAAATAAAAAGAATGTACAGAATTTGGGTTGGGGTTTTTGGTGGGGTACGGGGTTCGTGACTTTGTGGTGGAGTCAAATTTCTTAGATTTTGTTGAAATCTAATTGTGGACTGAAAATGAGAGAAAGAGACAAGAAAGAAGGATTAGATAAGGCGGCGTTTTGGGTTTGGGCTTTTGGGCTGTGTTCAGATTGTGAGGTAACGAGGTTGTATACGATCCAGATATTTTTTATCCCCATTTTAGATTTTTTTCTTTTTTGGAATCTCTGAAATTTGTGTCTGTAATTGATTGGCTTCCTATTTGTCTTTTTATCTTCATCTAAAGCTCTCTTTTTTTCTCCACTGTATTCTCGCCCAACTGATGTTAAGCAGTTAAGCTTAAGCTACAACTTTTTCCTTTTTCTTGGTGTGTGTATTGGCAGTTGGAGCAAGCAAGAAAGGTGTGATTCATGGCGGCAACAAATGGGTCAGTCTTTGCGTCTTCCACCCTTCAGACCACCAGGCCATCCATCTTTGGCAGCAAAGCAAGTCCACCTACTTCAAACACTCTTGGTGGGTTATCCTTCTTTGTCTCTGCTAGTGCTTCTAATTATTTGGTTTTCCTCAAAGAAATGTGGATAGTGTGCACTATAATTATTCATGGGTTGGTGTCAAAAGCATGTGTAATGTGTGATTTCTGGAAGAGTGCTTGTCAAAAGCATCTGTATTGAAGTTGTGTACAAGCATCTCTTGCTTGTTTGCTACTCATAATAATTTTAACTTACCTTGGAGGGATAGCAATTAGAACAATACTTTTGAAAGCAGTTTTGAAGTGGGTCTGTGTGCATGTTTGCCTGTCTTTCAAATGATATCATTTATCTTATCTATACCTGAAATTTGAAAGAGAGGTAAGGATTAGTGTTTTTAACCTTACCTATTGCTCTTAGGTTTAGATGCCATTATAAATTCATCTAATATCAGTCCAATTGCTTGCCTATGATAAAATAGAAGAACAACAGGCCAAAAAGAAACTCAATTTACTAACCATCACAGANTTTTTTTTTTTTTTTTTTTTTTTTTTTTTTTTTTTTTTTTTCTGTTTGTGAATGCCATATTAAACATGTTGCTATGTTCTTGATGCACCCGATTCTTCATTTCTTCTAACACATTTTACTTTCTGTTTTAGATGAATATTACCATTTATCAGTTATTCCCTTCCTAACATATGACATTTAAACTTTGGAGATCATTTCATAAATATTTATAAGTGTCTTGTATCTTCATTTGAGATGAGGTTTGGAGTTGTGTTTTAATCCTCTGCATCGCAATAAATTTATGTTTTCTGTTCAAATCATTGCATCATAAGACTTAAGGTCAAGTTGGACAAGTGATTAATCCAATGGTCGTACCTCAATAGACAAAAATTGATAACAAAATAGCATGAGACTTTGTTTTAAGACTTCAAATGCATAACACTTCTACAATCTAATGCAGCTAGCAATTTTTGGGGTTCTTCATTTCCAAGGGGCCGTTTAAAAGGGAAGAAAGTTGTCAAGGTCAATGGGAAAGTTAGTGCTGCAGCAACTGTTGCAACTGTTGCAACAACTCCCGTGGAGGAAGTCAAAGAGTATGAATTTTTTTTTTTTTTTTCTTTTGGGTAGATAGTATGAGTTTTCAATGTCCTTTAGCTGTAATTGCACTACTATATTCACTTATGATTAGTATTAATATGTGAATTTTTAGTCCTTTTGAGCTAAAAATAATGAAATGAAGCATCCTGTGATAAAGTGTCATACAAGCAGCATGCTGAGGTTGAATTAACATATTGCTGGCCATGACCAACTGGATTTCTCTTTCTATCAAAACATTTCTTTGCCTCTTCCTTAAGAGGCTGAATTGGAATCATGTTAAGATTAAAAATGTAAACTCCCTTTTTTCAGCTTCTCACTTCCCTCATGGGCCATGTTTGAACTTGGGAGGGCTCCTGTATATTGGAAAACCATGAACGGTCTTCCTCCTACGGCTGTAAGTATGGCATTAGCGCAGAATTACTTGGGTTTTCTTAATTATCATTTTCTTACAATAAATTCAATCACAAACTTTTGCAGGGTGAAAAGCTAAGGATTTTCTACAACCCAGCCGCAAATAAACTTGTTCCAAATGAAGAATTTGGGATTGCCTTTAATGGTACATTTCAATACACCATGTCCATGTGACCTATGAGTGCAAACCATATTATAGTCTATAGCTTCTTTTATAGATAGTAAATCATCCAATATAAAAATGGGAATTGGAATATGTTACTTATCTTGAATTCCTCTAAAGCCTTATAAGATCTGACCAGTTTTTAGTATTATATAAAATTCATTTTACTTGGTTAAAATACCCTGGAAAATGCAAATGAACTATGTTTTTGTTAGTCTGATATACATGGTGGGTGCATTCCCTAATAAATTAAGCTTTTGGGGTATAAGGGTAATCTTATAGTTCTGTGTTTGAAACCTCTCATACCCACTACCCTATCATTTGTTAACTATGTGCTATGTTTGCATCTTCACATTCCGAATGAAGCCCTACACGTTAAGTTCTTGTTTTACTACAATGGTAGTCTAAAACTAACAACTCCTCGATAAGTTCCTTTTCTTTCAGCATTGTTGTTCCCTCTTCTCTTCACCTATGGTTATAAGCTTTTGAACTACAATGGTAGTCTAAAACTAATAACTCCTTGATATTTTTATTTTTCCGTTCAAGCATTGTTGGAACTTCTGGGCTCCACTTATGTGCCATGGGCCCATGAGGGATTTATAACAATGCTCAAATTAATGATTTGGAGTATTGTCTTGGCTCCTTGTGCTGCTTCTACGGGCTTTGGGCTTCGAAATTCTCCCACATTTCAGTTACTTTATTCATGTTTTTCTGCTAGGTTACCCATTTCCTCACAGATTTAACTTTTGGAATACATTGGTAGTCTAAAACTATTAACTCCTTGATAAGGCCTTGGTTTTTTTTTTTTTTCAGCATTGTTGTTCCCTCTTGACTTCACTTATAAGCCATGAGAGATTTGTAACAATGCTCAAATTAATAGTTCGGAGTTTTGTCTTGGTTCCTTGTGCTGCTTCTTTGGCTTTGGATCTTCAAAATTCTGCCACATTTCATCCCCCCTGCGGCAACCTTCTTTTTCATTGTAAAGCTGATGTCCAGAATTTCATAATCATGTTTTAGTATATGAAACGGGGCTGCAAGAGTACTCAACTGAATATTTCAGTATTGTAACTCATTGATTAGTTATGCACTTCTGGTTTTGGGGTTAAAAAGCACAGTTGGATTCGCCTCTGCTTTTGCAAGTGTTAAGTCACCCTTTCATTCCTTTTGACTTGGTTGTATTCTTCACAGGAGGTTTTAATCAGCCTATAATGTGTGGTGGTGAGCCAAGGGCAATGCTTAGGAAAAGTCGAGGAAAAGCTGATTCCCCAATTTATTCCATCCAAATATGCATTCCCAGGCATGGTTAGTATCCTTCAGTTCATTCACCTTTCATTTCTTGGCCATATAATTTTGTTTCCTAACAGACAGTTCATCATTCTCTAGCTCTGAACTTGATCTTTTCATTTACAAATGGAGCTGATTGGGATGGTCCTTACAGACTACAATTTCAAGTGCCTAATGCTTTGAAAAACAAACCAATTGAATTCTTCAATGAGGTAAGAAAGAAGACATTCAGTCAAATTTTTGAATCTGCTATATGTAGCTTCAAATTGTTTATTGTTTGGTGCTTAAAGCCAAGTTCTTGGTTAAAGGATAATGAACAAAACTGAAACCATTCAAAAAAAAAAAAAAAAAATTTTGCTTTAATTGTATGACCATCCTGAAAGTACGTAGAAGATGCATTTCATGGCAGGGTCTAACAGCAGAGTTGAGTAAAGATGGTGCATGCGAAAGAGCAATCTTTCCTGATACAAGCGTTGTTGTAACAAGATGCACTTTAATGGGGAATTTGACTGTTAAAGGAGTAAGCATTTTGTCTACATTCTCAACTTCATTCTTTTCTTTGTCCCAGTAGTCCCAGTGTTAAAACCATTTCTAAATTTAATGGATGGAATGCCATTGCAGGGTGATCGTTGCAACCTTAATCTCGTACTGGGCTGCACAGATCCGAGCTCGCCCCTATATGACCCTCTAGCCAATGTAGATGATGGATCATGCCCAATTGATCTGGATTCTGATTAGCATTGTGCATGCGGTACCTGCTCATAGTCTCACTCGTAAATATATCATGGTGTGTAATACTATACGGTGTCAATGTAGTCTGGAAAGGCATGTGTTGAGGCATGGTGATGGAAACTTCTGAATTGTTGCTTTTATACTAGTCATAGTTGCAATCTCATCCATGCCATTCAAGTTAGCATCGTCTTCACTGTCTTGCTGCGCTTGCTGCGGATTTCCTAAAGAAATTTGAATGTATACTAGTTGGATCCCAACATGCACACATGGGTTTTCAACTTTCTTTTTATTTTTTGAAAAAACAAGGAGATTTAAACATAAAGATCTACCACTTTTTCATTCCACCCTATGCCACTTGAATTAGAGTTCATGACCCAACATTTTCTACTTGAATGTCAATTATAGACTTGTGAGACCCATAATCATAGGCCATAAGTGAGAGTACTGGACTAATGTGTAGGAAATTTTGTTGGGTTAGATAGGATGTGATTGACACAGTCCAGAATGATAGCACGAGTACTAGAAAATGTAATATGGGAGAGTAATTGTGGTCCAAAAAGCTAGGAAGGAGATCGTTTTACTGTACTCGTGGCCATAAAGTGTAAAGTGGTGGGTCATTGGCATGGTTTTATACTTTTATGTTGATTTGATATACATTCTTGGAGCATCTTCCAAGAGTGTTCTACTAAATTGAGCAAAAATGACGAGAAAATTATTTTGATTAACTATGGAAATTTTACTTCAACAATATTCTCTATTTTCTTTATTTAAAAACATCAACTAAATTCTCAGTTTCTCACCAAGGCTAAAAACAAAGGAAATTCTATTAACTATTTTCTCTATCCTCCGAGCCATATTTAGCTAGCCGAAAAGTAAATTCTATAATAGCTAAGGTGATAGCTAATTTGATGGAGCAGGTTCTTAAGACAAAATAATGGCTAAGAATAATGGTTTATATAATCTTTTGGACATGCTCTTATTCTTTTCTAACAATTTAAGTTTTTTATTATAACTGTTGTTTAAAATGATACCATAAGAATTGTACTTGTAGGTCCCGTTCAAAACCTTCAATTATCATTCTGACTTCCTTATTGATTTGCAAGGTGCAGGAGTTCCATTGTGATGGAGAGTGTTAACTCGGCTTCATAATTCAAGTTTTTAAAATCCAATAAATGTCTAGTTCTTAGATTGAAGAAAAGTAAGCTGGGAAGTTCTTTACAAATAACCAAATCACATGAATTTAATCACTCGCAGCAAGGAATTAGGCATGTAAACAATATGATGCAAGCTAGGAAGTTCTTTACGAATAGCCAAATGACATGAATTTAATCACCTTGCAACAAGGACATCGGCATGTGAACAATGTGATGCATGTTATTTCTTCTTTTGATACTCCTTTAATGTTAGGTTCTTATTTCTTAAACAACTAAGGTTTAATGTGAAAATCTGACCAGCTTCTCCTTTACCCTTCTCATATACATAAATAAATGCAAGCATAGTGTGATGGTCATCTGATTTCAAAAACAATTTAAGAATTAGTGCACAAGACTAGAAAGTAATCAACAAACTAAGAATGGGATCATTGAAAGTTCTTTCACAAAGAATAAAAAAATAAAAAAAAATTGCATCCTAGAGGAAGAAAAGAAAAGAAGAAAACTATTTGAATCATCTTAACTAACCACATTGCGGATGTATCTTTCTAATAGAAGTAAGATGGGTCCTACATGAATGGATCTCACTTTTATTAAAGAGATGATCCGCAAGGTGGTTAGTTGAAATGATCGCAAATCTCATAGCATTGCTCAAGAATAATAAATAGAAAGGGAAAAAGCATTGGACAACAAACCAACCACATTGAGGTCTCTCTCAGTATATGTACACTTTAAACACCCTAGTTCTAGTAGGCCAGCTACTTTCCTTTCATCATTGAACTCACTCTTCCATGTTTCAAAACATACCCAAATTCCTTCCTACCCCAAACTATCTATCTGCCATTGTTTTTCTCCATCTGTTTAGGGAAACAAAGCCTCTTTGGTTGCAGTTGTTGTAGTTGTAGCTGCTTTTCTCTTGCTTTCCTCATACTTGCCAGCCAGAGAATCAAAGAGAATACCAGCCCCAACCCCCACTGCCAAGTCTATTGTGTAGTGGCCTCTAGTCCCCAGCAACCTCACTGCCTGCAGCACATTGAGTGCATCAAATGTCCATGCCAATTCCCACCTCTGCATTCTTCTCATGTCTAGGGATGCAATCACAGACCCTGCTACATGCCCAGAGAAGAACAAGAAAAACGATACATTCCCAACCGGGAAGTCCACTCCTGACCCCAAAAACCCCTGTCAACAGAAAATTTCAATCACAATGCCCAAAATGTGAGATGGGTTATTGACAAATGTGGGATGCAAGCATGTTTGGAAGTGCATTTAGAAGTGTCAAATATGCTTTCATATAATTAAAACCAGTTCATTTGACAGAAATAACTAAAAGTGGTTTTTGGCTTTCCTTTCTTCATTGGGCGGAGTTAGCTAAGGATATATGTTAAGCACTTCCAAACAAGCCAACAATGTTATGAAGCACTTTTTATAGCGTTTGACAAAAATAATTTTAAAAGTATTTTTATTCACTCCAATGTAACAAAAAAACGTTAATTTCTTTCATAAAAACTGCCAAACAAGCCCAAAAGCACTTGCAAACAAGGCTGCATTTGGGTTTACCTGAGGCAATGGGAGTTGGGTGGAGTAGCCAAGGATTCCCCTGCAAGTGAACATGAAGAGGGCTGAGATTGTGGCTCTTGGGCGGCCCTCTATTAGCCACGTCCATAGTATATATGTTGTCTGCATCCCCACAAACGCCTAGAAACACACACAAAACGCCATTCAATTTTGCAGAGCTAAATGTGGCAATTAAATGCAATGCAGTCCGAAATCCAACGTCCCAAAAAAACAAAAACAAAACCCAAATTTATGAAAGAGAATCAATGGCTTTGAAATCTAGCTACCCCAAATTTACCAAATGCAAATGCACAACAAATTGACCCACAATGCCCAAAATGCACATAAATGTAAATGCAGCCCCGTCTCAGAAATGTGATTGTTGTTTCTTAATATGACAAAAATCAAATTGTCCAGAAGGCCAAAGCTGCCACATTGATTAAATTAATATAACAAGACAAGACAAGCTAGCGAACCCAGAACAAGAGGGACAAAGAAAATAAAATAAAAAACAAAACAAACCCAGAAAATAAAACAATGAGAATAAACCAAAACGAAAATGAAAATGGAAATGCAGTTAATTATATAATACAGTATTGAGAGCAGCAAGCAAGGTATTGAGGCTGGGCTGGGAAGCCAGGAGGAGGTGGAGGGAGCGCGTGGTGACGAAGCCGATATCGAAGGGCGGCGACGACGACGGCACCATGCGGAGCGTGTACTCCACGCCCATGAAGAAGAGGAGCCCCAGGGCGAAGACGCAAGGTATCCAATGGTGCCTCGCCACGTGGAGCACGTCATGCAGCGTCCACGTCATGAAGGAGGCCTTGGCCTTGAAGCTGCCGCAGTAGCCATTGACCAGGTTCTTAGACTTCATCGCAGCGTCCTCCTGGTGGTCCTGCTGGTGGGTTGTTGTGTGAACGACGCCAAGGGGTTTGCCGTTTAGGGCCCTTTTGTGCCTGGGCTTGAGGCCCGAAACGGCGCCGTTCATTGTGGGATGATATAATTAGGAAAAAAAAACAGAAGAAGCAAGATTGTGGGCGAAGAAGGGGTGTGGAACTGTGGATGATATTATTTAGAGTGAAATACAAGGGCGAAGGGGTGGCGGAGTTACCAAAGAAATGTACCAAGTGATGGGTTGGTACTTGGTACTTGGTGGGTGGGTTGGGACTTTGGGAGTTGGAGGTTTTGGCCTTTGGAAAGTGTGTGTGTTTGTGTGACTTGTGAGAGTTGAAGTGAGATCTGAGAATGTGAGTGGGAAAGGAGAGGGTTTATGGTGTAAAGAGCACACGTGGTGCTCACGCATTGTCACTTGTGACTTGTGAGAGACTTTTACACTCGTGTATTAGATTTTTTTACTTCACTTTCTTCCATGTTTAGCTCATTAATTAAGGAAAATATCTTGAGGTGTTATAGATCTATGAAATCGGCTCTTTAATATAAAAGTGTGATTCATTCGGATGAGTCTTGATAAGTAGATTCTACATGTATTAAAGAGGTGGGTTGGTCGTCAATAAAAACAATCTAAAATAAATAGAGGTATTTGATAAAAAAGTTAGTAATAGGTTAGGCAAGCTGTTAATTAGGTCAATCCAAGACGGATTTGATATATTAATTTGAATTCAAGACAACATGCACATAAGTGAATTTCAAACTACTAGCTAGCAAGTGCGAAGCTAAGATTATAGTTTGGGGTGGGTTATGGGTTTTAAATTTTTAATGCTGTTGAAGAATGAAGTTGGTCTTAATTGGTTGAACTTTTGGTTGGACCTTTAATTTGGTACCAAAATTAGTTTTCTTTGCTACGTACTACAAGCTCACAGAACTCCATGGACAGTTGTGCACGCGCGTCTGATGGAGCGTGAGGAAACAAACCATGCGTGGATCAATCTGGGAGAGGCATCCATTCCAACGTTGAAAACTTCATTAATCCCATCATTTGCATGTCAATCACCGTCCATGGCTGAGAACGCTTCCAAATTACGCTGATTTGCAATGTGTGGGTCCCACTTGGAACTTCAGATCTAAGAGGACCTTTCATGAAAATAACACATTTTTTGTGTTGAGTTCATACAATAGTGATTAAAAGGGCCCAAATTAAAGAGTTTGGTCTATAGACACTAATCAAATCAATAACACTAAAGGAGAAAAAGTATATACACGCATGACTCATATGTCAATAACACGAATCAAACCAATATGACATAACAATTTCCTACTTTAGTATAAATAAAAAAGTTCAAAGTGAATCAAGTTGTTGAACAAGTAAAATCTGCCATATGAATTGATATTCAAAAAAATTGGGATTGTATTTGGTATATCCGTATATGTATGTATGTAGAATAACTGTATAAGTCGGACCAAATTAAAGTTACAATAAAGAAATAAAATTTTAATCGTCTGATTTTTTTCCCATTAGAATCTTTTGGGGTGATCGAGTTGATCTTTTTGGCTGGTCCTTAATTATGTCCAGTATTTTGGCCATGGGATAAGATTAACACGAAGGAGATTAGTAGAAAACATAAGTTACACAACATATATTGATAGATGTATACACTTGAAGTGGATCTCATATAGTGTTTTACATAGTAGCATCCATGCTGAGGAAAACATAACATGTATATACAAACACTCCAAAAGTACGTACTACACAAAACCAGCCCCTCCTGAATGGCTACAATATTACATATATTCATTATTTCAGGGGTTTCATCCAGACAAAAGTGCGAGCCTCAACACCCTGATTATGTCTGTGAGGGAAATGAGCCCCATGAGCAAACCTTGTTGATCCACAACCCAAATTCTGTGCACATGTTTGGAGACCACCTTGTCGATCACTTCCCCAAGGGACGACTGAGCTTGACATGTCACCATTTCCCTTGCTGCTGGATTGGATGCTGCAGCCAATAGAGGGCTTGCTGAAACAGTCTCGGTGAACTCGAGAGCGGTCAAAGGCAGCCATGTTTGCAGTGTTACAAGGTGGCAACCCCTCAAATCTGTTGCAGAAAATGTTCCTATAACCCTCCTGCCTCTGCCCTGCAGTTCAAGCCAAGGTATCGCATGTATTAATTAGTAAACCCTTTTACATAATGCTTCAAGAAATTATCAAATTAACAAGAAACTTAAGAGCTTATTTTCCTGATAGATCAGCACTATCATCACCGTTTTTATAATGTTATTATGTCCAAAATCACCTTGTTTTTCTTTTTGGTACAATGGCGGCAAAATCACCTTGTTTTGGAGTTTAACTTATTGAACAACACTACTAGAGTTACCAGATTTGTCTATCTATATCAGTATATTAGTATCTTAATTGTTATAAGGTTCAAAAGACGCCTATATCTGAACAATATATTAATAAGGTTCAGAGTAAGTCTAGATTGAAAATAACTAGTCAAGTGTTGTGATATATCATTCAGTAAATTTGTTCAAGTATCTTACTTGTTATAATAGACATTTTAGAGTACATGCCCAAATCTAAATATTTAAAGTAATGTAGCGCTATGATAGCTCATGAAATTTGGTGAACCTAGCACTATAGTAAAATGAAAATTTTCAAGCCAAAGACGATTCAATGTGTCTAAAACAACCTAATTTTAGACATTAGCATGATATCGCTCATAAATATATGACCAGTGATCCGGATCGATATCTCAGCTCACACAGAGACACATGTCAAGCCAATTAACATCAAATGATGAAGCTGAAAGAGACGTACATTTACAAGCTGGTGTTGGTCTTCTTCATTCACATCTGAAGTTCTAACAATCGGAACAGCATTGAGCAGAGCAATCCGCATGCACTTGATGGCATCTATGACCTTTGCGCGATCAGTAATGGCATAAACTCTCTCTGTCACCGCTCCCAAATCAGTTACAGTTCGCGATATGATGCCATCTAGCTCCGCGGAGGCATGTTCCTTGAGAAACCTCATCACATCCATCTGGGTCAGCATTCTATAGCTGGAAGCAGACTCTACAAGCTCCACTCCAGACACATTCTCCATGTGGCTGTCTACTGGTACCATTGCTCGGTGTATTCCTTTGCTGAACACTTCCATACAGTCTATGATGCTGAGTACATGGGAGTCAAAAACAGAACATTTAAAATGATGATGCTATTTGCCACAAGAGTGTTTCTATTTGAACCGTACACCGCCTCACATGGATAAAACTATTTGCACTACATTTTTGGTACAGTTGGTTGAGAGTTTGAGACTGCCTCTTTAAATTGGGACCCATGTTGAAACAGATAAAACTATTTGTACTACAATTTTGGTCCACATACGTGAGTACCTAATAAGGTTGACACTTAGAACACTATTTATACTACATTTTAGTAGAGCACTATATCTCTAATATAGGTGTGGTTAAAGTAGGCCCCTTTATTTGTCAGATATGCATAAAAAGTGATACATGTGACAGAATTGGACGGGATCCATGTACAAAAAAATGTGACAGTGTCTCACATTACTAGAGATAGAACTCATATAGGTGAGAGAACCCACATATTAAATAAATCTCACTTGTGTTAAAAAAGTGAACTAATAATTAGATTACATACAAAGAAGCTAGAAATTAATTAACTTGTATTGTGAGCTTAGAGAGAAATTTAAGTCACCTTGTGTTGGGGTTTAGAGTCCACAAACTAAGACCCTCAGGGCAGTGCCCTATGATCGAGGACACCGGGACCGCCATCTTCTGATCAAGATCAAACCCAGCTGGATGATCCCCATCGTTCATCAACTGATCATCATTCCCTGCAATATGAGCCAAGATGTCAAGCATGGTGACCATCCCTATATAGTGCTTCCGCACAGTCCCAGTGTGCTTGTCAGCTTCCATGATCATCGACCCGCCGGCTCCGATCCACTGGCCCGGAGGCGCCGCCACAGGAACAGCCAGCACATGGTTGGCCACCTGCGTGTTCATGGTGTCGGCCAGAGACGCCGTGTACGGCACCTCCACGAGCCTGCGCTTGCTTGCCATCAAGTCCCCCACCTTCTTGTCTCTCAGCCGTTGACTGTTGCCACTCTCAGTTGACTCAGAGGGCTGCTGGTGGTGGTGGCGGTGCTGCTGCTGCATGGTGGCGGTGCTGTGCTCCTTTGTTTGCTGCATACTTGACTGCTTGATTTGGGAAGGAAACTTAATTGGGAAAGTGAAAGAGAGGGAGGTGTCGTACTTGGTATATATATATATATATATATATATATATATATCAGATATGTGTAGATGGTGCTTGGAGTTGCTGCTACGTGTCAAAGCCAGGATTTGCCGCAGTTTCATGCCTATGTTTCGGTAGACACGTTATGGGAAAGGATAGGGCTTGTGGCATAACACGTGGGATATGGACAGATGCTACTACTTTTCTTTGAGTAGAGTCCATCTATTCTACTAAAATTGACTAATTTCTAAAAACTCACAATAATTATATAGTTTAATGGCACTCAGGCTCTCTTTTGTCATTTTGTGGACAAAAGTATCTACACTGACAAATACTTTTCTTGTAAGAGTCATATGACTCATATGCACATCAGGACACATTTTTATTTTTGGTTAAGTCATTCTGCTTGTCCGGCTTAACTATAAGAAGGAATTATTATATATGAGGAGAGCCATGATTAAATTAGTGAGCAAAATTATTCTATCAGTTAATGTATTTTCTTTTTCCTCTGATGAGGGCATAGGATTACAGGAAAAAAAAAAAAACGGTGGTACACCCTATAAGGCATAAAACTACTACTTTTTAGCCTTTAAGGTTAACAAATCAACTTTCCACTATTAGAGTATAAACTTTCCGCCATTAGAAAAAGATGTACATCATACAACCACCAAAGATGTGAGTAATGGAAGAGAAACCCCCTCCAATTGGTGACAGGCATTAATTTTAACATTCATAGACCAGGAAATCATCATCAGGAATTCTGGAATATAAAATAAGGATTCAGGGATGGATGAAGGCCCCCTCGGCTGTAGCAGGTACATATGATCTTTACTATTGTTGTTCTTCAATACTTCAAATAGTATTGAAGAAAACTCTATTCTCCAATCACCTAAATATTGATTTAAAAATTGTTGAAATGGAAAAATTTGGAAAAGAAAATTTTACTTCTTCGCTGTACAATCATAGCTAAGCTCTGTAATGGCCAAATTCATTATTCTAAAGTAGAAACTAGGAAGGCAAAGTACTCAAAGTCAGCCCTAACAGCTGCTGCTCTCGTCCTAATGTCTCTTCTATGTGATATGAATACCTCTGTACCTTCTCTCAATTTGGTATGTATGAAGGGAATTCCCCAGAATGTAATCACCGTTCATGTGACCCTAGCTGAAACCTATCCACCGAACCTAAACCCTACACTGAAACCTAAAAATTTGTAGCCCTCCTTGAATCAAAATATGAACAGTGTTCATGTAAGGCATCAATTCGGTCATTTGTTGTATGCCTGAAGATCACTATCACCTTGGCAGTTGATCTGAACCACCCGCAGAGCTGGTGCCAGGTCCTCCGTTCTCAACTGGAGGCGCAATACCCCACTTTCCCTCTGATTCCAGTGGCTCCATAACGACGACTCCACCATCAGTAAGTCCAAGTGCAAATTGATTAGGATCAGATGGATGAGCTGCAACTACTGCTGGGTATACCTTTGTGCTGTCGAATAATTGAATAATCAGTAATAAGATGTCTGTGTGTGCGTTTAAAGGCTGCAGTAACCATATGACATACCTGGGAGTAGAAGGTATATATGCAGTAGGGTTTATCCGACATCTGAGTCGAAGCGTGGAGGCAGTTAGAATGCACACAGTTGCATCTTCAAAGCTCGCATAGATTGACTGGCTATCACATGAATATGTAGCATCTGTGATAGGACCGTTACATTCTCGCGGCACCCACTGTCACACCCAAAAGAATATTAGAAACCTCAGAAACAACACAAACAAAGTTCTAGCTATTCTTCAAACATTAGAAGATAAAATCTGAAACTTTATGCTGGTTATCCATGAAAATTGAAAAAGGCATTGTTCATGAAATGGTTCAATAGTAAAGCATTTCTATGACAGTGAAGTTAAATATGAGATACAAGATTGATGAGTAACCGAACATTAGATATATTTAATAACTGAAAATAAAGACAATCTGCCAAGAATAAACAAAGAAAAGAATGCCCGACAGACCTGCTTAAGGCACTCCAATTTCGGTGCTTCATATATGGCAATCTGAGTTTCATGTACAGCCAGCAGATGCATCTGATCTTGGTGAAATTGAACACGTGTCTGAGCAAGAGGTGTAGGCACGCGGCCATTTGGCATCTGCAAGAACTTACCCGCCTGCTTTTCCCACCCATCCAGACTCCACACACACAGCTGAAGTAAAGTAGAGAAAATTTATCAACAATTCCTACTTCAAGCAACTCCACAGACAGGTATAATATATGCACAACAAAAGAAAACTGGAAAACATTCCTCTTTCAGGTAAATCCTGCAAGCTCAGGTTATCAACAATATTGCATAAAGATGAAATAGAAAATTACATATTCTATTGACTATTGTGAATTTCGACAAATCTAAGCCACATGGCATAATTCACTGAGATTTTAGAAAAGTTGCTTCATGAGCTTTTATCCTAATAACAAAATCATGTAATGCCATCTTTTCACAATAAAAACAATCTTGGCTTAATCTACTAATAAATCTAGATAACTAGGCAATTTGGTATGATGATCACCATATCTTCAATTACTCTGTAGAAAACAACTACTAACATATTGAAGATAAAAGCTGCACGAATTATAAGGATTAGCCTCCCTTCTCTACCAAACTATTCCATTGGAACAAATTTCTCTGATCTTATAGTGGGACTTGTCAACTTTGCCCACTTTCTTGTTCTTAAAGGCAGTAACAGCTACTTTACAAGCCAATACATCCATTATTTAAAGCTCATGATACCACATTTTTTGTGATATATTTACATTATATTTTTTGTACTTATGCACGTGGGCACATGCACATACACACGCATGCAGAGGCAGAGCATATTTGTCCTTTCATAATGGTAAATAGCATACCTGAGAATCTGCTCCTGATGATACAAGAACATTTAGAACATTGGAGAAGGCTAGGCCAGTTACTCTCTTCTGATGACATATGATCTTTTTCTTGANAAAAAAAAAAAAAAAAAAAAAAAAAAAAAAACCAGCTTCAAGGCTATTTAAAATTTGAAATGTACTAAAATTTCACACAAATCCTAAGTCTCAGTTCGTGTTAAAGACCTCGTCAACTCGGACATTGTAGATTTGAATTGTAGAATCCTCCATGCCCATGGCAATTATGTTATTGTCCTGTGGATGGAAGGCAAGAAATGTTGCTGCAGGTGGTGGGGGCATAAAGGTTGTCATCGTCTGCAATTTTAGTAGGGGACAACATGGAGTTTATAAAACGAAGCAAAATGATCGGTCAAAGGATTACAACATGTAGCCCAACCAATTGTACACAAGGTACAAGCCTAATACACCATTACCTTGAATGTCATCATATTAAAAAGAGAAATTTTCCCTCCTGATGCTGACACAGCGTAAGAATCATTCTTTGAAAGAGCAAAGCAAGGAACAGAATCTTCAAGATTTGTATCAATTACATCATTAGTCATCAATATTCCACTGGAAGGTTTCCATAAAAGTGGTGGCACAGTAACAGTTGCCTACAAGAAAAAAACATTTATACAGGAAAGATTATGGAAAAAAGAATTGAAAATGAAAAACAACTCATGGAAGATCAATGAAAAAATTAAAATGGAAAAGCTCAAAGAAAGATGTTGCCATAAAAGAAAACCCATACTTTTCCCGAAACATTCTGCTCATTACTCTGCCATTTCCAAAGTTTGTGCACCCCACTATGTGTCAATGCCAATATAGAGCCTCCTGAATTTGCATATATCAACCTAACAATCTGAATTGGAGAATAAAACATTTAAAGATGGAATACAAAAGCATAAAACAAGTAATACATCATTCTATCTCACCAAGAAACATTTTTTGCCATATTGTAATTTGTAACCCTTAAAAACATTTCTAAAATTGAACTAGGCCTGAAAGCATTTCCTGTATTGCATTCCGTACGCCATCCTCTCAAACCTCGAAAGACCCTCAGTGCCTAAACTGAGGTTGAAACTTGCTAAAAGTGGAACTGAACTATTTCTTATCATCATGAAAACTTATCAACCCACTTCGTGCATAGAGATTGCTCTTAAATGATACAACCCAAATAGAACTTACACATATGGGTCAATAAATTCATACAAAGTTACAGGTCCATGCACCAGGTTCATAGCATAAAAGGAAGCAAAAAGATTATTTTAGAATATGAAATTCAAAAAATTCAATTAGATACTACATCATTCCAAAATAAAACCAATAAAATGGAAAGAGTTACTACATCCACAGGCCAACAAAATCAAGCAGCTATTTTTTTTTTTTTCCAAAAACATTCAAATTTACTTAAACTAGGAATTGGATTTGTAAGTTTTCCAAAGATCAAAAGAACATTTTGTATCCTACATAGCATCCAAGGAGCAATAAATTAATATAAATAATTGGGTGTGTTTAACAAATACTATGGTTGGAGGTACCAAAGTAATGAAAACCAGGTGGCAGGCATGCAGGGAAGCATATTTTGATATTCATTCAATGTAAGGATAGGTGAGTATTCTATACCCAAAGTTACCTTTACTGATGGACTTAGACTCGCATAGCTTAAAAAAATCAAAGGATTACCAATTTATTAAAGAATTTAGACCATCAAACACACATGGCTATTAAATGATACTTACTCTATTTGGCAACCGGCTATCAGGAAGCAGTAGGGAACGAAGAAGAGGTGCTTCATTAATTTCTGTCGGCTTCCAAATTTTAGATTTCGCTAATTCATCAGCAACCCTAGGATTCACGTCTGCCAAACTTTGTCCATCTCCATTCTAAAAATTTTAAGAAGTTAATATTTGCTGACCTCCAAAAAGACTACAGATCAAATACGAATGTAAAGCATGTGCACAACGTCAAAGTATACAAAGACTGTCCCGTAACAATTAACAATAATGCTTTTTGAAATCATGCAGAATTTTACAAAGGAACATCACAGTTGTGCCCTTTTTTCTTCTGTCGCGATAAATTATATCCCAGTTAGCACTTGAAACAATCATCCAAACTTACCAGACCAACCACCATAGTCATTGATTGGCTTCTATCTGCAATCCCATTGTTTGTTCCAGGAGCAGAATTGGAAGCATTAAATGTGCCAATTATGGGTCCCTGCAGCATAAGTTATTCATTAAACAAGGCTGTTGACATTTTCGGTCACTTGAAAAATCTGAAAGAAACAGTTTACCTTCGCAGAAGTGCCAGAAGCAATCCTGGAGGCATCGACTGCACGATTCTCAACAGAACGCAAAAGTCGAACACCATCGGAATTTGCAAGTACTTTAATACCATTATCACTTGTTGAAACAGCTAGCAGAATTCCTTCCTTGTTAAATCGTACACAAGGAGAAGCCTAACATATATTAAAGGTAAAAATTGCTTCAACTTCAACAAGAATATTGAAATATGACAATGTAAATCAAGAAGATAGCCCTCTGTGGCCATTACCGGTAATCCACCCTCTGCATCAATGGTGGTCAACAGGTTTACGTTGTCCATGTCCCAAAATTTGATTTGAAACTCATCACCAGCAGCCAAGAATCGGTTCTTGGTCGTATCAAACCGCACGACCCCCACAGTCCGCTTCCCAAGCCCATTATATGTTCGCTTAACAGCCCCCTCACTTTCATTCCATTCCACAATGTATGACTCTCCTTCTTTACTTGTCCCACATGAGAAAAGCCTATAATTTGCATTAATAATAGGAATATTTGAGTAATCAAGTAACGGTGTTGAAGGATTTACAAGAGCAAAAAAAAATTAGAACACTGGATGAAAAAACAATGATAACATAGTACCTTGTTCCGTCAGCACTATAGGCCATTGTTGTGCAAGAATGGCCTGGAGCATCATAATCAACTCTCGAACCCACGTTATCATACAGCCATGCCTTGATTTTCCCATCAACGGATGTTGAGAATAGGAACTGATGCAGAAAAGAAAACATTCACCGCATTAAAACTAAAAACTGAAAATCAAAGGCGAGAAAGATGTCTAAGGACCAAAAACAATGGTTATGTTCGGGTAAAGTATGATTACATTACCCATGTTTTCAAATAGAAAAGTTTCCAAACAATTCAGAATAGCATGGAAGAAAAATAATGGTATATGATCAGGAATGGACAAGATTACCCTTATGGTTAAATAGAATACGGGCCAAGTCAGCCGAAAGAACAAATAAAAAAATAAAAATAAAACAATTAATTTCTTCAATTTTTTTCTTTATTTGCAGGGGAGCATAGAGAAAGCCTCTTCCACAACCACAGCCTATTGGTTAAGTAGGACTGAATACAACATTAGGAAACAATTGCCTTCATGTATTTCTTTCTCCATATGCCAATGGCATTAAAAGAATTTCTATTTTTTTTTTTCTCAGACAAAGAAAGACAAGGGGAAGAGCACAGAGAGTTTGTGAAAACCACAAAATGGTTTCCTTTCCTTTAAAAATTTCCCTACACATACCAGTGCACAAATGCTAAGGTTAATAGGAAAAATGCTCCATGACCTTAAAACAAGACTAGCCAAAAGAAGTAACCTTTCAATGCCTCTAAAAAATAAACAGAATAAACTGAAACCAAATACTTCAAGCAAAGCAATAACTGTCAAGGGTAAACATAACAGAAATAACCAAAATAAGTACCTGAATGTTTTCCTTCTGGTGTGGGCACACACAATAAACTGGTGCTTCATGGCCTTCAAAAATATACTGCTTATTACCAGTGCCGGCATCCCAGACCTGCAGAGAGATGAAACTTTATGATTGCAGGCCTTTCAATTAGCAGTGAAGGAAGATGACGAACAAACCAAACCTTAATAGTCTTGTCCTCTCCACAACTTATAATGCACAATTGTTTGTTTACATGAGAGAAAGCGAGATCATTAACATTACCATGATGAGCATCAATCTGTCAGAATTTCATTAAAAAACTCTAATCAGCATAGAGTTAGACAATCGTAAAAGAAACTAACGGTAGAAGGCCAAGAAAAACCTGTTAGAAATCACAATTTTAGAATTCCTAATAGTCATGTATATGAAATAAAAGAAAAAAAGAAAAATAGTGATAAAAAAAACCTCTAGGTGGTTCCGTAGATCATCACCGCCATGATAGGAATATATGTGCACTACGTGCTTGGAATATGCAATACCTGAAGTAGAAGTTTGGGGGGGGGGGAAAAATATGAGCAATGACCTCATCTGTGAACTTCAACCATTTTCCCCCTACTTAATTAAGGAAACATCTATCTGACCCATGTCAAAAGTTGTAAGTTATTTTTTCTCATGTACGTACAGCATTTAGATACAAGTATTCTATCAATATGAAAAATAAAATGAATATTGAGAAGTAAATCCCCTTGAGTATACCAAAAAGGGAACCATCAGGACTCCAGATCACACGATTTACTGAAGCAGTGTATTCATTGGCCAAAGATGCCTATCATATGACATGAAAAATAACATTAGCCTTATGGTTGGTCCTCTGTTGTCCAAATGAAAGGTGGAAAAAGAACAATAAATCAAGTGAATTAAACCTGCAGAGCCATTGAACATGCAGCAAGGTCCCAAATCTTGAAATTCCGAAAAAGGAGCCTCTCCCTGCTGCCTACCTCCCAAATTGTTATATCACCAATATTTGTTCCGGCTGAAAATGGAAAGGAAACAAAGAATAAAAATTCAATCCAGAAACCATGCAATAATTAGACTTTGACCGGAGATAATAAGATCCAAAGAGAATAGATTCATTAAGCAGTATGAGCAAACCAAGAAGCAAAGTCCGTTGAACTGGGTGAAAATCCATGCTCTTGACAGCAGAACCCTGATTCAAATTGACAACAACAGTCTTGGGCAAGTCCCCAGAAGAGTAAAGGGTATGGGCATGGCTGTGGCCAGGATATGTGATTGGAAAGACACTAACGGGCATATTATTGACCTGAAAAGGGAAAAAAGGGAGGTCATTGATTATTTTGGTGATGATTTAGAAGATGTAAGATAAGAAAATTCAAACTGTGAAGGCACAAAGGAGATAGCAACAAATTTCTAGTTTCTCCAACATATTGCACATAAAAAAGGCACACTTACCAATTTTGGCATAAGCTAGTTTCAGAATCTAATTTCAGTGAAAAAAAAGTGTGACAAGAAAAAAAAACAAAGCTGATATGCTCACCAAAAAAAAAAAAAATCTATAAAAGAGATTACTAAAAGGAATCATAATCACTTTATAGATTGATGTTACAAAGAGTGAGGCCACATAAAAATTAAGAGAAAAAAAAAATTAACATACTGATAAAATACCTCATCTGATATCCCAAAACCTCTTGGTCTCTTGAGCACATGTTCAGAATCTGCAGTTTGATAGCCCATTGCCGGATTATTAGTGGGAGGAGTCCTAGGGTGCTTTAGCAAAGATGCTACCGATATTGAATAAATGCAAAAAGGAATATAGGACTTAGTTGGAAAAGTGAAATTGGAATGAAAAGAAAACTAATAATGAATGGATGTTCCTCTTCCTCTTAAAGAAATTCAGCTGACATATTCAAAAGCAATATGAATGGATGTTCTACACTGTACAACCTCAAGTCAGATGAAATACAAGAAGGTAGATCCCTTCAGATGTTCTACACTGTACAACCTATCTCAACACCAAACTTCTCAACTAATTCCTAAGTAACTCGAGGTCACCAAATGTCACCAATAAACCTAAGCAAGATATGGACTGCCAATTAGTTTCATTTAGAAATTTTCTTGATGGTAAAACCTCCCCACATCAACCTCAAAATTTTCACCCACCCTAAACCTCATGAGCAGGTTGGAACTTCAGCAACACTACAACCAATGTCAATGCAATGAAGATTTGACTTATATTATTTCTATAAACTTACATGGCATAGAATTTAATGAGCAACATCAAAGCCACTGAATTAGAACCCATAGGGTCAATAATATGGGGTTCTTTATATCTCTATCAATAAAGCATGGGTTGAATTTAGAGGGAGATAATATTAAGGGAATTCCATCTCATACGGCAACATCACTATAGATTTCCAATAACTATATTAAAAAAACTCTGTATATGTTTGACATTTACAATTGCGTAATGACTTGTCTAACCGAAAAACAACTTAAATATCAAATGATATGCATCTCATACCAATTATTCTGCAGCATTATAACTTTCCCTAGTCATATAGCACCATTAGTAATTTAGCCATAACTTCAGAAAAAATAGTATAAAGAAATTAACTATACAAAAGCAATCTTACATGTATTATTGGGTGCAGTTACACCGACTGATCCAGCAGAAACTGTTTGGTGTGGCACAGAGGATGGGTTAGCCATCCAGCCAGCGAGAGATGTTGTGAGAGGTGCTGGTGCAGGATGAAATGGCTGAAATCACATATAGTAATAAACACACATAAGATTTCCACAGAAAATACTTCCTTGTACACCAAACTTATGTTTTTCTATTGACTTACACCATGAGCACCTATCGGTGGGAAGCCACCTACTTTAGGAATGGAGCCCATTAAAGTGTTGGGTACAGGGGAAGGAGCATGAAGAGGAGGATTTCCTTGCCCACACGTATGATCCACAAAGAGGGTTTTTATGTCAGGGTTTGCCTTAGGACTCTTGCAGAGTTGATGCTGCCAATTTAAACTGCAAGAAGAAAGATAACAACAGCAATGACTTCAGATGGAAAAAAAAAAAAAATTATTCCAATTAATTTAATTGAAAAATAAAAAAGAAAGATTATACAGATAACTCTTGTTAAAATTACCTTTGATTGATTAAAGTCCTCAGCCTTGAGTTCTTAAAGCTGGGGAATTGAAGCCTATCACGGAAAAGTGGATTTGCCTCAATCAGCTTTTTTACTTCAGTAAGCATTATAGCCCTGGCAGACTTAGTATCACCATATTTTGATAGTTGCTCATTCTCCCTGGTTAAAAAAGAACGTTACAAATAAACGTCAAAAAAATAATATTAAAGAACAAAGCACATTTGAAAAATCAACTAGGCAAAAAAGGAGCACAATACAAAACTTTTCGAGCAAGCATAATTCAAAGTAAGCACAAAATCCAAGGTACTTCCATGTCAGGTAAGAAAAAGCAGTGTTATATGTAACAATGATGGAAGAACAAATGACTTACATCCTCATCAAGTCGTCATTTTAGGTCGATAATTCTTTTTCTATTTAAAAAATGTTTTCCTTTTCAAATATTTTAACATTCAATCATTATTTGTCAGACTCAATCATTGTCTATATTTGGGTAGCAAGCTACAATAAGCAATGTTGCCCACTTTGGTTTTGAATCCACAAGAAATAGCTAAGAAACAGCAATTACAATATGCAACAAATAGATGCCAAAACAACTTAAGGTGTCTACTATCCAAGCCTAAAAAATCATATTAAATATAGAGCATTAAGCACATACTTAACGTTAATTATTGATGACCCCTCCTTCATTCATTTTAGTTTCTTCCCTTGCCAGAGCCCTGGAAGAGTGCTATGATTCTGCGCTATCGTGTCTAGCGCTTCAGAATTTGGCATTCAAAGTGTATAGAGATGGACACAATTTAAATTATTTCATTCAAAACTCAAGTCAAGAGAGCCTGAATGCCAGCTATTTCAGGTCAGCAACCAAAATTTTGGCATTAATATTTTATCAAAAATGAAATCCAACAATCTGCAATTGAAATCACATGATTCTCACTTCTCTATGACTCTCAATTTCAATGACCCAGTGACTCCAATTCTTTCTATCTCTGTCATAGCTTCCTTAAGAATTATAAATATTTCCTACTTGATCAAAAAACTGAGTTTCACAAATAGCGACAGACTTTATGAATGAAAAATTCAAGGCGCAAATAGGATACACTTTTCCATGTTTGGTAAGTGCAAACATAGAAATGGAAGGTGGGTTTCCCATTCCCGTGGCATCCAAAACCCACAAAACGGGGGTTTTGCATTCCCAAAGGAGGAGGTGGGTTACCCATTCTTATTATGTACTAGTTTTAACTTTATAATAAATGAGAATGACAGTTATACCCATATATTTATATTTCCAAAAAAATAAATTCCATTGGTATCCTGATAACACCATTTCAAACATTAGAAAGACAATGTTGCATCCCATGGCCGGGTTTCTGGAAACCCTGGGAACCTTAAAACTACATTTGTAATTAATTATGTCTCCTAAGTAAGTGTGTGTCATCTTTTTATTAAAATTGACCTAGAGTTTGCTACTGATGAATTTTGAGACTATACAAGACTTTTCTTCTAAGGACCTCACCTTGCAAGGACAAACACTGCATAATAGTCCCAGTTTCTACAAATTACAAATAAAAATCATTACGAGAATCTATGCGAACCATCCAACTAATATAAATTAGTGATATAAATGCACCAACTCTGTCACAGTACATTCCAAACTAAGAAAAGTAATCTCCCACATTCTTTGCCTGCCCGCGTCTCATATTCAGTAACAATCAATTATCTCTGGAATTGTCATGACTTATTCTACAAGAACATAAATTAGACACCACAACCAAATCAATCACAACAGTTGGAACAAGAAATCCTCAACTCACCTGAAATTCCCCAATGTCAGAAGCAGCGTTATTTCCTTAAAAATATCTTCATTAAATGTTGAAAACGCTTTCAAATCCTTCACAAGA
This sequence comes from Dryas drummondii, assembly GCA_003254865.1. Classification (NCBI taxonomy): domain Eukaryota; kingdom Viridiplantae; phylum Streptophyta; class Magnoliopsida; order Rosales; family Rosaceae; genus Dryas; species Dryas drummondii. The sequence continues at coordinate 553,014 of QANW01002708.1, read as the reverse complement.
ATCTCGACAGCTTTAGCATGATCATGGCTGCGTACAATACAAAGTTATTACTAGGAGATTTCAGTCCATACAAGTATATGGTACAAATCAAACAAAGAGCTTACCTGTCAAGTGCCTCGAGGTATTTTTGCTTCCGAATCTCAAAGAAAATCTTCATTGAGTATCTATTGTCATCAACCTTAGAAAACCCAGATAGGTACTTCTCCACCTCATCCCATTCGCCATTGGTCACAATCTCCTCAAAATACCTCATGTTGAAGTAAAACCCTGACTCTTTCTCCAACCTTCATTCAATCACACGTACACCATAAGTTTTAAAAAAAAAAAAAATCATACAAAATAACTCCACTACATCATAAACTGAACAATATAATTTCCATTTGCTCTCTTCTTCCAAACTAGTGAAAACACAAGGCAGGAACATTATCTTCCTGACTTACCTTCATTTTCCTCAATTTTCTTGGCAACCAAGAAAGGCCAAAAAACGGCCTCCAAGAAATTAACAAACAAACACACATTTAAATGAACGAATACACAGAATAGCAAGAAAAAAAAAAAAAAAAAACACACTCACTTGTGAACAGTCTCTTTGAATTTCTCTTCGTCCAGGAACTGAAGTATGAGAAAAACGAGCTCTCTACTCAGCGACGTCATCGTTGCCGTTACCTGCGATCAACAGAACCCAAAAACCACCAAAATTAGGGTTCTAATTAACCCTAAATTTCACTCACCAGTCCGATTCCTCAATTCTGAGTTCCAAATGCCACCGCCAAACAAATCACTCACACACACAGAGACAAACAAATATATACAACCACAAAACCAATATACATATATATAGACACACACTCTCATACCTTTACACGCATATTTATACAACATATATGCATATAATATGTGAGTGTTTGTGCATATTTACCTTTTCTTGGTGAGAGTTGCAGATCGCGACTGAGAGTGAGAGAGAGAGAGAGAGTTGAAGATACAGAGACCGAGAAAGGAAGGTTTTGGGGGGTGGGTGGGGTTTTATAGGTGCGTCTTTTTCTCGCCTTCTCTCTCTCTGTGGGTGCGTGAGTGTGGGGTTTGCTTTGTCTTTATTGCTATTTATACGGAAAAGTTATTGTCAGAAATGAGCGTCGTCGTCGAGGCATATACTCTTCTCGCAAATTTCCATATATCGGTGGTTGCGTTACCTGCCTGCGTGGCATTTTGGAGCAAATCTTTGATTTTTTAGGAGTCGGAAATTGGAATCTTTAGTGTGTTTTTTTTTTTTTGTCATAAGGAATCTCAAGTGTTGTTTTTCTTTTTTTTTTTTATCAGGAGGAATCTCAAGTGTTAAGTGTTGTACATTTGAGCTAAGATTTTAACGGTGAGTTTCGACAATGAAGTTTAGAAGTACTAAGCAATTTTTTAGAATGACAGAATTTTAAAGATAGAATATAAAGTTATTTAGTTTGAAAAGATTGTTTTTTGGCTAATTTATTTTGCACAATGAAATTTAAAAATGATACGGGCGGTAGTGATTGTAATAGAGATATGACGGTGGTGGTATTGACAACAATAATGAAAGTTAAGATTATGATAATGGTAACAGTGCTATGAAAGTAGTGCAGGTGGTGATGTTTGCAGTGATAGTGATGGTGGCGGCGACGACCATAAGGGTGGTGGTGTTGTTGTTGGCAACAAGGGTGGTGGTAATATCAAATATGTGATGTCATTGAGGGTGGTCATGCCGCTTTTGGTGTGGAGATAGTGGCAGTGGTGTTGGTAACAACGATGGTGGTGGTGATGGTAGTAGTACGTAAGTGTGTTGTATTTTAGAATTTTGAAAATCATACATATTTAGGAGCAATTTAAAGTTGTAATTAGCCTTTCAAATTCCACAATTCTTCGCGTACAAAAATTTAAGATTTTTTGTTAATAGTACTAAACAAAGGAATTAGAACTTGTCATGTATCAATTCAATTATGACTTTTAATGAAATCCCAAGTTTAATTTCTTCATATAATAACACATCTGGAATTTATAGATTTATAAATATATATAATATTTATGAAGTTTTTTTTAAGGAATAGTGTTCCTTAGACTGTTAATTTAGGCAACTTTTATTTTATTAAATATATAGTTCATATTAACAATCTAATTAACAACATAACATGTCATATATATGGTAGGAAAACATTATCATATATACAAGATATTGCGTACTTTCTCAAAATAAAAGAGAGTGTGTAATGTTTAGACTTTAGACACAATATATAGATCGAGTACTTAATTTACACGCATACCTAAGCTAGCTTACCGAAATATTGATATATAACACCTAATGAATAATATCATCAGCTTAACAACTTCATTCTGCTCCACAAAAGTAAATTCAGCTATTTTATGCTTAAAATATTAATTAATTAAGAGAGAAACCATTAATATTTGGTGAAAAGAAATTCCAAAAGACAAATAAAAACAAAGAATAAAATAAGTTTGATCGATGATAGAATGAATAAATTATAAGTTTGCAGAAGTTGAAATTATAAACTCATACCCCAATTTCCTAATTTATATCTTAAGATTTTGAAAATTTTTATTCATATGGAGATTGACAAACCAAAAAGCCTCAAAATTAAAGGATAAACAAAGCCATCAATGTTCCATTCAAGAGCCAAAGCTATCATTCTAAGCACATGCAAGCCCATATTCTGTTCTAGAATATCAACCATGGTTTTTTTATTTTCTGACTTCCATCTCAAATATTACAGGTTATAAAAGCGTTGGGTTTCAGAAAATAACCTCCACTCTAGTCGCGGATGGCTGTGTCGGAATTGAAGTTACTTTGGCTTGGAGAAGAGAAGATAACTTAGATAAGAGAAGAGAAGACGTACTGCAGAAGGTACTAACTTTTAGGTTTCTATTCGGTGAATGTGAAAAATTTCTTTACGTTGGTAAGTTCTATTTTGGTTTTTTTTTTTTTTTTGAAAAGAAAGACACATGGTAACATATAATTGGTCCATATAAGTAAGGGTGGACAAGGAGGTGCATCGTAGGGGTAGATCCAAGTATTGCCCTTCCACACGTAGTTTAGTGAAGAGTTAATTATACTTACACTCCCTATGGTTTATTGTATTTTCACATATATTTTCTGGAGTTTCAAAAATTACACATACACCCCCTGAGCTTTCAAAACTATTGCATATAACCCCTACAAGAGAAAAAAATAAATAAATAAAAAAAGAAAATATTTGTATTGAGATTGGCCTTACACCTTGAGTAATTTTATTAGGTCATTTAACCCCTTAGCATTTCTTTTTGCATAATTTCTCATCATTTTTCGTCTCACTATAGGGGGTTATATGCAACAGTTTTGAAACCTCAGGGGTTGTATGTGTAATTGTTGAAATCTCAGGAAGTGTATGTGAAAAGATGATAAACTTCAGGGGATGTAAGTGTAATTAACTCTTTAGTGAACTTAACAATGACCATATTGTTGTAATCTCTACTACTTTGCATGGCTGATAATTTCTTGATTTCTTCAAATTATTGATTTTTTAATATACAAAATCAATGGCTCACCATATAAATCTCTACATTTTATGCATGCCAAATGTTGTACATTATGCATCAATTTCGTCATTACAAATTTTTGAATCAATTAAGGAGGTATGATCTTGATCCAAAAAAATTATTATTACACAACTTAACATGCCCAAACATATTCACACCTCAAACTTTCAGTTTAACCGCCATTATAGCTTTATAGCAAATTTTAATTGGACTTTCGGTAAAACAGGGATAAAAACTAATAGAGGTAAACAAAGTAAAGTGATCACTTCCACTAAGATATGATGATTACTAAATATGAAGTCTTTAGTAACGAATTGTTTAGGAATTCAATGAACCTCTCTGAAAATGAAATATACATTAAATTATTAAAAAGATTTTGGCGCCCCTAACTCACTAGGTATGTGATACAAACCAGTTAATCCATGCAGCAGGGGATTCTCTATCATCTGGAAAATTCGTAATTAAAATTATATTCATTACAGATTTGGATATGAAACTAGAATTGCACCTCCTAAAACTCTTAAGGGGATTCAAAAATTAAATCAAGTAGTGTACCTTTTAACTAGAAAAGTATATACCGCATGCGGATACATAAAAATTAAGATCATCAAAAAATGATTCTAACCCAAATATGTAGCATGAAATTTATATACTACTGAAATTATATGTACAAATTAATATATGTGAATGTGCAAGTACATATTTCCTCTTATCAGCAATAAGAAACACATTAAATTAATACTCCTTGTGCGGGGCTGGAGGGTAAAATACAAGAGAAATGATGAAATCCTGGAGGCTAATAATTACAGTTTATGTACAGATGGAGTTAACACGACAGAGAGTTCAACTGGGCATACGACTCATACTACAGTGCAGAGGTCAACATATGACAAGAAAATCTTGAAATAAGTTGATGATGATCGAATTCAAATGAGACTTTGGGGTCACTGAAAATCTTGGGCCGCTGAGATAAGAAAATCCCATGATGTCAAACCCATGGCTGTAGCCTGTAGTAACAAATCTAGAATTAATTGACAATAAACTAGCTAGAAAGTGCAATTTCAAACCATTAAACATATATATTACATAAATATATAGGCATTACTAGAGATAGTGATGACATATAATTAATTAAGTTACCTATAAAGTTTAGGTAAGAGCTTCATCATCAATCGGTCAAATTAATGGTGCATCAATCAGTTCACTTGTTGATAAATGAAAATCTTCCTGCACTGCATATATATCGAATGCCTTTCTCAAATTAATCTCAAGAATTTACTCCTAATTCTACAGCAATTAGAAGATGCAATTAATTAATGGTAGCCAGTCTTAATTATGGCAATAAGTAGTTCAAGTTAATATATACAGAGAGGTATTGAGCTTACCGACATATTACACAGCATCTCATTCATCAGCTTGACAACTCCAATCTCCTCCACAGAAAGGAAATTCAGCTAATTTACACATAAAATATGCAGAGGGAAAACAAAAAACAAAACAAGTTTGATCGATGATAGAATGAATAAATACATAAATTAATATAAGAGCTTAATTATTTAATTTATTACCAGAAAGAAGAGGAGGATGAGATTGCTAGGACGAGTTCAGCTAAACTCTGCATTCTCCTTGGCTTCGTCGTCTTGCTGGATCCAAACTCCGTCTTTTTGAACAGTCGTGTCATCGATTATGATGTTTGGGATGTGAGAAATCTTGGGCCACTCCTTTCCTCTGCCTTTCTGGCAACCTCGTTTTAGAAACACTGAACAAAAATTGATGCTCAAATTCTGCAGTGGTGTCTTCCGTAGAAACTCTGGCAGTGTTTGTAGGCGAGAGCAGAAGTACATTTCTAAGGAAGAAAGGCATGGCATTATTGTAATTTGAGAATCCTCCTCCTGCCCACCTGCCATTACTTCCCACGCTTCCCATTCCCGCATGTACTTGAATACAAGTTGTTTCAAATTTGGGAATAAAACAAGTGACGACGATGATGCCCTGCTTTCTAATTCTATTCTTGACAACCCAAATCCCACCTTTCTCCCATTATACATCAACTCAATTGTCAGCCATTCAAGGGACACCAATTTCCCCAAAAGAGTCACAACTTCACAAGAACCCCCAGTGATCCAAAGCCTTGTCAAATTGTTTAAAGACATCATCCAATTGGGAGACAGTGTGGTGCCACTGTATCCAACGATAAGTAAAGATTCCAAATTTGGATTTGGTTGTAAGGCATTCAGTACTTTTTCATGGATGCCCATCTGCTCTCCTCCACCTAAAAACCATAGTTTCAAATAGAGAAGGTGTTTCTTATTCACCAATTGTGCTTTCTCAGCATCACTCGCATCTTTCACATTCCTCAAAGTTAAAGAAAGACGCCCCTGAAGCTGGTCCATGTTTCTCAGATCACTTAAGTTGAATGCTTCCTTGTCCTCATCACCATCAATATAAAGCTCATCTAGCGTTCGCAGACTTGTTAACCTCCCAATCCCTTTTGGCAACTTCAATCCATAACTTTCAGCAACATGAAGATGCTTTAAGTTAATCAGCTTTCCCATGGCCTCAGGTAAGGTTTCCAGTTCACCGCAATTAATAAGTCGCAAAGTTTGCAGATTGAATAAATTACACACGGTGTCAGGTAACTTCTTCAAACCTGTGTTATTAGATAAATCTAGATACCTCAAGTGCACCAACTCACCAACCTCCTCTGGAACTTCTTGGATGGAGTTGTCACTCAGATTCAACGTCCTAAGACATTTCAATTGTAAAAACAACTCTGGGCCAAAACTAGTAATTTTTGAATTAAAAGTTGCGAGAGTCCGCAAACTTTTGCAATTCTGAAAAGAAACAGCAAGTGGACCCTCGGGTGCAAACATCAAGGAAAAATGACGAACCTTATCACCCGCCAACTCCATACTCTCATAGCCACCCTTAAACTCCATAATAAGACATTCATTATTGGTCAGAAATTGTAGAAAGTCATGCACAATATCATGCATTTTGCAGCTTATAGTTATTCCATGATCCTCATCTTCCTCAAAATCTTGGAAGAAAGACCGCATTGACAAGTTATCAAAATATATTTGACCTACTATTTCCTTCTCTTTGTTTCCATTTGAATTAAGAAAATTTTGTGACATCCAGAGCTCAATCAAATTGTCTTTATCAATCACATAATCTTTCGGAAAAGTTACACAATATAAAAGACAACGTTTGACCGTTGGAACCAAATCATAATAACTTAGTAACAACGGTTGGAAAACTTGTTGCTCAACCATATCTAACTCCCATATTTTACTATTTAAAACATCTAGCCATTCTCTCCTCGTTCTCTTACAGCGCATGAGACCCCCTAACGTCTTTGCAACAAGGGGCAAGCCCTTACACTTTTTTACAATTTCTTTACCAATAGCTTCAAGCACTTGAGATTCATCTCTTTTCCTATCAACCAATGCAATGTGATAGAATAATTCCCAACAATTTTCTTCACTCAACTTCTCCAAATGGATTATACGATTGGTTGCCCCCATCATCATAGCAACTTCCTCTTTTCGCGTGGTCACCAATATTCTACTACCTATAGCACCATTTTGCAAAGGTAGCTTCAATTGTTCCCACTTTCTACTGTCTTGGGTCCACACATCATCCAAGACTAGGAGGAACTTCTTTCCCTTAATGTTTTCATCAATACATTTCAATAAAGATTCAAACTCATTTGAATTTAGAGTACTATCATTTTTAATGAGACTTTCAATGATTGCTTTTGCAATCTTGATCTCATCAAATGGGTCTGAGACACAAACCCATATTCTAGTGTCAAATTGGGCTTTCACCTTCTCATCATGATAGGCCAATTGGGCAAGAGTTGTCTTGCCAATTCCTCCCATCCCTACGATAGGGATGACAAGGGGGGCTGTACTTCCTTGACTACTCTCACTCAACAATTTGCTTACTAAAATTTCCTTTTCGTCTACTCGACCAAATGTCTTATCGACAAAAGAAGTGCTTTTTGGTCGTTCAAGTGGTTCACTACCTCTTTTTGTGTATTGAAAGTTATAATTTTGTCTTTCACTAGCAATCAAAGATAACCTTTCATTTAGTTCCTTTATCTTATGACCAATGTCATAACGAAGAATTACTTGACTACTGACTGGGCCAAAATAAACCCAATGGGCAGGAATGCAGAAACATACCTGCTTCTTTTTAGCAACATGAGCATGTCCAGCTTCTTTCTCTTCTCTCTGAATACGTAGTTTCAGGATTTCAGTGTTCCACTCGTCCAACACGTCGTCCATCTGGTAGGATACTTCCTTCAAATTATCCAGCCAATATCTCACGTCAGCCTCCTTCACTTGCCTCTCCTCTGCATTCTGGAGCACAGCTTCAATAGCTATGAAATTGCTGGTGAGCTTTGCAACTTCTTTCTTAACATCCACGACTAGTTTCACCTTTTGTTCAACCTGTTGACCAATGATCGAACCCAACTGTTGCACTATTAGGGAAATGAACGCTTCAGCCATTGTTAACGTTCGAAATGAATTGATAGTGGGAAAAGAAAAGGAGCGCGCGATATGAAATGCAAATGATCACACAATATTTGGAAATTAAAAGAAGAAAGTAGTGTTGGTTTGCAGTACTAGAGTTATTCTCCCCAACCAGTTTTATAGTGATAAGGTTGAAGAATATTAATTGCTTCGATCAATTGCAATTTCGGCATCATAACTAATTCACTCTTAGCGATCAACAAGAATGGAATGCATTCCTTACTTGTTCCTTCTTTTTTTCTTTTCATTTTATTCCTTAATTATCACTTCTTCTTCTTTCTTTTTTATTCCTTCCTTCTTCTTTTGCACTTTAATCCCTCAATATTCTTTTCAATCAATAATTGATAAGGGAAAATGATTGACAGTTGATATACACGTACAAAACAGATTGACACTCCAAAGAAAAAGCAATCAACTCAGTCATTGTGGATCGATTACATCCAAAAAATAGTCATTGACATGGTTTTTTGGTACATTTACTTGTGGAGTATTATATACCATTAGAAGAAATTTATACCCACAAGCTCAAAAAAAATAAAACCTTTTTTTTTTTTGCCAGGAAAAAAAAAACCTTAAAAAAATGATTGTAATTGTATTTGTAACTTGTAAGTCACTAGCATGAATGCTAATTATGTGGACTGGTAATTTCAAGATTGTTTGAACTTTCGATTAAAAAGTGGACTGGATATATAAATGTGTGTTTTTAGTATATAGTAAAGTCTACAATGGGCTTTTTTAATAGTAACTATATTCTTTTTCATGTTGTTTAGTGTCGAAGCATCCTCCCAACAACCCCTTATTCAAAATATTATTTATATTTTATGGAATACTATTTCCTGATTACCTGTAGTGAAATTTAAGTCCACATGTGGCCTTAATTTGTTTTCTAATAAGCTATAACATAAGAGGACTACCCAGTTTTATAATAACAAAACTGTAAGAAGTTTTCTTGATGCTTTTCTTTGGTGGGACATCTGCATATCTTTGCTTAAGCATCTCCATTATTGGATGCTGAAAACCTTGAGAAAGAAAAGCACCATGTTCCACACAGTTTAGTGAATTTAACAATACATGACCATATTGTTGTAATCCCTACTTTTGTTTGGCTTGCTTTCTTCAAATTATTGATTTTCTAATATACAAAATCAATGGCTCACCATATAAATCTCTACATTTTATGTATGTCTAATGTTGTACATTATGCTTCATTTTCGTCATATATATAAATTAACCATGTATGGTAGCATGAAGTACATACTGAAATTATATGTACAAATACATATTTTGGGAATGTTTAAATACATATTTCCTCTCGGCAATAAATAAAAAAATATTAAATATTCCTTTTAAATAAAAGCGAAATGATGAAATCCTGGAGGCTGCTAATTAAAGTTCTTTAAGATTATGAATTTATGAAATGCTTAAGCATTGAACAAGGTTACAAAACACAAAGACTTGGATGATTTTTCCTTACTGTGCACACAAGTCAACATATATGACAAAAAAATCTTGCTGAAAGTGAGACTTTGGGGTCACCTCGATCCACTCTTCCCCCTTTCCATTGGCATCTATACTTTTTCCATTCTCAAATCTCAAGAATGGAATTGTATTCTACAGCCAATTGAGAAGATTGGCATCTATACTTTATGGAAGAAATAATTAATCGGTGTTGTGCATTTGAAGAAATATCTTATATATATAAATCAATAAAATCTTGACAAAGAAAAGTAAGAAAATGATTCATGAATTAGGGTTTGAGTATTAAGTTTTGGTTTATATATTGTGGACCTTGTAAGGAAAGAATTTATAGGCTAATATACCCATCCAAACCTTTATGGAAGTTAGTCTCATGAAAATTGATAACTCCTTGACTGTGGAAATTAAAAGTTGAGTACTGCACAATGAATAACAGTTCTTTGAATTTTTCTTTTTCTTTTTTATTTGCTGAATAACAGTTCAAATGACCTATCACCTATGACATTACTGCATTTGTATTTTTTTTTTCTCCAATTAAAATTTCTATTTATCTTTTTTCAATCTGGAATTTGTATATATCTTGGAGTTCAACGAAGATTGTGTAGTGGGAATTCAATTTGGGACTTATTCAAAATTATTGAGAAAATTATCATTATATCAATATATAGTTAATTGGTAATATTACAACTACACTTGGATACATAATTGATGATCGAGTACATTCAGACCGGAAAAAAAACAATGATAAGTACATGACTATAGACGCTTAACTTTCCAATTTCACTTGCTCATAAAATGTTTGTTTTTAATCATTTTACAGTATAGAACTATATATAGACACATGTTGTAGTGGTTTAATCCGGCCTTTTAATCTTTTTAATGGTAGGGGGTAAGTAGATGGTTGTGTTCTACAACTTCTACTTCTACATCATAAAGGCCCACTAATTGATTGGAGCTAGTAATTGTGGAAATGTGTTTGGGTCATTACATTAGTCCATTTTGGGCCCGTTTGTTTTACTTTCTTAATAGGGATTGACTTAGTTAAGACCTTAAGCTCATGTTTGGTGAGTTTGGGATTAAAAAAAATAGGGCTTAGTGAATCCCCTCTAACTTAAATGAACCTCCTTAGATGGGCTTAGTGAAACCCATGAAAAAGTGGAAGATTAGCTAATACCCTCTTGACTTGCCTCACCATCGTCACATGGAGCTTCACCATAATCACCGGACCTCTTCCCTGTGACACCCTCCACTATCGGCCACCAGTCACCTCCGCAACTCCAGCTCTCCGGCGGCTTGCCCAGCCACCCGTGCGCAGCCCAGCCCATCTCAACCACCCGCTCGCAGCCTAGCTCTCTGGTGGCTTGCCCAGCCACCCATTCGCAGCCCAGCTCTCCGGCGGCTTGCCCAACCAATCGCGCGCAACCCAGCTCTCCGGCAGCTTGCCCAACCACCCGCTCATAGCCCAGCTCTTCGGCGAAGTCGGTCTTGTGTTTTCTGTGAGATTTGCGAAGTGGGTATTGTCTACTTATTTGGTTTTTTCCTGATTGTGCGGTTTGGTTATCTGGGATTTTATTTGGTTGTGATTTTATGAAGTGGGTGTTAAATTTTCTGGTTTACGTATGAGATGGATTCAAATCTATATCTCCACCTTGTTAGTCCTACACTACACCAAATATAAAGGTAGTTCTTAGCTAACTTAGTCCATGCCAAGCTAGTCCATGCCAGTCCCTATAGATAATCCATGCAAAGACAGTCCTGTGAAACAAACGATGCCTTTATGTTATAGCCCTCTTTTTCTATTCCAGCTAGCAGCTTGGTACACATGAAGCTCAAAGGACGTGCAACACTATTGTGATTTTATACATAAAAAACATGTATAAAAAATAGGGAATTATATAGCAATCTTACCTTAATTTGTCCAAATATGGCCTAAGTTAACCCAAAATAGTTTAGAAAGTGGGTGGTTAAGCGACTAGTGGCCAACTCAGGTTTAATATCCAATTTCCAAAAACTCCATTTTTTTTTCTTTTGCTAATAACTCCCATTTTTATTTGGTAATTAACCCATATACATACACACTAACACACACAACAGAGCACAAAAGCATGCTTTTGATAAAAGATGGGTATTCGTTTTATTTTCTCCAATAATGTATACCCCATCAAATACTGCTCATCATTGGGGTCTAAATTATGACATGTAATAACATGGTTTTAAATGAATACATAAAAAAGTTCACATGGTTTGGTTTCTAAGAGAGAATGAACCCACAAACCAATAATATGCCTTACTTAAAAATTCTTTTTTTATTTTAATTCATCATATAAAATACTAACACATCATTTAGAATTGTTCATTTTTATTTGACTAGAATATCCTATGTTCTGCCCAAGTCTAATATACACACATCACATTCACAAATGTTTCACGCGCGTAATCCTCAAATAATAAACAGACAAACCTTTATTCTCCCAAAGAATATGTAGTTTAAGAATTAAAATGAATCCCCACTCACTCCCCATCCCCATGTGTTTCTAATTCTGCTGCTTTGAAAATTGAGATTGAAAAGAAAAATGACAACTACTGAACCAAAAATAATTTGAAAGACAAAGCAAACAAGGCCAAAGAAGAAGCCACAAGGGTGTGGACAGTGGACAAAAAGACTATGCTTTCTTTGCTCTCTGAAAATCCTGTCTCTGTTTCGTTCTTCCCTATTCATCTTCTTTAGCAGTTCGATCAGCTTTAACTTTTCTCTCCCCTCCACTCTGCAACAAGCTAGAGAGAGAGAGAGAGAAAGTTCAGCAAGACCCAGAAGAAGAAGAAGGTGAAGGAGCTCAAAAAACTAGTAGACGAAGAAAAAGGAGCTGATTTGGGTTAGTGGGTCATTTTCTGCCTGACTAAATTAGAAGCAGGTTCTTTTTTATTGGGGGGTTTGGCTATGGCTTTTTGCCCAATGTTTTGTATATATATCTGGGATATCATCAAAAGATGGTATTAAATTCTGCTAGAACTTGTGGTTAGAAACTAGAAAGTGAATTGGAATTCAATTACCATGAAATTAATTAACCAGGTTGATGAGCTGATCGAGTCAGTGTGTGTAAATCCCGTGAAGCTCATTAATGCTCAAAAAATTCCATGTACATTTATTTTCCACTCTCCCATTTCCCGTGAACCCATAAATATTCCATACACAAACCAACCTCCTTTTTTGTCATTTAATAATTACCTCACCCACCAACCCGACCCGGATCCCATTAACTCCGATCCGATTCAGCCTCATATATAATCAACAACAACCACAGCCCTCAATCCCATAACTAGTCCTAGTTTTCTCAAAATGACACTCATTTCCTCACCCCCCAAAATGCTTCTACCACCACTCTTTCTTCTATCTTTCATGCACTTTTGGCTGCTGGCCACCCCTTTCACAGTCATTATGTCGGATTCGGGCGTCCCGGGGGCCCTCTTGGACGGCCCCCAAACCGGGTTCTCCATGAACAAAAAGGGGATCCGAACCGACACCCAGGAGCAAGAAGCGGTGTACGACATCATGCGGGCCACCGGTAACGACTGGGCCACCGACATTCCCGACGTGTGCCGGGGCCGTTGGCATGGCATTGAGTGCATGCCCGACAAGGACAACGTGTACCACGTCGTCTCCCTCTCTTTCGGGGCCTTATCCGACGACACCGCCTTCCCGACCTGCGACCCAACCCGGTCCCATATTTCACCCTCCATCACAAAACTTGCTTATCTTCGGACCTTGTTTTTCTACCGTTGTTTTAGTTACAATCCTCAGCCAATCCCAACGTTTTTGGGGCAATTGGGTCCCACACTCCAAACTTTAGTGCTTAGAGAAAATGGGCATGTGGGTCCCATTCCTATTGAGTTGGGCAATCTCACCCGTTTAAGGGTTCTTGACCTCCACAAAAATAATCTCAACGGTTCAATTCCGGTATCATTGGGCCGGATCACCGGTCTAAGGTCGTTAGACTTGAGCAGCAATAGACTAAACGGTTCAATCCCTAATTTCACCTTCCCAATTTTGAGCATTTTTGACCTGAGCCAAAACCTTCTAGTAGGCTCAATCCCACCCACCATTGGAGCCTGCCATGCCCTAATCAAAATGGACTTGGGCCGCAACCGACTCACCGGCCTGATACCCGACTCCATTTCCGGCCTAGGAAACCTCATGCTCATGGATTTGAGCTACAACCACCTCATGGGTCCAATTCCCATCTGGCTTAGAACCTTAATTTCCCTCCAAACTTTGATCCTCAAAGGAAACCCAATGGGCCCATCACCAGTTCCTAGTGATGGGTTTGATGGTATGAAGGGGCTAATGACCCTAATTTTATCAAACATGAATTTGCATGGTCCTATACCTCCATCTCTAGGTCACTTGCCAAGCCTTCGTGTGCTTCATCTTGATGGTAACCACTTGAATGGAACAATCCCAATTAGCTTTCGAGAGCTGAAAGGTCTTAGTGAATTGAGATTAAACGATAACGGGCTAATTGGGCCAATCCCGTTTGGGAGAGAAATGGTTTGGAGGATGAGAAGGAAGCTTAGGCTTTATAATAATTCTGGGCTTTGTTACAATGCCAATAGTGGGTTGGAAGACAATTTGGACTCTGGCATTGGGCCATGTGACACACCAAAGCTCGGTCCATGAAGAATCAATGTGTATCATCATCTGGTACAGTTTAGAAATTTTCAGTTAGTGTTGAGCTCTAATTTTTTTGTAACATAAAATAGGCCATGTATTGTACAGTGTAATGTATACTACTTCTGGGTATCCCATAAATGAGTTTGATGTTTTGGTTGGGAAATTAAGGAGCTACTTTATGACTGTTTAGTCTAAGAATTACACATGGTCTTTCTTTGTTGGAATAAATTTAATTAAATTTAAAAATCATAGACGTCAATTGATTAATAAAAAAATATACATAACCCTTTTTATCAAAATCAATTAGTATGTCAGTCGCAAAATTCGATTCCCTTAAAACATGCATTATTGAGTATTGACGAAAAGAGAAAGACAAAGCTATCAGTGACACTACTGCAAACTAGCAAACAAATTGAGAACAATAATGCATACATGAAATCAAGAATGGCAGTGCATCCTTCTAGAACTGTCACTCCAAGTACTACAAACCTTAATCATCAACTTGCATATTTCCACTTGGCCAAAAGAAAAAAAAACTTGCATATTTCCATGTCTTATATATACAGCCAATTTCTCAAAAAGCTCCAGTCAAAGGTTTGTCTTCTAGGACTCACCAAAACCACTGCCACTCTGGTCTGACATCAATCATTGGTGGGTCATGAATCATGATCTACTTATTAAGATAATTGGATCATAATGTCATGGATAATTGGATCATAATTGTTCTTATGTTAGATGATGAAATGGTCCTCACTCATTAATCCTATCACCTTTAGCAGTACTAGTATCCCCAAACTGCTTCTGTGCTACATATGAGAGAAAAAAAAATTATTTATACAAACATTAAAAATGAATGCGGTACAAAGGTTTACACAAAGATAATAAAAAAAAAACACACAATCCAAAAATAACTCATTTTTTAATGCAAAAGAAGCCAAAGAGGAGTGAGAACGAATTTGAATTTTGGAATTCGGTGTGGAGGTATATAGTCTCTACCTACTAGCACCCAACCTAGATCAACATATATTCTAAGTTGCAACACACCCAACTCCTATCATTATAAATTCTGATGTAAGATTTTACATTTTTAATACGGGATATATTCTCAACACATACGTTGACTCATGTGTAAAATAACTTCAATTATATATATAATTTATATTGGGTCACATGTGATGTGTTGACGTTCTACCTAATACATGAAATGTTTGTTTTGATAATATGTCAATATTAAATAGACCTGACAAAACATCTCACGATCCGTAAATTTTGAGTTTAGGTTTGAAGTTATTGGGTTGTGTCAAAATTGTGTTGATTCAATAACAATCCGTTAAAATAACGAGTTGTATCAGTGCCAAGTGCCAACCTGCGAAACCCATTAAATCCGTTACAAATAAGGGCATTTAAGTAATTTTATCACTTAACAAAAACAACTCACCTAAACACTTCACAGCTGCTTTCTCTCTCTGTGTGCTCTTTCTTTGCCAGTTACCACTTACCAATAGTCTGCTTAGGCGCGCGGGGGTGGGTGCAAGAGGGGCTGAGGGAGTGCCACGTGCGGGGGTTTGGGTTGGGGAGGGAGGAGGCCAGATCAGGGGAATTGCCAAAAAGGGGGAAGGGGAGAAGGGGGATCACCAGAAGGGGGAGGAGGCCGGATCTAGAGGAGGGAGTGAATGAGTGATAAATTTTTATTATTTAAATTATTCTAACGGGTAAAACAGATTGGATAATGTATACCAGTTATTTTTCGGGTTGTGTTTAGGTTGGAGTTTTTGCCACTCATAGATTAACGTGTCAGGTTCATCCATTACCACTAACGGGTCATGTCAGGTTTGATCTGAACCCCCAAAACACGACCTGTTTGTCAGGTCTAATATTAAGCATTCAACCCATAAATAATTAGTTGTGATAAGACTTAAGAGAAGCTCGTGACATTATAAATGGAATCATAAGACTTTACATGCCTAGCGTAAAATATACACTCAACATATTATTTTTTAGTTTTATTTCATACAACAAGAATTAAGTTTTTTAACGAGTTAATTATACTTACACCCCTTAAGATTTATCGTCTTTTCGCATTCACCCGCTAGGATTTCAACAATTATACATACACTTCATGAGGTTTCAAAACTGTTGCATATAACCTCCTATAGTGAGACGAAAAATGACGAGAAATTATGCAAAAAGGCATGCTAATGGGTTAAATGGCCTAATAAGATTACTCAAGGTGTAAGGTCCAACCTCAATACAAATATTTTCTTTTTTGTTTATTTATTTATTTTCTCTTGTAGGGGGTTATATACAATAATTTTGAAATCTCAGATGATGTATGTGTAATTTTTGAAACCTCAGGAGGTGTAAGTGTAATTAACTCTTTTTTAACCTCCGAAAATAAGTAATTTTCATTTTAAAAACATTTCACCATAAAACCCGAAAGATTAAACCAACCATGTTTTTGTTGCATTTTTCCCTAAGTTTACATTCATGTCCATGCACAAAGATAGGCCTCAGAGTCGCCAAGCCTGACTCCCCCACATCAAAGTCCCTATCTCAAAATGATTTTATATAATTTTAGTTTAGCTATTATCAATTGGGTTCTGTTATTATTATTTTTTTTATTGATCAATTATTTATTGGTAGAATCTTGGGTTCTGCATGTTACTAGCTTTAGGCTTTAGCGCATACCATCTTATTCCAACCACTTTGGCCTATTCTATTACCTATTTGATGTTTCTTCTTTGCATAGTTTTGTAATTTCCATCACAAACAACGGTCGAGAAGGGCTTTCATTTTAAAATGAAGGCTTAATAGAATGGTCTATATTGTGTAAACCAATAGCTAATAGTCCCCCAATAATGTGCAAATTTCACATTTCTAAACCTAACATGCACTCTGCCCGAAGAAAATAAGAAAACAAAGCAAAAAAATACTGATATTCCAAAATGAGAATTCGAATTTGAAACTTTAGTTATAAAGATAAATACTTTTAATTACTAAAGTTACAAGTCCCAAAAAACTATATAAACAAATTAATTTGTTATATAAGTTCTTTTTGCTACCAATGTTAGGAGCCATGATCATAGGCCAGCTTAGGCCCACAGGTGACTTTGTCTATGCACCATGTTGGTCATTAGTTCTGAGCTTATGGCCACATCTTTTTGGGTAGCAAGAAAGAAAAAAGAGAGGATTATGAATTATGGGTATTTTAAAAATATTGATGGTTGGGTAAAAGATGAAAGCTTATTCACACCATTATTTACTGTAAGATAAATTTTTTTTCATTTTACCTCATGAAATTTAAATTATCTCAGTTTGCTACATGAACTTCACACAATTGTTGCAAAAGACCCTATGCCGTCAACTCTGTCAATTTTTCCGTTAAAAAAGCTGAGGTAGCACTTATATGGCATGAGTGAGACCATTTTCTAATTATGTAAGATTCATGTAGACAAAAAAAATTATAAAAAATTGACATGGATCTTATTAATTTTTTAGTTTAAAAATTACTTTTTTTTTTTTTTTTGTTTACATAGATCTTACATAACTAAAAAATAGGGGTGGGCACGGTACGGTATTGTACGGTATGAACCCCATACCGATACCATACCGAAATTTTTATTCGGTACGGTATGAACATTTTTAAAACTGGTACCATACCATACCAGTGTTCTATGAATTTGGTATGGTTTCGGTATATACTAATATTTTAAACTTCTTTTTTTTTTTTGTCAAAAAACAATATTTAACAACCAAAAAGAAATATTTTTCCCAACCAAAAAATAAAACAAAACCCAACCTGACAGTCCTCAAAGCCAAAATAGTTAAACCTTATAACTTATTAAAAAGTACAAACAGTCAAAAACAATAGTAGTACTTAAGCCTTATGGCTTATTACAAGCAGTCAACACAAATACACAATGATAGTTAGTACTTAAGCCTTATGGCTTATTACAAACAACCAAAATAAATACACAATAGTAGTTGTTACAAGCAATAAACACTACTTAGTACTTGCAGGCTGCAATATCACCAAATAGTCTAAACTATTTTCCCTTTCCTTTTGCCTTGACTTCACTTGCATGTTCTATACAAAATGGAATACAACATAATTAAAATTCATTAATTCAATGCAAACTTTAAAAGCAAGCAACAAAGCAAAGCAAAGCAAGTAATTATATTTACAAAACATTACCTGATTCTACACCTTCATAAAATTCAAGTTCTTCAATGCAAGGTTCATCCTCCAAGCTGGAAATATCATCCCCACTCAACCACTAGTTATAGTCTATAGACTTGCCCCAAATAGCCACTGATTTGGCAACATTTAATTAAAAAAAAAATAAATAATTGAATTATAAATATATTGGTACGGTACGGTATTTCTCGGTATTGAAAGTTTCATACCTATACCATACCGATTTAAACTCGGTATGGTACGGTATCGGTACGGTATATAATCGGTATAACGTCGGTATGGTACGGATTCGGTTTCGGTATTTCGGTAATAAATGTCCACCCCTACTAAAAAAGAGTCTCACTAATGCCATATAAGTGCCACGTCAGCTATTTTAACGGAAAAATTGACAGAGTTGACTGCATAGAGTTTTTTGCAACAACTGTGTGAAGTTCATGTGACAATTTGAGAAAATTTAAGTTTTAGGGAGTAAAATAAGAAAAAGTTTATCTTATAAGAGACAATGGTGTGAATAAGCCAAAAATGACTAAGGTAGAACCGTAGAAGGATAAGATGACTATAGCATCCTCTTCCTTTTGAGTACATAGAGCTACTTTCTCTCCCATTCCTAATGAAAATGAGATTATCCAAACATCTCATATAACTTGGTAAATTTCACTAGCTAGCTAATAGCTAACCAGGCCTATTTATTGTGTTTTAATAGTCAATTCCTTGTATATGAATTATAGTCTTTTTCAATTAGTGGATATGAAGTCATAATCCTTACAATGACTATATTAATGCAATTAAGACCACATTTATGCAAGAGGCTCTATAAGGTGTCAAACTAATAGGCACCATAGTGTCATGTCTATATCATTTGGGAAATTATGGTTACAGGTGACACACCTACTATATATTAAACAATTTAGTACTGTGGGACATTACCTTTTATAAATTTTTTATGTTGGTCACAATTGCAATCAATGGAAACCCCACTAAAAATGTGGACGGTTTAAAGCCAAAGTCAGCACAATAATAATATTATAGTTTAATGCAATTACTAATCACAACCCCCATAATTAATTATTTTATTGATTCCCAAATTAATGAAGTCCCTGTTTAAGTTTAACCATGAGTTAGAAGTAGGAGCATAATGAAAGAATTAATTACAGTTACACCCTTTGAATTTTATCGTCTTTTTATATACACTTCTTGGAGTTTCAATAATTACACATACATCTCTTGAGGTTTTAAAACTGTTGTATATAATCCTTTATAATGAGACAAAAAATAATGAAAAATTATGCAAAAAGACATGTTAAGCAGTGAAATGACTTAATAAGATTACTTAAGGTGTAAGTTCTAACCTCAATACAAATATTTATTTTTTTGTTTATTTTTTTTTTCTCCTGTAGGGGGTTATATGCAATAGTTTTGAAACCTCAGAAAATATATGTGTAATTTTCAAAATTTCAGAGCGTATGTGAAAAAATAATAAATTTCAGATGTTGTAAGTATAATTAACTCCATAATGAAACTATACCCACATGTTATTCTAGTTAATTCATCGATTTTATTTCTAACTCTAATAGCATTTGGCAACCTTCCATGCATTGAGAAATGTTACAAGAATTTTAAATTTCTTTGACGTTGATCATAGTCATTGAGATCAGAGTTAAGCTCACAGGTCCATTAAGTTTTGGGGAAAACTGGAGGCTGAGCTGGAGTGAGGTTAGAGACGAAGGTCAAGTACGGCGTCCAAGGGAGAAAGAGAGAGAGTGAAGGGAGTGAGACAAAGAGTAATTAAAAAAACACGGAAGGACAATAATGTAATTTAAAAAGCAGAATATTAAAGGGCTTTATTAACTGGGCTGAGCCATTGACTTTTATGGTATTGAATATACATCTAGGTGATCATTATGGGAAATCTGTTATGAAATTTTCAAATATCTTGTTGATTTATTTTTAATTTGCTATAAATGTTAACGGTGTGCATGTTGCTCTTTCTTCATGTTTTAAGTCTTTATTTAAAATGGGACTAATTGAATTCAAATACATTTACACTTTTCCAAGACAATACCATTTTTCAGAATTTTAAAATACCAACTTTATCCAAAAAAATTGTTCACATTTTTTAAATTATTTATAATAAATGAGAATATAATTAAAAAATTGAACAATTTTTATATTCTATTTAGAGGAAATTACATAAATTTTTACATATTATTCACTTCGCTGAGTCTCGTTTTGGTTTATAAATTTTTTTGAATTCTATATTAGTCCAAAATGAATAATTTTATCTCTCAAAATCAACTCATTGATACAAAATTAAGGGTTCAATTTTGCCCAATTTGAACAAAAATGAAACATTTCAGACAATTCATTAAACAATATGGCACTTAAAAACATTTGTGGACCAAAACGAGACTTAACAAATAATAAGTGGACGATTTATGTAATTACCTCTTCTATTTATGTACAAACCAAACATTGGAATTGAAATAAAAAAAAAAGTATTTCTTGATGATATATTACAAATTTACAACTTTACAAGAATGATAATCTAAAATTTTCTTTCTTGGGAAAATGCATAAAAATTGATTTAGGATTGAATTTACTTCAAAGAAGCCCTTGAATTAATGGACCCATAAAATCACCTTTAGTTTTATTGGGGAGAAAAATAGTGGGAGAGGATGGATGGTTTGGGAGTTACAATTTCAAACCCATCTATGACTATTGAGTATTGACTAGTGACTACCCTTCTTCTCTTATTTGTTTTTTTTTAAGTCTTATCGACCTATTTGTTTAAAAATTGGCAAAACTGTTTGTTTAGTGAGAAAATACTCAAATAGTAAACTGTTAATAAATTCAACACAATTATTATTTATATATGCAAACCGTAAAAAACCGATAATATGATTAAAGAAATTGAAATGGGTCCCAAACTGTGTGTGCGCTTTGAAAATCGAAATTGAAAAAACATGTTAACAGCTGGACCAAAAACTTGAAACACAGCAACAAGAGAAAGCTTAAGGAAGAAGGGTGTGGACTTTTGGCTTTGAGCTAAACAATTATTGTGTGATTGCTCTCTTCAAATCTCCTCTGTTTTTCGGTTCTCAAAGCGCAACATTCGCCTAAAAGACTGTAGCTTTGCCCACAAAATTGAACCAAATGACCAAAGCAGCAAGCTTGGAATCTCACCCTCTTCGTCTTTTTGGGCTTTGCCTTTTCTCTCAGCTTCACTTCGCAACGAGCTAACAAGGGAGTTCAGGAAGACCCAGAAGAAGAAGAAGCAAAAGGAGCTTGAGAAACTAGGAGGAGAAGAAAAAGGAGCTGATTTGGCTTAGTGGGTCGTTGCTTGATTGACTAAGAAGTGGGTTTCATTGGCTGGGGTTTGGCTATGGCTTTTTGTCCAATGTTTTGCTGTGGAAAGGGCTTGGATCGGTACGTAAATCATTGTTTATTTCTAAGTTAAATTTGAAAATTTTTGGGTTTGATGATTTGCTGCTGTTTTTTATTTTATTTTATATTATGCATTATTTAACTAATAATGGACTCTAACTTTGAAGAAATCTTCTGCTGTGGTTTTCTGGGTGATTAATGAGAACTGAAGTGGGTGTAGATTCTGGGTTTAGCTCTGATTTTAAGGACAAGCTCATCGGTGTTAATTAAATTGATGTTTATAATTTTCTGTTAGCTGGTCTTCATGGGTAAGGTTTGCGACCCTCTCTTACCACTTTCTGATTAGCAAAACAAAAAGAAAAAATGATTTGCATTCTGGGTTTATCTCAGATTAAAATATTCTGGCTTTTATGTGGAGAATATCCAACAATAGCAAAAATTCTTTCACAAAATAATCCATCTTTTTCAGGAAACAGAGAAGGAAAATGGGTGTTGGCAAGTGGAATTTGTCAGAAAAGGAAAGACACAGTAAATAACTAATATTGGAGTGGAATCTTAATGACCGAGTTGAAGTTTACTGTTAAACAGATTCCAAACACGCATCAATGAACTGAGCATACTTGGCCTTTTGTTTTGTCCTATTTTTAATTACCTATCCACTTACAAAGATTTAATAGTCAATTCATCTTTTTAATACCATTTTCTTCATCAACCAAGAAAAGGGTATCAACTTGAATTGACCCATTCTTCTTGATTAGGTTGGTGGTTTCTTTGATGCGGGTTTTCTGGTTGTCCTTGGTTTTTGGTTTGCTGCTGTTGTATTTCTGCTACTGATTAGTATTTTTCTATTTCTTCTGCATTAAATGAAAAAAATATTGTAATATTATATCCCTCATGCTATATGATTTAATGGAAATCTGATTTACAGAAAACAACGAGGAAAGAAGCAGCCAACATGGAGGATCTTTTCCTTGAAGGAACTGCATGCAGCAACAAACAATTTTAATTATGATAACAAACTTGGAGAGGGAGGATTTGGCAGTGTTTACTGGGGTCAGCTTTGGGATGGATCACAAGTAATCACCCTAATATTTTCAATTTCCATTTTTCTTTAATTCAGAATTCTACTTGTTATTTAGCTAATTTTAACAGTTTATAATTAATTGGTCATGGCAGATTGCTTACTTTTTGAAAGAACAAAGTATATCATTCTTGATTTTACTAAAAAAAGTTATAAAAGAAAAGTGTCTCGTTAATTTATATTTCTGAACTCTCACTCTTATTTTATTTACTGGTCATCATTTAACTTTAAATCTCCAGAATATCATTTTTTTTTCTTATTTTTGCTTGATTCATGTTCTTTAGATTATGGATTAGTTTCAAATTCTCAATTGATATGATTATCAGATTGCATAAAGATGGATAATATGGTTAGAATCTGTCCTTGTTGTTTTAGTGCTGGTTTTAGATCACCTGTTTGTGAGGCATTAAAAATTAGTATGCCCGATGAAGTGACCTTCAGTGTTCTAGAGCACGTAGGTACATTTAATTTCATAGAACTGTGCCATAATTTTTAAAAGGGATGGTTATAGTATAAATTTGTACCTTTTCCTCATAGGAGGATTATGTGGTCAGACACAGCAGTAGGCATGAGATGATTTGGATTCTTCTTCTTGTAATGGTAATACAACTGTTTGGTCTATTCATGAATCACTTGTGTCATTTTGTCGAGGATACGGTTTCCAATTATAAAAGTTTTTAGGTAGGTATATCCTTTTGCAACAAGTAATGAACATCTGAAGCTTACTAGCTGTCCAGTTAAGATCCTGTTTATGTGGTTGTAGGTAGTTTGTAAGGGAATAGGATTTATTCTTTCACTTTCAAGCCAGGTCTTGCATTTTAGGTTGGTTACAACTTCATGTTATATTAGTTTTTTATTTTTAATAATCACTTATAGTATAATTTGAGGTTGTCCATAGATCTATACTGTCATATAAATTTTCTTGTTTCCTCATTTTATAGAAGGTATACGCAAACTAGTATTTTAATGTACCAAATATTTATGGAAAATTTTTAGTGATAAGACAAGAAAACATTTCTTCTGTCAAATTCTGTGAGAAATGCATTGCATGTTGGAATATAGTGAAGATATTAGATCGTGAAAGAGAAGACTAATTGGAAAGTTAGGAGTCCTAGTGTTGATTAGTTCTCAAAAGAATTGAAACCACCAATACTGTAGTGTTTTGGATGTTAGAATCAACCATCTGAGTGGAAGATATATTGTGGAGATACTATTTAATTAAGTATGAAGGATGGGGCATACCTATCCAAATTTCACTGAAGAACACGAGGCAAGATCATTTGCAGCTACATTATTGAAACTTAAAAGAGAAACATAAGATGACAGAGTGCTAATGCTGCAAAGTGCAAACTCTGAAGCTGCTAAATGATATAAGGAAACAATGAATATTAATTTCATAATTTTCTACCTATCATTCTCACGTCCCAATTGGGAACCACTGCCAGATCAGCAGTACCCAATATATTTGGGCATATTAGATATACATACTGCTGTCTATAAGGAGGAACCAGTGCACCAACATGTGCTGGGGAGGGTAAAATTTATGCAGCTATATCACTAGTTCTAGGGGCTATTTCTGCAACTTGAACCTATGACCACTGGACCCCTTGGGGCAAGCCATACTAAGGCGCACCCTCATACATACTGCTGGTTAAAAGCATTATTTCAATTTGTTGATGAATTGCATCACTGTCATGACTTACGAGGATCTTGAAATCAGAGAGAGGACATGCTTCTACGAAATCATGCATTAATTTAGTTAGTAAAGTCCATTACTTTTTCGTATAGATTAGGAAAAAGATAAAAGTAACCCATTATAATTTCATGTAGACTTAGTTATAGTCACTCTAGTATTCGTTAATATGTATTATATCCAACTTTTTACCACTTGCTAGAGATAAAACCTCAGAGTAGGGTGCTTCAAAGATTGGTTTCATATTTATGTGTACTTCTTGTACATTGAGACTTCTGCGCATTATTAAAATTTTGTGATGTGCTTGATTAAAATAGTTCTTCGCTTGATCGTAAAAGTTCTGGTGCGGTTGCATATAATGCTCCATCTTCTGTTGTTGTAAAATCTTAAGGCTGTTTGTCTGCCTATATTTACCCAAATTGCCTAAATATAAAGTAGATATAATTCTGAATGATATGCATGCAGATTGCAGTTAAAAGGTTAAAGGTCTGGAGTAACAAAGCGGAGATGGAATTTGCAGTAGAGGTTGAGATACTGGCACGAGTTCGGCACAAGAATCTGCTCAGTTTACGTGGCTATTGTGCAGAAGGGCAAGAGCGTTTAATTGTATATGACTACATGCCAAATTTGAGCTTACTTTCTCATCTTCATGGGCAGCACTCAGCTGAATGCCTTCTCGATTGGACCCGGCGGATGAATATTGCAATTGGGTCTGCTGAGGGAATTGCGTAAGTACTGAACCTAAGTTTCTCTTCTTTCTGTAACTCTCTCATATTGACCTCTTAATTTTATTTCATCCAGCTATCTTCACCACCATGCAACCCCACATATAATCCATAGAGACATCAAAGCTAGCAATGTGTTGGTGGACTCTGGTTTCCAGGCTCAAGTTGCTGATTTTGGTTTTGCAAAGCTAATCCCTGATGGTGCTACACATGTGACCACAAGAGTTAAGGGTACCCTTGGCTACCTTGCACCTGAATATGCTATGTTAGGGAAAGCATCAGAGAGTTGTGATGTCTACAGCTTTGGCATTCTCCTGCTAGAACTTGCCAGTGGTAAGAAACCCATTGAGAAACTGAGTGCAACAATGAAACGCACAATTACTGATTGGGCACTGCCATTGGCTTGTGAGAGGAAGTTTGATGAATTAGCAGATCCCAAGCTCAATGGAAAGTATGTAGAGGATGAGCTGAAAAGAGTTGTCTTTGTGGCTCTACTATGTGCTCGCAGTCAGCCTGAAAGAAGACCTACTATGCTGGAGGTGGTAGAGCTACTAAAGGGAGAATCAAATGAGAAGTTGGCTCAACTTGAAAATGATGAACTATTTAAGAAATTGCAGGCTACAGACTATACTGATGGGACGTCTCCTGCTGAAGACAGCTCTGATTTCATCTCAGAGGAAAGATGAAAAACCGGATTTGAAAGAGGGCGTTGTGGGATTGCACATAATTGCTGAGAAAATTAGAAAAAATGTAGATGTGGGTTTGGATTTACCCTTAATGTAAGGTGGCACTGGCTGTCAATTTATAAGAATTGCCAGGGATGATAGCTGCCTTTTCATTTAAAAGCATTGTTTTGGTGAGTGCCGTGTTATCTGTGTGCATTCCTCTTTTGCCTTTTCCCCTTTTTTTTGGGTTTGTTTTGTTTTGAGCATCTGAATGACATAAAAACTGTTTTTAGTGTTTATTGGCTGTCATCAGTCCTCACTATAGCTTTATTAGTTTGGTGACCTAGTACTGCAATAGACAAAAGAAACTGAGTATATTGTCTATTGATCCTGAGTTCCTATCCAATTATTAATTTACTTTTTACATCATCATTGACATGATCATCACATTGGTTGCCTCTAACCTGCACCATGAACCAAGAGATATTGCTCCAGGTGCCATGTGGATTTTGGTCCCTAGCAACTAGCTTGGTACTGGGTTGGCCTTGAGGTTCCGGGACTAAGGCGAACTATTAAAACGGGTCGATGCATATTCACATAAAAACAAGTTTTATTTGGTTATTTGGGTTCTGGGAGGGATCTTTCTTTTTGTATCAAGTTAAAGGATAGAATTCTTGAGTATGTGAGTGATGGTTTTGGGAAAATTTATAGGGTCCTTCCAATGCCTCATAGGATGCACGACACAACTCATATCCTCGTGATCTTTGTTTATGAAGGAAGAAAAAAACTCAGAATATTTTTCATTCCATTTTGCAGTCAACCCATCTATAAGAGAGCTGACATGAATGTATTCCTAACCCAGAATCTTTAGAATTGTGATAGATTAGTGTTTAATTCAATTCCACTGTAACATAAAAAAATTAATTTGATGAATGTAATATACTAAAATGGAATGATGGAGAAAAATTGGAAAAAAAAACAAAAAAAAAAACAGACCCATGCAGTAGTTTCTTTCTGTTAACTGCAATTCACAGCAAGTAAAAGTGTTCATGCAATAGAAAATGAAGCAGGATGAGAGAATAACGAGAAGTGAGAAGAGAGATGTTAAATGGACTGAGGGTGAGAAAATGTATATGAAATCATTTATGAAATAAAAATTAAGAAAGCAAAAAGCAAAAATAGTGTTAATAGTTTTTTCTAAGTTGTAGTTTTATGTATTCTTTCTTATATTTTCCTCACACTCTGTTGGTATATGATTTTTTCAAAGAAAAAAATTAACAATCTTCTTCAATTGAGTGTGAGAAGTGGGCACTATCTTCGGGTTGGCAACAAAATAAAGAAAACACTTCAATATTTTTACAAATACGTTTTCTTTAAATGCTCAAGTCAGTTTTCTATTTGAATGTGTCTAAATTGTAGGAAGAGTTTCATACCTTGAATTGTAGATTGATATGCCTTTTTATAGGCTCGTACGGGTTGGTATTCAAGTCCCATAGACTCTTTTTTGGCTGAACATGTACCCAACATCATACATGAATTAATGAATAGTTAAAAAAAAAAAATTCATACATGAATGGATTTGTATATTCTATTTGTTTTGTTTTAATCTTGTATAATATAAATAAGAGTTTATATAACTTCATTCACCAGTTTGGCTCACTTAAGAGACTTAATATAGAGATAAGTGAATGACAACTCGTTAAAATTATTGATTGGGTCCTTAAGTTTGCGGCTATGTTTCACAATTGGGATAACAGTTTCTTGTCCAATATTTTATGGGCTTAGAAGGATTTTAGACTGGATACTTAAGTTGGACAAAAATCTCAAATAGCCTAGGATTTACCCAAGCTGGGTGGGCTACATTGGACATAGTCCTATCCTGTTCTGTCTTATCCCCAGGACATACTCCTAGGGCTGGGTCAGTTTGACTGAAAAATTGAGATCGAACTTAAAACTAGTCCAATTGATGCCGAGAATAATCATACCGGAGAAGAGCCGTACCGAGATATCGGTTTGCCAACCAAACCGATATGTTTGGTTCCGGTTTCGATTATCAAATCCTAAAATCGTCGATTTATCGAACTGGGCTGAGTATAGATAACATTTAATTTTAAATAATATAATTTTATACATTTCTAATTTTCTATACCCTTAATTTATAAACCCTAAACCCTATGATTAATAATTTATATAATACAATTATATAATATAATTATTTCAATTGAACCATAAATATATCATATATGACTATATATTATACTATATAACTATACACTAAATTCTAAATCCTATATTTTATATCCCATACCCTAAATCCTAAAGTCTAAACCCTATTGTGTGTTTTAAAAATTTTAAATCATATATCTTATATTATATACCTTAAGACTATAATACATACTTTCATAGTTGGTATATAAGTATATAACTATATAAATGTTTAGGGGTGGGTTCGGTACGGTTACCAAACCGTGTACAGACCGAACCCCCCTCGGTTAGTCATTTTAATTACCGAGACTGGTACCGGAATGTCGGTAAACCGGCACTCGGTTGGACTGGCATTCTCGGTCGGCTCGGCTCGGAATGGGTCCTGACCAGAAACAAAGAAAAAGAGATCACAGAGAAAAGAAGGAGAGAGAGAGAGAGAGAGAGAGAGAGAGAGAGAGAGAGATCGCATCAGAGAGAATGAGCAGAGAGGGAGAATAAGAGCACTTGGGGCAGCAGCTGATCCTTGCAAGTTTTTCTCCAGCAAATTAAAAAAACTTTCTTGATCCCAACACTTTGGCCATAACCACCGGCATGATCGACTTCATCACCAGCTCCGGCCACATTACTTCAATCGAGGCCACCTCCACGCCGCTCTTCGTAGTCCCATAAGCCACCCCCATGCCGGCATGAAATAAATCACAATTTTGATTAATTTCAATTGAAATTTTCGGAATAAGAAATCAAGAAAATTAATTGAAAATTTGAAATTAAATTTGATGATAAGGCCTTATTTGACTTTTGGGTGTTGTTGCAAATTTTGATAGTTTTTTTTTCTGGTTTGGTAATTGGGTTTATTTCAGTGTTGTTGCAGAAGGATGGGAAGGCGAAGAAGGATGAGAAAGATGAAGGAGGGGATGAGGGCTGGTGGGATATCCGCAAGTAGGTGGTGTGTGGGTTATTTTTATGTTTTTTAGTTTCTTGTGGTAGCAATCAAAGTCTTTTCAATTGGCCATCAAAGCCACCTATGTCATTCAAGTTTTTTGTGATTTGTGGGAATTGTGATTCAATGGGGTAGGGTGTATCGTGAGAATGAAAACAGCCAATCAAAGAATGCCATGTATTTTAAAAAATAAATAAAAAAAGAGGACTTAATTATTATATTTTATATTCTTAAAAAGAATTAGGGTTGTTTTGTTTAAGCCTTATTTTATTATATTAATTAATTTAATTTAGACATTAGGGTATTTTGGGGTTTGGTTTGAGGTTTGGAGTTTGAAGTTTTTACTTTTAATACATAAAATATATAATACATTTTTATACCCTAAAATACCTTTCTATATAATTTATATAATTTATATAATACATTTCTATATAAAAACTAATTAAAAATACTTTAAACCCAAATATTATACCATATCCTAAACCTTAGGGTATATAGAGTATAGCATATAGTGATATACCATATTCTAATATTATATCATATCCTAAACATTTTTAGGGGTGGACATCGGTCGGGGTGGGTCAGTTTGGGACCCAAAACGCTAGCTGCTTGCGAGGCTCGGTTTGCGATGGTGTCGGTCTGCCACCAACCCATTTCATTTCGGTCTGCTCAATTTAGGGTGTTGTCAAGTTGCGGGTCGGTGGTAGTTTGGGCCGACCGGTAAGGTTGCATTGGCTGAATCGAGGATCAGAGATGAAATTTCCAGTGAGGTTGCAAATGTGGGTGTGAAGGTGGCTGGGTGATAGAGAGACTCTTGCAGAGAGAAGAGAGGAGAAGAAGAAGCTAGAGGAGAAAATAGAAGAAGAAGCTGGAGGAGAGAAGAGAAGAGAAGAGAAAGGCTGGGCTGGAGAAGATTGTGATTGGCGGGCGAGTAGGTGGAAGCTCCGGACTGAAACTAGCCCGTTATTGATTGGGTTGGGCGGGTGGCGACATACGATGGTTTGTTGAGTTTTTGATGGTTGGTGGATGTGATTTCGTCGGGTATGTTCACCCCTAATTCGACTCACCTATCTCATTTGGATTGCAAGATAAGATAGGAGTATGCCGGTGCCGGATTGTTCCATTTACATTCAAAGAGTGCTATGAATCAATTTCATCATTTTATCCATACTCTTGGGTAATAAATACACGGATATAAATAAAGTCAAACAAAAACAAGTAGAGCAAAAACTGATCAAATATTAAGTTCCATTAGTATCACTTTACAATTAAGTTCCATCAATTGGCTAATGTAATAATGTTAGTGGGCCTAATTAATATTTGGGTTGCCCCAAAGCCCACACAAAAATCCTACAATGAAAACAAGCTCATACCCGAAGGCAGTTCTCACTTCTCACTCCTCACTCCTCACTCCCCAGCATCCTCCTCGTCACGTGCCACCGCCATTTATCTCTTTAAGCAAAAATATATACAACGATACCCGCACTTCCTCTCTCTCTCACAAAACTCACTCTCTCTATCACACTGAGAGAGAAGGCCAAACCCCTCAAAACCCTAGAAAGCCCGAACCGCCATTGAAGAAGCTCCACAAAGCTTCTCTGCGAAGAAACACAAACGGGGGGCGAACTTTGTAGATCTCTCTCACAAGCCTGGTGCAGAGTTTCCCACACAGTAATCAATTTGATTGGGGTTTCGGTTCCGCAGTATGTGGAACAACGGCCAGATTGCGCCGCCTGGCACCGGTGGTTCGTCGATTCCGCCACCGCCGGCGGCTCAGCCCTCTTACACGGTGTTGCCGTCTCCGGCCGATGCCGAGGCCAAGCTCGAAGAGAAGGCCCGCAAATGGCAGCAGCTCAATTCCAAGCGCTACAGCGATAAGCGAAAGTTCGGCTTCGTCGAGACGCAGAAGGAGGACATGCCTCCTGAACATGTCAGGAAGATCATTAGGTTAGTTGTCGTCTGCTCCATTTTGATACACACGTATATATATATGGTAAATTTGTGGGTTTTCTTTTCTTTTTTTTGTTGAAGATCTTAGGTTATTTTTTGGATATTCGGATTTTGTTTTGTTTTTTTTTTGTTTGTGTTTATTGGTGAATGAAGTAACTAGAAATCTAAAAAGTTTGAAAAATAGGCTTGGGGTAAGTCTGTGTGTAGTTGAAATTGTTGCAGGACCGTACGAATTGAAATATGAGATTATTGAAGATTTTGCGTGTTGTTGAATTTGTTCTTAAGAGGCCAGGTTGCTGTGTGTGTTTGAGATTCATGGTTATAGCTGATGGGTTAAATATTGTAAGAGAAAATTCTTGGGGTGTTGAACACTAAAAGGAGCAGTAGCTAAATGGATTTTTTTTTTAGTATATGGGAAAGAGAAGCTAGATTTTTCATTTGATAATTCATGAATTCTTACCCATTGAGACTGTTTAGAACCCACATAATATATGTTTTTTCACACTTTTTACTGATCAAATCTTGAAATTATATTCCTCATTCTGTTTCCAGTGTAGCCTTCTTTTGGTTTCACCTAAAGAACGTGCTTGTAATATTGAAATTAGTACAGTATAGCTTTGACCCATGTAGCATTTAATATGGTGTTTCTTTTGACAGAGACCATGGGGACATGTCCTCGAAGAAATTTCGACATGATAAACGAGTGTATCTAGGAGCACTTAAATTTGTTCCGCATGCAGTTTACAAGCTCCTCGAGAATATGCCAATGCCCTGGGAGCAGGTACGTGTTCTATGTCTCTCATATTCATGTTGAATTTTCCCTTTTGATGCTTAAATTTATTCATCATTTGAGTTCTACATAAGGGCCAGCCCATTTTATTAAATTAATGTTGTAACAGGTCCGTGATGTGAAGGTTTTATACCATATAACTGGGGCAATTACATTTGTGAATGAAATACCCTGGGTTGTTGAACCTATATATTTGGCTCAGGTACTTATCTCTCTTTCATATAACTTATATGCTGCATAAGTCATATAATGTGCTTTTCACTTCTAGGGATTGGTAATCTTTTAGATCTCATTTTGATTGATATTTAGTGGGATTTTTTTATATTTAATTTGTACAGTGGGGTTCGATGTGGATAATGATGAGAAGAGAGAAGAGGGATCGTCGACATTTCAAAAGAATGCGGTTTCCACCATTTGACGATGAGGAACCTCCATTAGACTATGCTGATAATCTGTTAGATGTTGATCCTCTAGAGCCAATTCAACTGGAGTTGGATGAAGAAGAAGATTCTGCTGTGTATACTTGGTTTTATGACCATAGGCCCTTAGTCAAGACAAAGCTCATTAATGGTCCAAGTTATCGGAAATGGCATCTCTCGCTTCCTATCATGGCAACTCTTCATAGGCTTGCAGGACAGCTACTTTCTGATTTGATTGACCGCAATTATTTCTACTTGTTCGACATGGAGTCTTTTTTTACAGCCAAAGCACTGAATATGTGCATTCCAGGTATGCATCTTTTTGTTTTTCTCATATTTTTTGTTACTTGTTATTTTATTTACTCGTTAAATGAAAAAAACTGGAATTGGTTTTTGTGTTTGTTTATCATTGTTGGTTTGTGGTGCATTATTTTGAGTTCTGCATTCAGCCTTCTATGTGTAATTAGTGGTTTCTGAACGGGAGATGTAGCTTG
Source organism: Dryas drummondii (assembly GCA_003254865.1). NCBI lineage: Eukaryota > Viridiplantae > Streptophyta > Magnoliopsida > Rosales > Rosaceae > Dryas > Dryas drummondii. The sequence continues at coordinate 520,229 of QANW01002708.1, read as the reverse complement.
ATTCATTCCGATAATAATTCTTCTCTGGAATTTAAGTCAAAGGGGGGTTTTTAGGGGATTTCATATCAAGTTATTACACGTTCCCAGTTTGGTAACATGCTTTTGCTAGTCTCATGAATTTAAAGGGTGGGATATGTACTCTAGTGTAATATGGCTATCAACTGAATACTATCTTGATTAAAATATTGTACCACACATGCATTGTACATCTCTACCACTATTATATGGCCAAGTACTTTCAGTTGAAGAAGTTCAGTGCAGCAGTGGTTCCTTTTGAATCATTTACTAGCCATGTTGGATATTGGTAGCCACACTGGCATTTGGATTTTCCTTATGTTCACAGTTTTGAATCAGTTACTGGTCATGTTGGATATTGGTGCCCACACTGGTATGTGGCTTTTCATGACATTTACAGTTTTTTGATATGCTCTGTTGGTCACTGTTTTTCACATTTTGAACCTTATTATGGATCTCTGTTCTACCTTGAAGGTTAATGGACTTTGGGAGTTATTGTAGAGTTAGTTTATATCTTTTTGTGTGTTCTTTTATTTGGTTTCTATTTAGCTTTAAAATTATATTCTAGTTTGATATTTCATTCGACTTACTTTGCTGTGACTTCATGAGTTGTAGACTTCTTAGTTTATATCTTTCCATGTGTTGTTTAATTTGGTTCCTGTGTAGTTTCGAACTTAGATGCTCTCTTATTATTTCATTTGACTTAACTTTTTACACCTTTTCTAGGTGGACCTAAATTTGAACCTTTGTATCGAGACATGGAGAAAGGGGATGAGGACTGGAATGAGTTTAATGACATTAACAAGCTCATTATTCGGTCACCTCTCAGAACAGAGTACAGAATAGCATTCCCTCATCTCTACAACAATAGACCTAGGAAGGTAAAGCTTTGTGTGTATCACACACCCATGGTTATGTACATAAAAACTGAGGATCCTGATTTACCTGCCTTTTATTATGATCCATTGATACACCCAATACCCAGCACTAACAAGGATCGGCGTGAAAAGAAAATTTATGATGATGAGGAAGATGACGAGTTCAAATTGCCGGAAGGGGTGGAACCGTTTCTGAATGATACTCAGCTATATACTGACACCACAGCTGCTGGAATTTCCCTCTTGTTTGCCCCACGCCCTTTCAACATGAGATCTGGTCGGACACGTAGGGCAGAAGATATACCTCTTGTGTCAGAGTGGTATAAGGAGCATTGTCCTCCGTCATATCCAGTTAAAGTTCGTGTCAGCTATCAGAAATTGCTGAAATGTTTTGTGTTGAATGAGCTGCATCATAGACCACCCAAGGCTCAAAAGAAGAAGCACTTGTTTCGATCTCTTCAAGCTACTAAATTCTTCCAAACTACAGAACTGGATTGGGCTGAAGCAGGCCTTCAAGTCTGTAAGCAGGGTTATAACATGCTAAATCTGTTGATCCATAGGAAAAATTTGAATTACCTTCACCTTGATTATAATTTTAATCTGAAGCCAGTGAAAACCCTGACAACAAAAGAGCGTAAGAAATCTCGGTTTGGTAATGCTTTTCATCTTTGCCGTGAAATCTTGCGGTTGACAAAGCTTGTAGTAGATGCCAATATCCAGTTCCGTTTGGGTAATGTTGATGCCTTCCAATTGGCTGATGGCCTACAGTACACATTTTCTCATGTTGGTCAGTTGACTGGAATGTACCGTTACAAGTACAGGTTGATGCGTCAGATCAGAATGTGCAAAGATCTGAAGCACTTGATTTACTACCGGTTCAATACTGGGCCAGTAGGGAAAGGGCCTGGATGTGGATTCTGGGCACCAATGTGGAGGGTGTGGTTGTTTTTCCTTCGTGGCATAGTTCCTCTTTTGGAACGGTGGTTGGGAAATTTACTTGCGCGGCAATTTGAAGGACGCCATTCAAAAGGAGTGGCAAAGACTGTAACTAAGCAGCGTGTTGAAAGCCATTTTGACTTGGAGCTTCGAGCTGCTGTCATGCATGATGTTCTTGATGCCATGCCAGAGGGCATCAAGCAAAATAAGGCCAGGACTATCTTGCAGCATCTCAGTGAGGCGTGGCGTTGTTGGAAAGCAAATATTCCTTGGAAGGTTCCGGGTTTGCCAGTTCCCATTGAGAATATGATTCTTCGTTATGTCAAGTCAAAGGCAGACTGGTGGACAAATGTTGCTCATTATAATCGTGAACGTATAAGAAGAGGTGCTACAGTAGATAAGACAGTTTGTCGGAAGAATCTTGGAAGATTAACTCGCCTTTGGCTAAAGGCAGAGCAGGAACGACAACACAACTATTTGAAAGATGGTCCATATGTTACTCCAGAAGAGGCAGTTGCAATTTACACGACAACTGTGCATTGGTTGGAATCAAGAAAGTTCAGCCCCATTCCATTCCCTCCATTGTCATACAAGCATGATACCAAGCTACTTATCCTTGCCCTGGAGAGGTTGAAGGAATCTTATAGTGTGGCTGTAAGATTGAACCAGCTTCAAAGAGAGGAGCTGGGTCTCATTGAACAAGCCTATGATAACCCACATGAGGCATTGTCAAGAATAAAGCGTCACTTGCTCACTCAGCGTGCCTTCAAAGAAGTTGGCATAGAGTTCATGGATTTGTACAGCTATCTCATTCCCGTTTATGAGATTGAACCTCTTGAGAAGATCACAGATGCATATCTTGATCAATATTTATGGTATGAAGGTGATAAACGTCATCTCTTCCCAAACTGGATCAAGCCTGCTGATTCAGAGCCACCCCCACTCTTGGTTTATAAATGGTGTCAGGGAATAAACAATTTACAGAGTGTATGGGACACAAGTGAGGGGCAGTGTGTGGTGATGCTTCAGACAAAGTTCGAGAAGTTCTTTGAAAAGATTGACTTGACAATGCTAAATAGGCTTCTACGTTTGGTTCTTGACCACAATATTGCTGATTATGTCACCGCAAAAAACAATGTGGTATTGTCTTACAAGGATATGAGTCATACAAACTCATATGGTCTTATACGTGGTCTTCAGTTTGCATCGTTTGTTGTACAATATTATGGGCTTGTGTTGGATCTGTTGCTTCTCGGATTGACCCGGGCCAGTGAGATTGCTGGTCCACCACAGATGCCAAATGAGTTCATCACTTATTGGGACACAAAGGTTGAGACTCGGCATCCTATCAGGCTGTACTCTAGATACATAGACAGGGTGCATATTTTGTTCCGCTTCACTCATGAGGAGGCTCGGGACCTTATCCAGCGATATCTTACTGAGCATCCAGATCCCAATAATGAAAATATGGTTGGATATAATAACAAGAAGTGCTGGCCAAGAGATGCCAGAATGAGGCTCATGAAACATGATGTCAATCTTGGGAGGAGTGTTTTCTGGGATATGAAGAACCGTCTCCCTCGAAGCATCACAACTTTGGAGTGGGAGAACAGCTTTGTCTCTGTTTACAGCAAGGATAATCCAAATTTGCTCTTCAGCATGTGTGGATTTGAAGTTCGGATACTACCCAAGATAAGAATGAGTCAAGAAGCATTTAGCAACACGAGAGATGGAGTGTGGAACTTACAGAATGAACAGACAAAGGAAAGGACTGCGGTTGCTTTCTTACGGGTTGATGATGAACACATGAAGGTGTTCGAGAATCGTGTGAGGCAGATCCTCATGTCTTCTGGGTCTACAACATTTACAAAAATTGTCAACAAATGGAATACTGCCCTTATTGGTCTTATGACATACTTCCGTGAAGCAACTGTACATACACAAGAGCTGCTGGATTTGCTGGTAAAATGTGAGAACAAAATTCAGACCCGTATCAAGATTGGATTGAATTCAAAGATGCCTAGCAGGTTTCCACCTGTCATCTTTTACACACCAAAAGAAATTGGAGGACTTGGCATGTTATCTATGGGTCACATTTTGATTCCGCAAAGCGACCTCAGATACAGTCAGCAGACTGATGTTGGTGTGACCCACTTCAGGAGTGGAATGAGTCATGAAGAGGACCAGCTGATTCCAAATCTGTACCGTTACATACAACCATGGGAGAGTGAATTTATAGATTCACAGCGTGTTTGGGCAGAATATGCACTGAAAAGGCAGGAAGCTCAGGCACAAAACAGGCGTCTAACCCTTGAAGATTTGGAAGTAAGTGTTTTGATCTTTCCCATGTGATACTGTTTTTCTGTTTTGTGCTTTAAAGTTCTTCCCCTTCTCTGTGTGGGCTTGTTGTACATTATATTGAGCAGTCACCGGGCATATGTTCTGTTGGTGTTGTCTTGCCTACGGATTTGTATGTAGTGGACATAATTCATTTCCATTTTTTTGAGAGTAGTAGCAGAAAAATACCCGTTCTAATTTATGTTTTTCATTTCATTGACAGGATTCATGGGACAGGGGAATACCACGAATAAATACTTTGTTCCAGAAGGACCGGCACACTTTAGCATATGACAAAGGGTGGAGAGTGCGCACAGATTTTAAGCAATACCAGGTGTTGAAGCAAAATCCTTTCTGGTGGACACACCAGAGGCATGATGGAAAGCTCTGGAACTTGAATAACTACAGGACTGATGTTATTCAAGCTCTTGGGGGTGTGGAAGGAATACTCGAGCATACCTTGTTCAAAGGAACATAGTAAGTCTGTTCTTCTGTTTAGTTCACCTTAGTTAACTTTTATTGTCATCATCCTTTATTATGTTTTACATAGATACAAATGCATGAAGTGTGAAGGAATAAATTGACTAAAAGTGTTGCTGTGGATTACACGATATAATCATAGCCTGTCGTTACATAGGAAGATAAGTGCTTGTTATGGAAGATTTATGCTAGTTCAAATATATTGGGTTTATTACATCGAAGCATGTGATGTATGTGTCCTTATGTATAGTAGAGGTGAAGCTTATACATGGTAGAGGTGAAAAAATTAGATGTCAGATTTAATATATGCTTTAGTGACTCACATCTTGTGTTGGATGACTAACGGATTGTGTAATGCTTGTGTCTGTGTGTATGTTATCAGTGATATATTGTAGAAATGGTTGATAATTTTTGTCTCACTACCCTCTGTTTGCAAATTTCAGCTTCCCTACTTGGGAGGGTCTCTTTTGGGAGAAGGCATCTGGCTTCGAGGAATCAATGAAATATAAAAAGTTGACTAATGCACAGAGATCTGGGCTCAACCAAATCCCCAATCGTAGGTTTACTCTTTGGTGGTCTCCCACCATAAATCGGGCCAATGTATATGTGGGTTTCCAAGTGCAGTTAGATCTAACTGGAATCTTTATGCATGGGAAGATCCCAACCTTGAAGATATCGTTGATTCAGATATTCCGTGCCCATTTATGGCAGAAAATTCATGAAAGTGTTGTCATGGATCTCTGCCAGGTTTTGGATCAGGAGTTGGATGCGTTGGAAATTGAAACTGTGCAGAAGGAAACCATACATCCCAGGAAGAGTTACAAAATGAACAGCTCCTGTGCTGACATTCTCCTCTTTGCTGCCCATAGATGGCCCATGTCAAAACCTAGTCTTGTGGCTGAGCCAAAGGATGTGTTTGATCAGAAAGCAAGCAATAAGTACTGGATAGATGTACAACTCCGTTGGGGAGATTATGATTCTCATGATATTGAACGTTACACCCGAGCCAAGTTTATGGATTATACGACCGACAACATGTCTATCTATCCTTCTCCCACAGGTATGCAGTTGTTTCTGGTTTCTTTACTTCTTTAGACGCATGTATCTTTGTTTTGTGAAAGTAATCATGATTGCTTCATGCAGGGGTGATGATTGGTCTTGATTTGGCGTATAATTTGCATTCTGCTTTCGGCAACTGGTTCCCTGGGTCAAAACCACTGCTTCAACAAGCAATGAACAAGATCATGAAGGTACTGTACTTGTAACCAACTGGTGATGATATATCTTCTAATTAGACTATAATTGTGTTCAGAAACCAGCCAACTAATTTTTCCTCGTGTGCTTGCAGTCAAATCCAGCTTTATATGTCTTGAGGGAGCGTATTAGGAAAGGATTGCAGTTGTATTCTTCTGAGCCTACAGAACCATATTTGTCATCCCAAAACTATGGGGAGATCTTCAGCAATCAAATTATTTGGTTTGTTGATGACACTAACGTGTATCGTGTTACAATTCATAAGACATTTGAAGGAAATCTTACTACAAAACCCATTAATGGTGCTATTTTCATATTCAACCCAAGGACTGGGCAGCTTTTCCTGAAGGTATGTTTTTCTTTTATTGATATTTGAAATTAGCTTCTCTTGCTCTCAGCGGTGGTTTTGAACTTCATATCATAAATTTATACTGTTGCAGGTCATCCACACAAGTGTGTGGGCAGGACAAAAACGTCTTGGTCAGTTGGCCAAGTGGAAAACTGCAGAAGAAGTTGCTGCCCTTGTGCGTTCTCTACCAGTTGAAGAACAACCAAAGCAAATTATTGTGACTCGTAAGGGAATGTTGGATCCATTGGAGGTCCATTTGTTGGATTTCCCTAACATAGTGATAAAAGGAAGTGAACTGCAGCTTCCTTTCCAGGCTTGCTTAAAAATCGAGAAATTTGGTGATCTGATTTTAAAGGCTACTGAGCCACAGATGGTTCTTTTCAACATTTATGATGATTGGTTGAAGAGTATTTCATCATACACTGCGTTCTCCCGGCTAATTCTGATCCTTCGTGCGCTTCATGTGAACAATGAGAAGGCAAAGATGTTGTTGAAGCCTGACAAAACAGTCATTACTGAGCCACACCACATTTGGCCTTCTCTCTCTGATGATCAGTGGATGAAGGTAATTTCATTGCCAACATTGTGTTTTTGCGTGGAACTTCTTTTCCTATTCATGAAGATAAGATAACCTTTAGTCATTCGCCTGTTACTTCCATTGACTAAAACCAAGAAATATAGTTACTAAAACCAAGAAATATAGATAAGATAAGTGATTTTGTTTCTTGAACTTTGAAGTTTTGATGGAATCAACTCAGAATTTTTTTCAGTTTATCAAATGGGTTGTGTGTGTGTGTTGGGTTATTTATTTATTTTGTTTGTTTTCACTTGTCCTCCATGCTTTTTCACATCTTCATTGCAGTTCTTTGCTATAATTGCTTATGCGCCTGCTAATGTATTAAATGGTTGAAAATATGGTGCAGGTTGAGGTAGCTCTAAGGGATCTAATACTGTCAGACTATGCAAAAAAGAACAATGTGAATACATCTGCCCTGACACAATCTGAGATTCGGGATATTATACTTGGAGCTGAGATTACTCCACCCTCCCAACAGAGGCAGCAGATTGCCGAGATTGAGAAACAGGTGATGTTTATTTTGTAGTGATTTGATTGGTATTTTTTCCCCTCGACTCTTAAATATGGATTGGTGTTTGATTTTGTCATAAATTAACTTGTATACAATTTTGGTGAATTTTTATTTTCAGGCTAAAGAAGCAAGTCAGCTGACGGCAGTTACTACAAGAACTACGAATGTGCATGGTGATGAACTCATTGTCACCACTACGAGTCCGTACGAGCAAGCAGCATTTGGGTCCAAAACTGATTGGCGTGTGAGAGCTATATCGGCCACAAATCTCCATCTTCGTGTCAATCATATATATGTTAATTCTGAAGATATAAAGGTACAGTTCTATTTTTAACAACGGTTGGATGCACTTCCTATGCTTTTTTTTTTTTTCCTTATTTGTCCACTGACATGGGAGCAAAAATGGAATTACAGGAAACGGGTTATACTTACATTATGCCGAAGAACGTTTTGAAAAAGTTCATCTGCATTGCGGATCTGAGGACGCAAATTTCTGGTTACTTGTATGGTGTAAGCCCACCTGACAACCCTCAGGTTAAGGAAATTCGCTGCATTGCTATGCCACCACAGTGGGGGACCCACCAGCAAGTTCATCTTCCATCAGCTTTGCCTGAACATGATTTTCTCAATGATCTGGAGCCTTTGGGATGGATGCATACCCAGCCAAACGAGCTTCCTCAGCTTTCTCCCCAGGTATTTTACTTGATCAATCTTTGAATCCTTGATCTTTGATGGATTGTTATGTTTGTTCAGGTCTACCTTTTCTTATAGAGGACTGTGATGGAGAAGAAAATAACCAATTTTTTGTTGCTTTCTTGCAGGATCTCACCTCTCATGCTAAGATCTTAGAAAATACCAAGCAATGGGACGGGGAAAAATGCATTGTTTTAACCTGCAGTTTCACTCCAGGTTCCTGCTCATTAACTGCATATAAGCTTACTCCATCTGGTTATGAGTGGGGTCGTGTCAATAAAGATACTGGAAGCAATCCACACGGATACCTCCCGACTCATTATGAGAAGGTCCAGATGCTTCTCAGTGACCGCTTCCTTGGTTTCTACATGGTAAGATTTGTAGTTTGCTCTTAGTGTGAAGCCTACTTGTGTTCACGAAATCTGCATTCCATTCATGTAGTAGTTGGATGGTTTTCATTTTTGTTGAGGAGCTAATTTGTTTATTTCCCGTTTGGTTTCTAGGTCCCAGATAACGGTCCATGGAACTACAACTTCATGGGGGTGAAGCATACACCTAGCATGAAGTACGGCATCAAGCTTGGGACCCCAAGGGAGTACTATCACGAGGACCACCGGCCCACACATTTCTTGGAGTTTAGCAACATGGAGGAGGGTGATACAGTGGAGGGAGATCGTGATGATACCTTCACATAAATCTTTGTTCTGGGATGTAATGCCAAGACGGTACTAGAAATCTTTGTATTTGGAAAACCTAGTTCTTTTACAACATAGCAGCAGTCATGGGACCCTTTTTTTGTTGTAGCAATCCATGTAACAGGTAATATGCTTGGGCACTTGTAAAAATATTTGTAGTGGTCACGTTTTTAGACAAGGCCTGTAAATATTTTGATCTAGAGGAAGTACAAATTTTGTTGGTGAAGATCAATTTCGTAATCATATGCCCCCTTGCATGCGTGTATGAAATATACAAAAATGAAGATGATAGTTATGGAGTATGGACCACGCAGGGCAGCTCCTAGATAGCACTTAGATTTTCCTTTAATGAATACTTATATTCTTTTCTCCTCTATTCTTGTCGAGTTACAATTACGCAGGGCAGCTCACCATTACAATATTCCAATAACTCTTTCTATCTAGATGCAAGAAGACTGCTTCCAAAAGCAGGAAAATCAGAGGAAAAAAAAATTGACTACTTCTAGAGTTCTAGATTGCATTGGAAAATTCTAAATCAATTCTCAACAACTAAATCCGAAACTAATTTTCCTGCATGTGATGATGTGCTTGACTGGCTTCTTGAGCTGTCATATCCAGATTGTGGTAGATGAGGGTCACTCATGACATCCTAAAGACAAGATAAAAAAACAAAATCAAAATGAGTTCTAAGAAAATATCCAAAATAGATAAAGTCTGGCATCAAGTGCAGTGCTGGTTTATGACTTTATGTTATGCAGCTTACTTGTATTGTAGAACTCTGGCCCTGGCTTGGTGAAAATACTCTACCACCACCAAGCATGAAACAGTTGATGTTAGCTTGGGCAAATGCTGTCAATCCGTTAAGCTCAGGCAGCACAACCTTCCCAAGATCCGGTCTGTCTCTTCTCCTCATTTCAGCACACTGTAAAGCTAGCTTAGCAAACTTCAAGGCTTCTTCAACTGGCCAGTCAGGAACAGCAGGGTCAAGTATCTTGGCAAAGGTCCCTGTTTCAATAGCCTGCTCAACATGATGTGCCAAACCCATTGGTGGCCTGGCTGTTATTATCTGTAGAAGCACGACTCCAAGTGAGTAGACATCAGATTTTATTCCAAGCATGCCTGTTTGCTGATACTCTGGATCGATATAACAGAATGTTCCGGCTGCTGATGTCATGTGATACTCAGTGATAGCGTTGGATGATGGAGGGATTAGTCTGGCCAAACCTACGTCACTAATCTTGCTCGTATAGTTATGGTCTAGCAAAATGTCGGCAGCTTTTAGGTCACGGTGTACAAGGGGTTCTGGCTTGGTCTGATGAAAAAACAAAAGCCCGGTAGCAATTTCTGCAGCAATTCGGAACCTTAGCTGCCAAGGAATAACTGGGGTGTTACCATGCCGGAAGAGACGGTCTTCTAAGCTACCATTAGACATGTACTCATAGACCAGGCAGCCATACTCTGGGCAGGCTCCAAGAAGTAGGACCATGTTTGGATGCCGTCTGCAGCTCAATATTTTAACCTGCATAATCAAGACATGTCAGATATATCTACAATAATACATACATGATCACCTAGCATTTCTACTGGAACTATTAGGACTTGAGAGGGTCACTAGAAGCAGAATTGACTATGCATAAGCAACTTCTTAAACCACAAAAGCTCTTCTTAAGCAACTCCTTTGAGATGCTTCTGCTGCCTCAATGGCTGCCTTGCATTTCGCTTTCTCCTTCTCTATAAGTGCCAATGCAGCTTCCTTTGCTAGCTTTGCCTCTTCTAATCTATGTTCTTCTTCCAATTTCCATCGGTTAATTTCCTTGGCCTATGAAGATATTTATGTCATTAGAATTTTAAAATTTATGCTTGAATTGTTGTTCTATACCCAATATTTCTATTTCAATAAATTTGATCATCTCTTTATGTGTATGGCTGGACATGTAATTTTGTCATTCCAACTTGTGCTAGATAAATATAGCACGTGGACAACTCATGCATATTGGATGACGTTGGAGCACAAATGGCTGTTTGGCCCCACACCATGAAGGAAATCAGAGCATTTAGTGTAAAACCAATTAGTAATGATCATGAGTGGAGAGGCCCAAAATCTTACAAGTCATTATGCAAGGCCTTACATTCACAATGTGGAATCTTTCTCTCAACAGTATGTACGTCCACTTTTGGAAATCACACACCCTAATAAAGAGGCATAAATATATATATGAAGAGTCCCTTGTGTGTGAGAGGTGAGAGAGAGAGAGAGAGAGAGAGAGAGAGAGAGAGAGAGAGATATGCAAGGTCAATTACTAGACCAATTAAGCCTCCTAGTCGATGATGATTCTTAAGCCTCTTTTTGATGTTCAGGCTGTACGTGTTGTACGTGAAAGTGTGTGCTGAAGAGATGTCATATGAATTGTTCTTGATAGAATGATGAAACAATATTCCATCCTTACATGGTTAACTATTAGACATTTATTACATATGCTAAAGTGTACTCATCACCCATTATTCAATTTATCCAAAATTGAAATTTTGAAGATTGATACCAAAAATATAAACAAAGTCCATGTTCAAATAAGGTTTGTCATCAATACCTTATGTGTTTCTGTGAGTGCATCCTTGCAGGCCATATGGTACATCTCCATCGTTTGCTTGAGCTCTAGCTTGAGCCTCCTCATCTCAGCTTCCACTTCATCCTATTATTTTCGATCAGGGCAAATTAAGTCTTAATTAATACTCTGAAATATTTCTGCATGCATGTATCTATGTTATTGTAATAAATGAGTGTCTTTATGGATCATACCAAGAAAACCACTCCAAACTAATAGAATTTATTGGCCATTTCAGATATCCCAGGGATGTGAGGACTATGCTACCACTCCCCCTCAGCATTAGAGCTGGAGTCACTCAGCACTTCCCGTCCATGCAAGGCTAGAGATACGAACCCATTTGATCATGTTAAATTCATGGGTAGAACTTATCCTTGAAAACCAACTTGCAAGTAAAGGGTACCCATGTACTTATATACTATATATTCTAAATGTATACAGACAAGTGGTACTATGCTAACAATAGGGACATCTAAGCTGGCTCCTGACTCAAATAATTTCTGGTACATTTTAGCTTATGATGACAAGCTTGTAGGTTGGTGGTGCATCCAAAGTTTACTATGCTGAGAAATTTCCTTACCATGTTCTGTGATGTCCATGAATTTCCACTTTCAATTGAGCATGATGAGAATCCATTTTGTCCAGAGTAAGATGAGGAAGTGCTTCTGCTGTCAATAAACTTGGATCCATAGTAAGATGAGGTAGGGCTTCTGCAGTCAAACTCTGAGTTGATTGAATATTGAGAGGTCATTCCTGATGCCACACTAGAACTATCCATAAACTTGGTTCCAAAGTCAAACTCTGAGTTGATTGAGTATTGAGAGGTCATTCCTGATGTCAAACTAGAACTATCCACGCTTGGCCTTCCACTGCTCACTGACAATATATCACAGTCTTGCCGGGGCTCATATGATCTACTTAATACAGGTCTTGCTCTTGTTAATGGTGGCCTGTATCATTTTTCATTGAATATGTATCAGTATCAATGTGTCTGATTAATTAATTTAATTATGAATATAATTATGGACCACACAGAAATGCTCACCTAAGGGACTTGAAATGAGGGACAGTGCATTCAATGATTCGATTAAACAAATCTGTTGAGACTGATAAATATTGAAGTGAATCTAGCCATTAGATACATTGTCCCTTATTTGTCTATCATTTGAAGTCATATAGGTGAGCACTTCTTATGGACCAAATATCTAATAAAAGTGGAAGCCCACATATACAAATAGACTCTCCTCTATTAATGTTACAAATACAATATGTAAATATGGTACAAATAGTTTACTTACATAAGAGCTTAGTTGAATTTAGTGCGATAGAACCGGCGATGTGGTGAATAATGTGCCCACTCTGATGCAACATTAATCAAAGAAACATTAAAGTGAGCAATGACATATATTAATTTACCGTATAGTACTTAATTATGAGGTGGGAAATTTATAACATGCATATATGCATGATGCTAGAATAGTAGAATTAGCTAGAACACAGAAACAAACCTTCGAGTTGCTCTTTGCACAGGAGTCCTGTATCATTTTGTTCAGAAACTTTGGTGGGAGCCTTTTTGGGTAGACCAACAGTAGCCGATCGCGCATATGAGATCTTTTCTTTGGCAATGACATACACAGTGCAGAAGTCTGGTGCCCCCTTTGACACACTGCCTGGAACGTCTCTAGTTTTGAATCTGTAGTGAAACAAGATTAATCGTGTAATTTATAGTTAGTAACTTAGTATCAATGCATGTATAGCTAAAACGTGTTTGCAACATTCACCAAATCTGTTTTATTGACAACCAAATTTTGTTTGCCAATAATGTACCAGTCTTTAAATTTTTAAGTATGAGCTCACATTGTTCCTCATGTTTTCTGATATGTTTATTGACGCATCATTTGGTGAACAGATTTGATGAGTCTAGCATTATTCATGGCTAAAAATTATCTGGGAGGGTCTATTGATACCCCAAATTTGCTCAATATACCCCTTAGACAAAAACCCCAGTTTTACCTTTAAATACTTTTTTCTTTCAAGAAAAGCCCAGCAGTCAACACTCTCAACCCCTCCCAAATCCTGATGATATATACCCCCCTCACCGGCGACCCTTCCACCGGCCGCCAACCCATCTCTCTCCCTCTCTTGGAGAGGAGCCTTGCACCGGCAAGTGCGGGGAGAAGCAATCTTTTTTTTTTTTTTTAAAGTGTTGTTGTTTTTTTTTTTATTATTAATGTCTAAGGGGTATATTGAGGTAAGTTTTGTTTTTTTATTTTTTATTCTAAGGGTAAAACTAAAAACTTTTGGAAAAAGTTAGTTGGGTATATTGAGCAAATTGAGGGTGCCATGAATTTCCCATATTGTTTGAATGCTAAGGTTATATTAGAACATGCTGAACCAAAGTAGATAAGGAATTAATGATCACCTGAAAAACCCATTTCTTGATGGTGCACCAAGTACCAAAATCTCAATTGAATTATCAGTAACATAGTTGATGAGTCCTCTTGGTATGTCTGTATCCTCCACTATGAGTCTATGACAGTTCACTGCATTTTATCTGCAGCAAACATGAAAGATCAAATTCCCAAATCTTATAGATGATAGCACTTCTAAAATGAATGTTCGGAATATGAACAGTGAGAGAGGACATTCGAACGCTCAAACATTGAACGTTTCAACACTCTCACTATCCATTCCCGACCTTCGTTTTTGAAAGTTTTGCCAAGATACATACAAATTAAGAAGCAAATTATCACTCACATTCTTTCTGGGGCAAAATCCACGGAATGGAAGAAAAATCTCTCTGGCTTGAGGGTCAACTTGGTTTTTGTCCACTTTTGCATCCTCCTCTGCCACTTCCCCTGCTGCACCATAACATGAGAAAAAAGGAGGGAAAATGGGGGACTGCCAATTTAAGGTAGGAGTTTTAATCAAAACTAATAAAGAATTTCTTTTTCTTTTTAAAAATAGCAGATTTTCAAGAATAGCCAAAACTTAAATCCATTGGCTTTTTGGATTTATGTGTACGCATTCGAGTAGGTGCAGAAAATTGGATCAATTAATCCAAAACCAATTAGAAAGGGTAGAGAGGTTCAAGATCTTATAAACTACTATGCAATATTTTACATTCCCGATGTAGCGACGTGAGGTATTTCTTTTAACATGCACTACATTTTTTGCTATTTTTAAAAAGTTTTATAAAAATTGCTATTTTGAAAAGAAAAAAAAAAGAGTAAAATTTTTCTCTTATGTTTACAACTTTACAACTTTTTACTCAGTGGTGCATGTTTACTAAATTGCCCAACCATCTTCTGTCTCTGTCTATATTAAGACTTGATTCTGTTGAGGACATCAAAGTCTTTGACTCTCAAATAGGCAATTAGAAGATACAGACTGCATGCCCTTACCTTCGCATTGTTGAATACGTTGTAGCTAACTGGTTTAAACTTTTGGTTGTATTGGAGGGAATTAAACCCTGAACCTAATTGGAAATTTAGAAAAAAAATAAAAGTTGTAATATAACATGACTGATTCCAATAAAAAAAACATCAACATATATTAACTGATGGAAGGTTCTATTCAAACCCTTAACAAACTTTTATTCCACGTTAATTTTCTTTTCTAATTTTCTCTCAAATTAAAACAATAAAAATAGGCCCCCTCCTGAATTGGCATTGGGAATGCATTTGGATGCATATTCCCCCTAAATTGAGAACCTTCTTATGTTATGTGGGTCATGAGAGATTGTTAATTAACTAATGTTCAAAGAGCTAGAAAGAATTTAACTGGTATATGATTCTTATTTTTCTAGAATCCGGCTTTTATTTGCACATTTTTTTTTTGCACACCCCTCTTAAAAAAAAAAAAAAAAAACTCTTGTGAAAAGTCTACTCAACCCTTCCCTTCTTTGTCTCTATTTCTCATTCCCTCACCCAACACACCCCATCCTCGTACAGCCGTACATACCCTCCCTCCTATCTTCTTTTTCTTCTTCTTCTTCCCCCACCCCCACCTTTTCTCTTATGTTTCTTTTTCTTCTTCTTCCCCCCACACCGAGCCCCTATCTTTCCTTCTCTCCTCCCTCCCTTTATCTCTCTGGCTTTTCAACCCAACCACCTCTCTCTCTCTCTCTCTCTCTCTCTCTCTCCCTTTCTTTGTCTCTATCTGCGACCACACACCCCGACGACCACCCCAGCGACAGGAACCCAGCCACTCTAAACATAAAAAATAGACATAAATTCAATTTAGACACATAACTATATATGTTATTTCAACGGGGTCCACAAACTTTCAAATATTTCAAATATATACCTGATTTATTATGTAAATTGAAAAATGAAATTTTGTCCATCAATTTATTGAGAGATCAGTTAAATGTTAGCTTGGCTTTTGCTAACGGGGATTAATTGGTTACGTGGCACCAACTCAGCATACATTTCCCGCCAAATGAGCAACACATGTCCACTTAACACGGGCACACACACCCATCACCTCTTTTCCGCTTGTCGAACACTTTCCTGACCATTTAGTCTCCCAAAAACATCATGTTTTTCTCCAAATTCAAATATAAATCTCTCACTTGTGTTCAACAAGCGAGAAAGAGATGATGAGTTTGTGGACCCGTGTCAGGGGTTAGGTAGACCTATGTCGCTCATTTGGCGGGAAATGAGCGACACGGGTCCACCTAACCCCTGACAACGGGCCCACAAACTCTCTCTCTCTCTCTCTATTATTATTAAATTGTGGGCCCGTGTCGCTCATTTGGCGNGAGAGAGAGAGAGAGAGAGAGAGAGAGAGAGAGAGAGAGAGGGAAGAAGAGAGAAAGGAAAGGAGAGAGGGAGAGAAAGAAGGGAATTAAGGGAATGGTTGAGCTGCCGACGACCTTGCTGGCGGTAGGGGTGGGGGTGGTTGAGGGAGGTGTCGGAGATGGGGTGTGTGTTGGTGGTTTTAAATGAAAAGTGTGTTGCCAGCGGTGGGGGTGTGTATTGTTTGAATGGATTAAGTGAGGTGTGTAAGATTAATTAAGTTGGGGCATTTTGGTAATTGAGAAGGGTGTGTTTATGAGAAATTTTAATTGTGGAAAAATTGTGGGAGTGTGAAGTGAGAAAAAGTAAGGAAATGGTGTGCAAATAACAGCTCTCTTTCAAAAACTTTGGAACACTTAGAGTTAATAAGAAGATATATGCAGGCATGCATGCATGCATGCATGCTCTTAAGATATGGAATGCAATAAGGGTGCACACTGAATTGGCACAGTTTTACTTTGGATTTCAGTACGTCAATGGCTATTGGTGAATCTGAATATGATTCTAATGCTGCAGCTAGTTTGCTTGTTTAACAGTTGAATATCAATTAACTATCGGTTTAGTGGTGTTTTTCTCTATTAATATGGACTGCATGTGTTGCAGCATATGCAATTTTTTCTTTTTAGTATAACCTTAGGTAGGATATAACCCCAACCCACCCCAATTTTAACAGCAAACCACTTGTAAATCTAACCCCACCCCACCCCTAAATCTAATCTTGGATTCGTCCTACTCACGTTCATCATAAGCAGTGGCGGAGCCACAGACCAGAGGGGACACAGGCCCCCCCTCAAATTTTTGATTTTTTTTTCTTTTTAAATTTTAAATATATATATATTGTATGTATATTACAAAATTTACATTTTAGTGTCCCTTTCTCAAGTATCTTCCTTCTACTCTTTGTTTTTCTTTCGCTCTCTCTCTCTCTCTCATGCTAATTCTTTCAAACCTTTCTCTTACTTTGAGTGTGGTCACACATCCTTCTTCTCTTTGATTAATATTTGCTCTTGAAACAAATTTGATATTAAAGAGAGTACAAAATTAAGAAGTTTTCCAATAAACTAAAAAAATAGCTTGAATTGTCTCTTCCAAAAAAATAGCTTTCATTGTTTAGGTGCCCCATGGTAAAAAATTTATGGCTCCACTACTGATCATAAGTATTCCCTAAACAATGAGGCACCTTCTAAAAAAAATAACACGTGTCAAACTGTAATTGATTTGTTAAAACAGAATGACTTAATACATGTAAGGAACTAAACAGTTTTCATAAAAAAACCATAAGATCTAATTAAAATGAGCCAACCTTGAAATGCAAATAATAGAATCAGGCAACCACCAAACAAAAACAAAAATTTGACCAAAAATAAATTCAAAGCATGCCGAGATAGCTTCAAGCTGGGCTTGGCCCAAACCCACAAAGCCCAGCCCATAAACAAAAAAATCCACCCGTTGGCCACTTCGAGTCCACCATCCCCACTCTCATAAAACAGCACGCGCTCAAATCCATAACGGTCTCTCCGTCTTCAAAGCCACAACCCAACCATTTCTATCACTCTCTTCCTTCTCTGCAACTCTCTCACGCTTCACTCTAAACCCTAACACACCAGCCATTACATTGATGTAGCACTCTCTGCATAGCTAAGCTAACTGGGCAACACGATACAGTTTCCATTTTTGATCAAATTCCGGATTTCCTCTGATTTTAAATTTTTGTTAAATTTTCCTTTGGTCATATTTCGAACTCCATAAATACGAGCAAAGAGAACTTTTGAGCTTCAATTTAAAGTAATATGAGGGTTTTGGAGCTGATAGAGAGGCGGTGTTTGGCTCCGTTAACACGAAACGGCGACGTTCGTGGAAATGATGAGCGGACGGTGACCCTCTCGTACAAGAAACTGCCTCAGCTTCAGCTCATTAAGCTCTCCGTTCTCAAGCTCGATGGCTCTGTTTTCGGTAACTTTAAATATTTCGGTTCTCGTTTTGACTTTCGTCTGAGTTTTGATTTTGTTGATTGGTTCTGTTTTTGGGAACAGCTTTTTGAAATGGAGAAAAAAGGGTGATAATGGGGATTGTGCTTTTGGGAAAAGCTAGTTTGAGAAAAGTGCTTCGCAAATAAGTTAAGAGTGGCGCTCAAAAGAGTTGACCCATATTTTAAAATTAGTACCCAAAAAAGTCAAAAAATCATTGTGTCCCTTTATCACTCACCCAATTGTCTGTTAACCTTTTATGTATTTTAGGAAATTCCATTTGGGTTGTTAGTAGAGTTAATGAGGTTTCATTCTGCAGAAATTCATGTTGGGAAGACTGCTACTATAGCACAGCTCAAGCAAATAGTGGAAGAGGTTTTTAGTTCCTTGCAAGGCAAGATTCCATGGTAAAATCTTGGCTTATAATTAACATTAGGATACCATTTTGATTTTGGAGCTTAATGTACTCTGGTTGAAGTTCAACATTGTTTTTGACATGCAAGACTATTTAATTTTGTGCTCTTAGGTCACTTGTCTGGGGGCATTTCTGCTTGTGCCATGAGGGTCAGAAGCTAACTAATGACAGGGCATACATTCGGAATCTTGGGATCAAGGATGGTGATCAAGTATGGGTTATATTTTCCATGTTCATTGAAATATTAAATTTGTCATTTGTCAATAAACTGCCTCTAGTATATTGTCATTTTCAGTTGCTGTAGTGTTAGATGATAATGCATATGTCCACTTCTTTTGGAAAATATATTTGAATGTTCAAAGATACCTACCATTGGATGGCTTCTGTGTCACTCAACCACTTTTGGTATCGATTCTATTTGTTCTAATTTTATAGTAATCTTATGTGGGTTCGAAGTCCAAAATCCAACTCCTAACTCAGCAATGAGCATGTTGTTCCGACCTGCTCCTTGATTTATAGTATTCCAGATGTTTTTACATATGTATCTGATGTTACAGGCTTACAGCTAAGTTGGAAGCATTAATATTGTGACATATATGACAGGACTAAGTAGGAATTGAAATATGATAAATCAACTTGTACTCCATGTCATTTGTAGCTTGTTGTTTAATAAAACATTAGTGACATAGATATAAAATGAAAGAACCTCTAAAGGGAATTGATTTATATCCAAGCTATTCTGGGAGGCATATTTTCATGGTATACAGTGAATTAATTAGAATTTCTATTCTGAATGAATATATGACTTCGCTCAGTAAGCAGGCAGTGGAGTGAATTTTCTACAGTATTATTATCATTGAGTGTAACAAGATTATGTAAAAAGTGCTCTACCATACCTGTTGCATTTATGTGCGTTTTATAGTTAGGCCCTTTTACATGTCATCTATTTATGCTCATTGAATGAACAGTAGCAATGCCTAATGTCATTATTTTTGTGTATACTGCTAAAAGTAACTTCCTTTTTTTCCTACTTGCCATTACCCAAGTGATGTTATTTCGTGCTTTAATCTTCCCACCCTCATCTTGTCAACTTCTCCTGTAGCTTTCAATCACCCTACTTTGTTTTCTTGGTGGTCTTCTAAATTTTGGATTTCAGGGTGACTAAGATTTCTGTTGCTCAGTTAATTGATCTGACATCTCTCAAAAAGTATGCAAAGTGCAAGCTAGAATAATTGGACTATCATATACAAATTTAGGCCTTTCCTCCTTTTACATGTTTTTAGGTGTGGTTCTGAAATTTCCTTGAACTGTACCGTTGCTTTATTCTTGCTTTTCCTGACATCTGTTGTAAATTGTAATAGACTTCATGAATGTATTTATTCTTTCTTCTTTTTTTTTTTCTTTTTTTTTTTTTTTCCTTTTTTTTTTTTTTTTTTTCTTTTTTTTTTTTTTTCCTTTTTGGAGGTCTTGCAATCAATCTATTGCTGAGCAAACTACTAACGCTTGTTTTCTGGTACATGCAGCTTCAATTCATTAGGCATATGTCTATTAGCAATTTTCCATTAAAAAAAGGGTCTAAAGATGAAAGTGTTCCTTGCAAACAACGCTCAATGTAAGAATTTCTTTCCATTTCTTATTTGTGGTATAACATGGATTACTTGGCTTTTTTTTTTTATCATGGTTTCTCATGAGTGCATGGCTGTGTGCAGTGTGCACAATTTCACAGGCAAGTCTGCATATTCATGTCACTATTCTTTGACTCATGGCATAACTCTGAGTTGCTATTTAATTAGGAATTAGTCCATCTCAAGGATGCATCAAGGTTATTTATCCATGCCGTCACTTTTTGGGTAGATACAGGCTGTGGCATTGTTGTAAATTACTCTTGACATATTGGCAACCCTTGATTAACATTCTGATGATCAAATTTTTTTCTTTTGGTTGAATTTGATGATCAAATTTTGATAATGCTAAAATCAATGACAATAGGACCCTAGTGAAACCTATGGCCTAGAAACAGATCAAAGAGTAATGTGCACAATGTGTGGCACAGGGATTGAGCAGCACTTCTGTGTCTCCTATATTCTACCTGTTATGATATTATTGCATGGACTTTTAATTTGCTATATATGTTAGGATTAGCTGTTTTCTGTTGTATAAATTATTGAATGGACTATTAATTAAGGTCCCGTTTCAAAACATTTATATCTTTTGTTATTAGTTAAAGATAGAGAGGGAAAAATGAGAGGAAAGTGAGAAGAGAAAATCAGAGATGACAGAGGTGAGGGAGAGAAGAGAAAATATATAGAATGGGTAACACAAAAGTAATAATAATTTTAATAAGTTTTTACTTTTAACCGTTCTCTCTCATTTCTTCCTCACCTTTCTCATCTCTCATCTCCTCCCTTCTTTCTCTCATATCTCTCCCTCAAACTTCAATTTCTTTTTTTGGACAGCTCCTTAAGGTTGTCATCGGGATCAAAAAAAGATCATGAAGAGGAAGGAGAGAATGGTTTGGAGGATTATAACAATGATGCAATTCAAGAGGACAACTCCAAGCATCATCCCAATGAGGGTCTGGAGGAAGAAGGTCCTGTGCCTGGATTCAAGTTGGCTCACTTCGTTAGAGGGTGGATCTCATGCTCCAAGATCGTGGGGAGTTTCAAGAAAGGGATCAGAAGACAGGAATCATCCGTCCAGATTCGACCTGCATTCCTTTGCTGGAAGCCGGTCTAGGATGATGACTGTAGGTGTAGGGTAATTAACAATGGCCTGACCGAGCTAGGATGTGCCCTTCAATCACATTTTGTGTAGGTATAACATATGCCATATTAAGACCTAAGTTGCTCCACAAGTTCAACACCAAGTTTCTGTATTCGAGGCAGAATTTTAAAAAGAAAAAAGAAATGAGGCTGGATTTGTTTAGTGTAAATGATATTTCGGTAAAGATTCTTCTCATTAATTTTAGTTCAATTTTTCTCCCTTAAACTGATATTCAGTGGAGGAAACGAGAGTTTGGTTTACTAAAACTCAGGGAGTGTGACTACATGTTTGTGCGTGACATTATTAATCTAATGTAAAGTCCCCCTTTATTTTTGGGTGGCGGGGGTTGCTGAAGAAATTGCCATAATCATAGATTCATATGAACAGATAGTGACGAAGTTGGAGTGAACATTTTCATATCATCAAGATATGAGTGCATGCATGTTACACACATGAAGAAGATAAAGTAAAAGCAAAGGTAGGTATGACATCGCTTTCAACGTATGAGGGCGTGTAGGTATCATATTATATCAAAGGAATCTCATCTAATATTTGCAATTAAGAGGATTATTGAGACAACTAAAACTTAGTTTTCAATGCATTCGAAATAATAGACTACTGTGAGATTCCAAAAGTTCAAGCTATTAGAAAATAAACCAAAAACATGTATTAGACTACTCTCAGA
Organism: Dryas drummondii; assembly: GCA_003254865.1. Classification (NCBI taxonomy): domain Eukaryota; kingdom Viridiplantae; phylum Streptophyta; class Magnoliopsida; order Rosales; family Rosaceae; genus Dryas; species Dryas drummondii. Next base: position 498,269 of record QANW01002708.1, on the reverse strand, counting down.
TTCCAAAAGTTCAAGCTATTAGACAAATGAAGGGAGGGAGAGGGAGAGAGGGAGAGAGATTTAGTGTAAACAAGGCTTTGATACAATATTGAAGGTTTAATATATTCTAAATTAAATTGTTAAAGATTGTGTGTCAATAATATATATCAAATTTACACGAAATATAATTAATAAAAGTAGACAAGAAAAATACCGTTTTCTTATATATGATTAAAAAAATTTAAGTTATATTCCATTTTTGGCTTGTGGATTATTGGTTACCAAAAAAAAAAGAGCGCAAATATCGTTTTTTTAAGGTCCAAACCGAGAAGAGAGGAAGTCGCGAAATTTTTGTTATTAGAAAAAACAAAATAAATATCACAACAAATGCCCAAAAAAAATGAGCACCACAAAGGTACCTTCAGTTATCAAGTGTCCAAAATTTTGGGTAATTGATTCAGAATCCAAACACGAGACATGCTACTTTTGCATGCTTTCTAGTGACGTGTCTCAATAAGCAGCTTCCACGTTGGATCTCCAATACGTGGCAACCGGATAGCACAGGCCGTACGGAAAATACCATATCCCCTCTCGTAACGATTTCCATTTTTGTTTTCTTTTTCTTCTTCAACTACTTGCTTACATCTGCGAAGAAAAAAAAAAAAAAAGGAAAAATCTCTTGAGTTAATTCGAGTTTCATTCCGGGTCGTCTACTCGTCTCCGAGCCTCTCTTTCTCTGTACTGGTAAATTTTTGGTAAATTTGTGTTTGTGTGTGTGTGTTTGGTTACTGAGAAATTGTGGGAAACGGAAAGAAAGTGACTATTTAGTGTTTTTTTTTTTTTTTTTTTCCGTCACTAAAGTTTTCAATGTTTATCATCAAGCTTACTAGTCTGATTCTCGCTTGCTTGGATTAAAGAACAAAAGAAAGATAAAAACAGTAGTTAAATTTTTCAAACATCAATTTTCCTTTCATTTTCTATTTGGGTTCATATCTATAAGCATAGAAATCGTTGGAAGAGAAATTTTGCCGCTAAACATAGTTTTGTTTGTGTCATAATGAGATACGATTTTGATGGAGTTTTGAATCTAATCTGTTAATATCCCACTTTCATGTAAGAACTGAAATATTTGTGAAAAATTTTGTTTAGAAAATTAAGCAGTTCAAGCTTTAACTGCTGAAAGTATGGCTGTTGATCTGTTGACGTGTCTTGTGTTTAATTCTAGGCATCAGGATTCAGGGCCTTTTACTTTGATTCTGTGGAGATTGTTAACATGTCCAAATGTCCAATGTTTTCACTCTTTGTTTCTTTAAATTTTTTCCGATGGGATTTGACAGTAGAAATTTGGTGGTTATGAAATTCCAACAAAGGGCTCCATAAGGATCTTTTATGTATTATGTTAGATATCATGGAAAATCAATTATGGGTTCAAAGGATACTAGGTTGTTGAAATTGTGTTTCCTGACAATGGATTCCAAGGCACTTAACTGCATTTTGGCCAAGTAGTGGTCTGGGATAGCGTTGTTGATGAGGAAAACACCTGCACCATACTCTTGATTTCTTCTTTTAAGCCCAACTTGAAATGACATAATCCCCTTGCAGCACTTTATTTCTGACCAGCATAGGTGCCTTTTGTTCTTCAAATCTCTCTTGGTATTCAGTGACAGAACCCAATTGTTTCAGCTTGTTTTCTTCCACTAAATTTCGAAAGGCCCCTCTGAAAAATCTCAGGCACCTATCTTCACCGAACTTTCCCAGGTTATATTTTCTTTTCCTTCTTGGTAATCTTGGAACCAGTTGTTAGCCTTACTTTCAAGAATGGAGATGTGTACAGAACTTTATGATCATCCTCCAACTGTTCCCAGCTGCCAACGGTTACTTATTCTACTGGAAAAATTACAACATCATGAGTATCTATAAAGTTAAAAATTCTCCATTCAGTTGGGTAACAGAAATTGACTTTGACTGCTGGGTATCTCAGAAATATTCAAAGCGAGACTTAAAGGATTATATTCCTGAAGCCCTTGGGAAAATACTTACCATGTTAATGTTATTTACTATTTCTATAGTTAGCACTTTGATTTAATCTCATATAGCCATATTGAGGATTTTGGCAGATTATTGATTTGGAGCTTGTTCTTTTCATGCATATATTCATAGCAGAAAAAATGGATGAGCAAATGGGAAAAGCAAAGCCACCAGCAATTTCTTTTGAGTATGAGCTCTTTGAGGGAGACCCTGATCACCTAAGAACTGTTGTAGCTTCACTCACTCCTACACTCACTCCAACTGGTCCGTGGATCAATCCTGCCTCATTGAACTTTAAGCACCGAATTGGGCGAGGCCCCTTTGGTGATGTGTGGTTAGCAACTCGTCATCAGTCAGCAGATGATTATGATGAATATCATGAAATAGCTGTTAAGATGTTGCATCCTTTGAAGGAGGGCGACAGACAAAAGTTTTTGCATAAGTTTGAAAAGTTATTTTTCAAGTTCCGGAGACTCTATGGTGTTTGTTGGCTTTACGGTATCTCAATTGTTGATGGGAAGGTGACTGCCTGGCAAATAAATTTGGAATCTTGTTTAGTCATATCCTTCTGTTTTCATTTCTAACTTATAGATTCTTGCTTTTTTCTTTTTATCCTGTATCTTTCTCTTTCATAACTCTACTATGGTTTTAACTTGATTAGCCTCATTTTGTCTTGTCAGATCTGCATTGCTATGAAATTTTATGAGGGATCAGTTGGTGATCGAGTTGCTCGGATGAAGGGTGGAAAGTTTCAACTTGCTGATGTTTTAAGGTTATGTTATTGGGAACATATATTTTCCTTGTAAGCATATAATTGGTGTTATTGGAAGAAAACTTAACCTAAGAATGGTAATGTTTGCAGGTATGGGATTGAGCTGGCAAAAGGAATCCAAGACTTGCACTCACTAGGGGTAATGGTGCTAAACCTGAAGCCTTCCAACCTCCTTTTAGATGAGCATGACCAGGCAGTCCTTGGAGATTTTGGGATCCCATATCTACTTCTTGGGATTTCATTGTCTAACTCAGATATGGCTCTCAGACTTGGAACTCCAAACTACATGGCTCCAGAACAGTGGGAAGCAGAAGTGAGGGGTCCTATATCTTTTGAAACAGATGCATGGGGCTTTGGATGTTGCCTCATAGAGATGTTGACTGGTGTTCAACCCTGGTTTGGGAGATCAAATGAAGAAATATATCATTCAGTTGTGATCAAGCAAGAAAAGCCACCTGTTCCAAGTGGCTTGCCTACTGCAGTTGAACATGTTATCAATGGTTGCTTTGAGTATGATCTCCGCAATCGGCCATTAATGGAAGATATAGTACGTGCTTTTGAAAGGTATTCTCTCTTGTCTCTCCTTATGTATATTCCCATTTACAACAAGCAAACCCTTTTCTCATTAAAACTTAACAACCTGAAGATAAGAAACCCACTTTTACATGTCTAGTTGACTGAGCACAGCCCTAGTTTCAGCCTTTTAGCCTCTTAGCCATGCCAAACCCTACCTTCTTTATACACCTCTTATAACTCCTGAAATTTTTCATAACCTTTAGCTATCAGTTAACCCAATGATATTAGTTATATTCTTTTGTTGCTGTCAAGAAATTCCTGCTTTCCACTATTCTCTAGATCCCATTATTGTACTTCCAAACTACGATTTTTACCATCCAAACCTGAAGGAGTTGTTAACTGCAAGCTGCTTCTTCATACATTATTAATTACTATTTCAGCTTCGAAGTGAAGCTATCACATAATCCATTTCTTTAATTTAGTATTAGGTCAGGTAACAAAATTCCGTATTTTGTTAATCTTGCCTTTTCTTTTATCATTGCATGCTGATTATACGCCACTGAGCATGCAGCTCGCAAAATTCTGTTCAAAGTGATGGAGAATGGATTGCTTTAGGGAGCAGCACACCTCCTGGAAAACTTAGTAGCGGCGGTTATACTTCATGGTATCTCTTAAAAGATCATCTTCAGGTCGGAGACATAGTTCGCTCAAGAAAGCCATTAAATGCACGCAAGCCTCAAGCTATGGATGTGCCTGAAGGAACTGTAGCTGGCCTGGAGACTGATTCTGATAGAGACGGTTTTGCCCTGGTGAAGATCCCTGGAGTACGCAACCCTGTAAGAGTACTTGTGTCAACAGTTGAGAGAGTCACATATGGCTTGGCAGTGGGTGATTGGGTGCACATGAAGGGTGAATATGGAAAGCACTCTCCTGTTGGAATTCTTCATTCAATACAGCGTGATGGAAGTGTTGATGTTGGATTTATTGGGTTAGAGACTCTCTGGAAAGGGAAGTCATCTGACCTTGAATTGGTTGGTGGATATTATGTGGGAGAGTTTGTGAGGCTAAAGGCAAATGTTTTCTCTCCCAGATTTGAGTGGCCTCGTAAGAAGGGAGGAGCATGGGCAACTGGAAGGATCTCACAAATCCTACCAAGTGGTTGTCTGGTTGTGAAGTTCCCTGGAAGGTTGGTATTTGGAGATGAATCTAGTAGAAGCTTCTTGGCAGATCCAGCTGAAGCAGAACTAGTGTCCTTTGATACTTGTCCTGGGGTGGTCCAAAAATATCAGCATATTGAGGATTTTCACTGGGCAGTGAGGCCACTTGCAATTGCATTTGGTCTCTTTACAGCCATGAAAGTCAGCTTCATTGTTGGACGAAACGTAAGTGCAAGGTTGAAGTGTCGAAGAAACTCAACACGGCGGGATGGCAATTGTCAGGATGGCCAGAGTGGTGGTGGCAATGCAGCTTGGCTTCCATCACCGGTTGCAAATATTATTTTCAAAGAAGGTGCTTCTACTGCTACTGCTAGGTAGTTTATTGTACATTGTCTGGCTATGGGTAAGTTTGCTAAAGCCTATCCATAGCAGAGATGAAGTATAAAATCTAGCCCAAATGTACCGAGGGTTTGAGTGCATATGCAGTGGGACTGCAAGATCATGGTCCAAAGCTTTCAGGCCAAAAGAAAAAAATCTGTCTATAACTAGAAGACTGATGCAAAGCATGTATATATAAAGAATCTGCAATTGTTACATGCTTTCATTGTAAATATATACCTAATCTTCTGTAGAAATGCTCTCTCTGTTGCAGAAGTCTATCTTTGGTTCATGCATGCAGGAATCCATGTAGGTTACTGTGTTAGGCCCATGCTACTTTCTTGAAACGAGCCTAGTTCGTCTTCTGATGTTCTTGTCCTAATATTGTGCTTTTCGTTTAATCATCTTAAATACTAAAATGTAAACTAAAAATTATTAGCTGAAAATTTAAAAAGACATTTTGAACATAAGTACAATATCAGTACGTAAACAAAAAACATAAGCAAAGAGTCCTATTTTCCTCAAAAGAGGGCAAAGTCTTGGTGTTAGCTTGCATACTATTCCAGTTTGGTTTTGCTTGGGCGAAATTAAATGAAATGAAAGGGAAAAGATCGCGGATTTGAAATGGAATTCCAAATTCCACACTGCATGTAAGATTTTAATCAATGGAAGCCAACTTTTTAGGCAAAAGCCTCCTGTTGAAAACAACTATCAAATATTGGGCCTTGCAGATCAATGTTGTTTGAGGCTTGTAGCAGTTCCTATGATAAAACTCTCTGGATGCTGGCAAGTTGCAACTTGCAACCAGCTAAAGGCTCACCTAGAGAAATTTCTTATTAATTACCAATTCAGCCCTTTCTTATATTTCCTTCTAGTTCCAAATTGCTCTTCACTCTAAGTGAGATCGCTAAATTTTTCACAAGATGTGACAATATTTTATAACTTTAAAATTGAGCTCATTTTGAGAATCATTTATTTTCAACAAGATACAAATACATATTGACACATTATTGGGTGAACCAGCTTGATCAATAAATTTAGTGACTGTAATCTTATAGTGTGTTTTTCTTTTAGAAATGTTTCAGAAACCCTCATGTGAGAGTCAAACTCTTTCATAGCATCTAGGTTTTTTTTTCTTTATTTATTGCCACCCTTTAGTAGTTACAACTTACAACTTCTTATTTTTATTTTTTTTGTTCATTTTTTATAGGGTTCATTAGGGGTTCATAAGAGTTTATTAATGCAAGATCTAGTGTAGTTAAAGGGGTCCAAAAACCCAGAATATGGGGTTTTGGACTTACAATTTGGGGATAATTTAAGGTATAAAATCGTGGTTTTAGAGCTTATAGTTTCGGGTTTAACAGTTTGAAAAGAAGTGGAAAAAAAAAATATTGGTAGGGGTAAAAACGCAAGAAAAAAGGGGGGGGGGGGTTAAAAGATTAGAGAACTCTGAAAGGGTGGGAGTTATAAATTAATATTTTGTTATTCCCTTCGGTTAGCAGGCAGTTACAAACTTACAATTACACCTCAGTTTCCCGGCTCGAGAAAAAGAGAGAAAATCCAATAAAGCCATCAACGTAGAGAGAAGTGGTACAGAAAAGAAAAGGAACAATGAAGGGGATTCGAATGCCATCTCAATCCTCCATGTAAGTACTTATGCCACCTCCTTCTTCTCGCTCTGTTTAGTTCATGAGAAATGAGAAAACAAGACATGGGACTGACTTGGCGAATTTAACCATCCATTTTACTTGTAAGGTCTGAAACATTATCAATCATTCCATGAACTCTTCTCTGTTTGGTTGCTGAGAAAATAATTATACACAGAGAAAATGTGGGATTAGTGAGAACCCATATGTTCTTTCTAGTTTTCTTGATGAAAGGGCAAATGGGCATGCGTTAGATTTTGGTTGCCATGAAAACAAGGGAACGAAGAATCAGAACTCCTGAGTTTTCTTTTCCTTCATTTTCTTGGTATAAATATAATAAGGGAATTTTTTACAGGAAATACTCTAATGGAGATGAATATGAACTGCAAGGAGAAAATGAAGTATTGTTAAGGAGAGACAAAATAGAAGGTGGTTATGCAATTGATGATGACATAGCAGAGAAGTTTCAGTGCATGACCCTTCACAAGCGAGACACCAATAAACGAGGTAGATCCTGAAACTTATGTTCAATTTTTTCTGATTTTCCTGGGAAAATGAGATATTAAGATATGCTTTCTTTCAATCTTTATCCGGGTATTATTAGAGAATTGAATATTCCTTGTTTCAGTGACTAGATTTAGTGCAAATTGTGGTAAGTTGGAAATATTGTTGAAACTTGAAAGCCCACAATCAGTCTTAGAAAAATTGTTAATAGGAGTCTATTGATCGGGAGCAGATATCAAGTGAAGATGTTTGTAACATGTTTCCAATCAGAAGACCAATCCTATACCCCAATTCTTTCTCCATGTTAGTACTTGTAATAGTGTTAATGTGTAGTCAAAGAACCAAATGTAGAGCCTTTTTTGCAAAGAACCAAATGTGTAGTAATCCCAAGAAAACCATATACTGGAAGATCATGACCACATCATTTTCCACTAAATGATGCATTCTATTTGTTTGTGTGTTTAAACCAATGAAGGCTGTTCTTTTTCTTTGGTCTATCTTCTGTGGATCCAGCAAGCTAGCTTGCATGATGACAGAATATATATAATATATATATGTATATTTATTTATATGGTTTTCAGGTGAAGAGATCTCCTTTGAGAAGAATGGTCTGTGGAGGCAAGAGCAGAGGGGCAGAGTTGCAAGGCTAGAGAAAATGCTCAAGGTAAGGTGGGAACTTGAGGAGCTAGTTGAAGAACAACTGAACAGGTTCCATGCCCACTACAACCATGATATGGTCCCAACCTGGCTCAAGGACATTGCCCAACTCCTCATGCCCAATTGGGCTCTGCCGGATGAGCTGGCCTCCACAGCTTGGCTTGGCGATTGGCGGCCCTCTGCCATTCTGGAGCTTGTACGTGGCTTGTCCACCACATCATTATCCTCGTCGTCCTCTTTCCCAAACTCCATTGGCACCGAGCAGCTCTTGTCGCAGTTCATTCATGAGCTTCGGATTGAAGAAGCTATAATTGATGAGGAATTGGCTGAGATTCAATCCACATGCATCCTCTACCTTCCATTTGCTCCGATCAACATTCAATCAGGTGGAGCCTTGGCTGGTGTTCAGTCTGAGTTCAAGAAGATCGAAAGAGTGATCATTAAAGCTCAACAACTCAGGTTTATTTGCTTTCCTATTATTCTTTTACTGAATTTGTTGACTGTTACAACTTCAAGAAACATGATAGTTGTTGACAATTTAGTACCATATCAGTTCTAGTAAAAAAACACATGTGACAGAACACTTGTGCTAGCTATAGGGGTTTTGCTTGTTGTCTTTGTGTCTTGGCTGCCCTATATCCCCCACAAAGAAATAAAGCAAACTGCAATTATAACTAAGTACCATATATGTGTAACAGGTTCAAGGCACTGGAACTGGTGTTGAAGAAGGTGCTGAATGAAACCGATGCAGCAGACTTCTTAGTGGCATTTGAGGGGATTCAAGATGCAATTCACCAGGTTGCAGCAAGCCAGAGGTTCCAAAAGGGTCCCATCACAATTCCTGTCAAGGCATTGGGGTCTAGCTGAGACCAAAAAATGGTGTGGAACTTGCTACCCAAATCAGAAATAGCCAATGAAAGAGGAAATAACAGACCCTTCCAACTTACCATTTTTACATTGCTGATGTATGAATCATGTCTTGTCATGGTGTCTGCTTTAATGAAAATCTAGTAACTGGGCAAAGCTTCTGTGGGACAATATTGTGTTCTTTGAGTATCATGTGTAGGGAACTCAAAACAGAATTACATTCTGATTCATTGAAATATGTGCTTGTAAAATTTTACTGAATGGAGTTGAGTTTGTAATAGCAAAATAGTTTCGTTATGTAAGCGACCAATTTTAGTGCATGGTATAGTTTAGTACTGTGAATATTATAGGATGCAAATTTAATAACGTTTTCAAATTTGGCATGAGGCTGCAACTAGTATACCAAATTGAACTTGACAAATTGTTGGGTTTTGAAACATTTGCTGACAAATATTTGTTGATAAAGTAGGTTGTCTGGCCAAATAAATATTTTTAGATTATATATGAGAGTACTGAAAAATGTCTTGCCTGTATGAATAAGGAAAAGCATGGCTTATTAGAGAATTTGGAATAATTGCTACAATATGGTCTGGCCAACTTCCTTACATTCCTTCTTTGGTATGAATTATGCATCTTTCCTTTTTTTTTTTTTGTGTGTGTGTACTCGTCAAGTTTCAAATTTAAAATCACTTTTATATGTATTCTCATTTAAGACTTGGCCGTTGGAAATCATATTGTCTCATGGTCTTTGTATAAGCAATAGAAAAATACTTGCCTGCTTGCATAGAAAGAGTGATATTACTACTTGTTACAACACAACCACAATTTGATAATATATTGTTCTTAAATAATATCACTCTTTCATATAAAGAGTGACAACTTGGCTGCTTGTTAGGAGTTTAGCATTGTTCTAAATAATATCACTTGATTACAACTTTGAATCTCAAACATTTAGAAAATATTATAGTTTTTCAAGCCACAAATTAAAAAAAAAAAAAAAAAACCATTACTATTACCATATATGTGTGATTCTCAACCATTGATTGTCGTAGATCCATCATAACCTACAACCATCAATGAATCCATGACTATTGGACGGTCGTTAACATATTTATAGTGTATTTTACTCTTTAACATATTTATTGGCTTTTTGTTAATCATATCTTTAATAGAGAAAAAGAGGAGACATGCTGTAAAAGATGCAATCAACAAAATCAAAAGTGGGAACTTATAATTCTAGTTGTTAAGAATATTTACCCTATATTTGACGTTTCGAGTTCGAATTTCTCTTTTGCATTTAGTAAAACAAAACCAATTAGGGCATATTTATTGATCAGGAACGAGAATAATTCTCATTTCTGTATTTACTAACATATGATGGAATGAAAATGGATATAAGGCTCACATAAAATCAGGAATGAGATTCTTCATTTTGGAAGAATTGGAGAGGGGGAATCAAAATGGAAATTTTATGTCCAAAAAACTTTCACATATTTTTTAATAATCTAACTATACAGTCTATACCCTCTATAGAAAAAATCCAAAAACCATAAGATGAGACTATGCTCAATTTAGATGAGGTTAATATTTATTTTTTGTATAATGAGGACCTGTTTTTTTTTTTTTGTGTATAATGAAGGTCTTTATTATTAGTATTTTAACAGAAGTGCCACAACGAAATATATCAAATTTCTATTTGTTATATATTACTATAAAAAGAATATAGGAAATCAATTTTTCCCTTTGTCCAATAAATATGATACATGGAGCAACAACATGTCACAAAATGTGCACATAAAAAAAAAAAAGTCAAAAAATGTGGTGAACGATTTGGTCAATAATGTGATATCTTTATAGTTTCTAATTAGCTCCGAAAATTTTAATACAATGGTCTAACGTCTATTTGCCAACAAATCCCGAAATTTAAAAGGCTAAACTCTAAAGCCCAAGAACGCGCGAAGATTGGCGCGTGCAGTATCATCTTCTCGACCGTCTTTCTCTCCCACCGGTGGCAGTCACCACCACTCAAATATATATAAAAACAAAAAGTTCCATGGCATTCCGAAGGCCAAAACCAAACGCAACGCAACACCAACACGAAACCTAACCCCAAACAAAAACCCCTACACTTTATCCCTCTCCCTCTCTTTCTCTCTCTCTCTCTCTCACATCAATTCGCCCCAATTCCTCAAAACCCTAATCCTAATCAAGCGGATTCAATCGGCGGTCTGGTCGATTCGTTGGAATTGAGAGACGAGAGAGAGAGAGAGCGAGAGCGAGAGATGTCTGCAGCAGTGTGTGGAAGCAAGAGGTCCTTCTTCGAAGAGCTTCCTCCATCGCCTCCTCTCTCCAAGAGGCTTCGCTGCTCTTCTTCCACCTCTCCCATTCGATTCTCAGCCCCCTATCTTCTCGATCAGCTACGCCCTCTCTTCCCTCACATGGACCCCCAGGTATGTATAGATGTGGTCATGTCTCTTGGGTTTTGATTGGATCATTGTCTGTTTGGTTGCTGAGAAATATGGTAACTTTAGAATTTTGGGATTCTGTGTAACTTGTTTTTGTTTAATCTCACGGAAATTTTTTTTTTTTCAAATCTTCTTTTGATTTTAATGAATATTAGTATTTCGTGAATGTATTGGGAAACTGATAATGGATAGTGGCTTTGACAATTTTGGTTCTTTTAGCTTCTTGAGAGAGCATTGGAAGATTGTGGCCATGATTTAGATGCTGCCATCAAGAGCCTGCATGAGCTTTGTCTAAGATCTGCAGAGAAACATTCCGGTTCGGCTGAAGAACGAGATGAAACTGTGGATAAAGGTATGATGTTTCCTTCTTTAGTGATTTACAGGAATACCTTTTTCTTTTCTTTTCCTTTACTATTTTTGTTTGGAACTTAAGTGTCATGTGTTAGTTTGGATAGGATCATAGGACTTCACTGATGATGCAATTCTATCCATCGTTACTTGTGTGGGGGATGGTATAAAAGGTCTGTCATGAATCGTGATGGTCTGAAAACTAAATTGTTTAACATGTTATTGGTTTCGTTGTATTGCATGTTGTTGATATGATTGTATTATTTGTAATAAGTGGTTTCTGGATACAGTTTCATCTCTTGTAGATATGGATTATTGCTTGTGTGTGTATGGATGTTTTAAGGGGTACTTGTATTTCTGTACTAAATCGTGTTAACCAGTTCTGTCTTATATGTCTCTCTCATGGGTCCTAGTGGTCTCCAATGGACTAGGGAAGGGAATTTCTCAGTTGAGGGTGCAAATAGCGCACTCATGATAGTTTGTGGTGACAGACCTTGATATCCTTTGTAAAATCTTCCTAACCATGTAAAATTGCTTTTAATATATCTAGGTTTTATAGAATTGCTTCTTATTTTTATTTTTGAAATCAATACCTTTCCAATTGGTTGTATACCTTTTCAATTAGTTTTGCCATTATCAGAATTGGCACATTCACTTTAAAACAACAAAACTTAGGTCTATGAAAACAAATTCTTAACTTTTTGCTACAATGTAAATAATATTCTAATGTTTCATATTGTCATAATTTGCAGCCCAAAATATAAAAAAGAAAAAGGCCATAGGACAATGTGTTCTGTTGCTGTCATATCACCTTATTCCTTTAGTTCCTTATCACAGTTGATCATTGTTAACTGAATTATTCTTTCAAGTAAAACATTTCAGTAATAATAAGAACATTCTTTTATCAATTGTAGAGTTTCAATTTTACTTTGTGTTGAAACTATGCTTCAAGCTGCAGTTATGTGGAGATTGGTGTTTTTCATGAGTACAATTTCATAGTTACATGCTACCTTATCAGGAACTAATGATGAACCTGCAGCTGCTTCTGAAAATCCATCAGTTCCAAGCAACCTTCCTGTAGATGGTGCAGAATGGGTTGAATTGTTTGTCAGGGAAATGATGACTGCCACTAGTGTGGATGATGCTAGGGCCCGTGCTGCAAAAGTGCTAGAGGTTTTGGAGAAATCCATCAGTGCACGTGCTGGTGCTGAGGCAGCCCAAAGTTTTCAAAAGGTGGGCCTTAATTTTTTTACTGGTTCTGGTATAGATCGCTTTGAAAATGATTATGGGGGACATTCATGCTATTTTCCCATACCTGTAGTTTCTGGATAACAGGTGGGATAGATTTTGGAGAAAGAACTTTAAAATGACCGATGCTTGACATTTTTGTAGATAGAGGTGCTAATATGAGAGATGATACAATTTTCTTTTTTCAATAATGATTCTTTTTTATTCCAGTAATGTGTTTATGGTCTTATGATTATCAGGAAAATATGCTGCTGAAAGAACAAATTGAAGGACTGATAAGGGAGAATACCATTCTCAAACGTGCTGTTTCTATCCAGCATGAACGTCAAAAAGAGTATGAGGAAAAGAACCAAGAATTCCAGCATCTGAAGCAGTTGGTGTCTCAATATCAGGACCAGTTGAGAACACTTGAGGTCATAATCAGAACTTGCTAGCTACTCAAATCATTTATTGTTTTTTTTTCCTGTTTCTCCAGATTGACTATAACGTCTCATTCTGTCAAACTAAAGAACATCACTCTTGTTTCTAGCTAACTAAGCAATCATGATGCATTTGATCTTGTTTTTAAGTTTTGAACTTTGTAGAAATTCACTTTTTTGCATGCTAGCTAACTAGTCCTTTGCTTTTGTGGTTGGTTGACAGATTAACAACTATGCCCTGACAATGCATCTGAAGCAGGCTCAGCAAAGCAACTCAATCCCTGGACGTTTCCATCCTGATGTCTTCTAAAAAAATAAATAAATTTAGCATTTGGTTGATAGTCAGCAATACATGCTGTGTCGTGAGCCCTTTTCATGTTGTGTCTGTTGAAGTAGCGTTTGTAGATTTGAGGCTTCTTTATTTGTTGAATGTTCCCAGTCCAGGTCAGTGGGAATTGTCAATCAGTTGTGGAATTGCGTAACTGAATTCTTTGGGTTATATTGGTGAATTTGTATTTTACATCTATCTTGCTTCTAAATGATGGAATTTGACATAAAAATGAGAACAAGAAGGGACTAAGAGGGGCTATGACCCCTGCAAACTCTTGAAAAACGAAAAAAAGTTGTCTACTCTTCTATTCTTCTCAAAAACATTACAGAGATTCTCTAAATTGGAATTCTCATTAAAGTAAATCAAATACCATAATTCAAACCACACAACATTTGGATACTATAATTATGGGTAATATGTGGATAAAAGAAATGACTTTAAAAGTTGGTTCAAGAATCAAATAGAAGATATTGGGTTTAAATAACCCCACTCTTTTGTTAATATATTTTTCCACTTTTGCTTGTCCCAGGAATTTCTGGCTCTACTTTTGTGTACATTCTGAATGAATATACGTTATTCTGGTGAAGGGAGAAGTTCACTGACACCCCTTGGCATATTTACTTATATGCAATCGTCCTATAAAAACTTATGTGTTTATTTCTCTTATCACCCCACAAGTTGCATGATAAGATAAATATACATATCGGGCAAAACTACAATTAGCGTTAACCAAGAAGAATAATTCATTATAAAAACAAGATGAACTTGGACTAAAAAAAAATTGAGCATGGGTTTTTGCCTGCAAAGGTAAAAAATAAAAAATAAAAATCCAATAATTCATGCTACACTATATATATAGTTAGAGCCTGGGTCTTTTTAAAATATGAACGACTTCGTATGTGATCTAACTTGTGTGCTACTATGATTCTCCAGTTAGCTTTAGGAAAGTTTCCATATGAACCTGGCTTAATGTCCAAGTTTCCTAATTAAACCTGGCTTGCCTATTCCTGGCGCGAACAGGAAAACCAAAACCCAACCCTTCTCCAAATCGCCTCCTCTCTCTAAAAGGCTTAATTCGCTGGCCTTCTTGTTCCACCTCTCTCATTCGATTCTCTGCCTCCTATCTTCTCCTTCAGCTACGCTCTCTCTTCCCTCACATGGACCCCCAGCTTCTTGAGATAGCATTGGAAGCAGATTGTGGCCATGATTTGGAAGCTGCCATCAAGAGCCTGCATGAGCTTTGTCTAGGATCGGCTGAAGAACCAGATGAAAAAACTGTACGTCGATAAAGGTACTACTAATATATGATGAAGCTGCAGCTGCTGCTTCTGAGATTAATCCATTAGTTCCAAGCAACCACCTTCGATCCTGTAGATGGTGCAGAATGGGTTGAATTGTTTGTCACGGAGATGATGAGTGCCACTAGTTTGGACTTTGGATGATGCTAAGGCCCGTACGTGCTGCAAAAGTGCTAGATCGAGGTTTTCGACAAATCCATCAATGCACGTGCTCGTGCTGAGGCAGCCCAAAGTTTTCGAAAGGAAAATATATATATATATATATATGCTGCTTAAACAACAAATTGAAAGACAGATAAGGGAGAATACCCTTCTCAAACGGGCTGTGTACGTCTATCCAGCATGAACATATATCAAAAAGAGTAGGAGAAAAAGAACCGAGAATTCCAGTATTTGAAGGAGTTGGTGTCTGAATATCAGGAGCAGTTGATCGAGAACACTTGAGGTGAATAACTATGCCCTCACAATGCATCTCAAGCAGGCTCAGCAAACCAACTCCATCCCTGGACGTTTCCATCCTCATGTCTTCTAAACTGTGTCAAGGCCTATGTACGTTATTACGTACTTACGATAATATCTATCCGGCCATCATTATGAAAATAGTATAAAATAGCCTCCTGATCGAATGCCTTTTTTTCTTACACTCTCACAGTCTCACTGCATTGGTGAATTAGCAATGGTATCAAATAGCGGTGGGGTTGTGTATTTTTCATTTTTTATTTTTTATTTATTGAGAAGCACCTCAAAATAGATCTCATATATGGTAATCTAAAAAGACCAATATATCTCTTAAAAAAGATGATGCGGGACGCACATGACTATTTTTGAACAGAAATCTTCATAGAATCGAATGGAGGTTATTGAAGATTATATATTGTAAAAAATTATAAATTAAGGTGATTGACTTAAGGGTGTTTATATTCCCACTCATCTGTCATATTTTTTTACTCACTTTATTTTTATACTCACCATTAAATTTTTAAAAAATATTAAAAAGTTATTCATATTTCTTATTATTTCTATAATATCCTTTAATATACCAACTCAAATACTCACCTAAACATTATTTCCAACCCTCCATAACTATCATTTCACTCACCCATCTTTTTCCATAATTTCTAATTCTACTCTGTCACCAAAATTTAAAATCGATAATACTATTTGATTGATGTCAATATATCTATTAAAATGTATAATTATTCTATACTATAAACCATTTTTATTTATTTATAATTTTAGATCAAGAATTCATTCTATTTTAATGTTTGTTTGAACTTAGAAAGTATTAAATCTTAGAGATTTAATTTGACATTTAGGAATGAATTATAGGATTGATATAAGATTTTTTTCTTCAATTTCAAAAAAGATGAGTGTGTAGAATAATAGTTAGGGGGGGTGAGAATAGTGTTTAATAAATGCGTGTTTAAGTTTGTATATCAAAGAATATTATAGGAATAATGAAATGTGAGAATAGTGATTTTATAATTTTTTCAAATTTAATAATAAGTGTTAAAATAAAGTGGTAGAAATATGAGCACTATGAGCACTCTTAAGTTAAAAGTGCTTATATTTCCAGCCTCTGCCAGTATGAAGAGGGATACCACTGGACTACAAGCTAGATGGTATGAATAGATTTTAAATTTTAAAAAGCATACTTTTTTTTTTGTCTAAATTTTTCCTTCAAAAAAGAAAAGAAAAGTGACGTACGTAGGGGAAAAGAAAAAAAAAAAAATATAAATTTAATTTAAAACGTGATGCATGAATGGAAGTGACTAGTGACACCACACACACACATCCTTAGTAATTGTATTCCAAGCTCTGGCCACTTCACCACCATTCCCTTCCATCTTCACTCCCCCACTCTCTCTCTCGCAATCTGTGTCCAACCCAACCCAACCCAACACTAATCAGCAATCAGTAATCAGCCATGGACAATATACCAAGCACCTTCACTTCATCTTAGAAACTGATTCATCAAAACTTCAATGGCCGCCGCCACATCTCTTTCTCTCCTCCCCTCCTCATCTCCCCACCTTCTCTTCCCACCTTCTTCTTCCTTTTTATTTGGTGGGACCCACTTAAGGACCCATAAGAGCTTCGTTTCTCTTAATTCATGGCCGTCTTCTTCTTCCTCTTCGTTTTCTTCTTCTTGGAAATTGAACACGAAACGCAGCGTCGGGGTAGTATTTGCTGCTTCTGGGGATTACTATGCCACTCTTGGGGTTCCCAAATCGGCCACTAGTAAGGAAATCAAAACCGCTTATCGAAGATTAGCTCGCCAGGTACTTATTTTCACCCTTTCGTTTAATTACATTTCATTTTTCTTTGAAAATTTTATTCATAAATTGTAAATACCTGAATTTTTATAGAATATAACTGAAATTTCAATTATGGGTTGTATTTAACTAGGCATTTTCTCAGCAGCCAAACAGCTGATGACTTGCAATCTTATAATAAAATTGATACAATTGAATGACAACGAAGCCCATCATTGACATCCACTTGGCACATAATATTTCCCTTACCACTTGAGCTCTTTTGGGTATAACAAGAATTTGTAAGTAACTTATTGGGGTGGCAGATTTTCTAGCTTCAATTTTAGTTGCTGCTTTTCTGTTAAAGTAGTAACTAGCTAAGCGCTTTGGGGTTAGCCCAAGTGGTGAGGGAGGGTGGGATAATGGGTTAGGTTTAGGATAGGTCAAGGGTTCGATTCCCTCTAATGTAACAAAAGAAAAAGTAGTAATTAGCTCTTGAAACATACATCTTGTAAGTTTGTACGGAATCCTGACGGACCTTATTATGTATTATTTTGCTCTCAAGTACCACCCTGATGTCAACAAGCAACCAGGAGCAACTGAAAAGTTTAAAGAGATCAGTGCTGCATATGAGGTATGAATCCATTTTTCTTTATCTCATCTTTACTAAAGACAAGCTTGCATCTTTATAGCAAGTGATGCAATTAATACTCTGTGATTGGTTTCATAGTTCATGCAGTTTTATTAAAACACATAAAAATGCAGTGGGTGCATTCTATTGGGTATATTCATGGTACTTGTTATTTAATTAATATTTACTGACATACGTTGGTTAAAACTTAAAATGCACAAAAGTACATGTACAGGATAAAAAAAAAAAAAAATCAAAATTCAATCAAATCCTCTTATGTATCATATGTGGATTGTTATCTTGTGGGAGTTTTTGCCTTGAAAACTTGTATTTCTTGGTATTTCACTTGTTTCTTTATTTTGACAATTATAAACTCCTTTTTTAATCTACTGCCTAATATTCTATTTTTCAAATGTGGCTCACCTTTTGTCTTTCCTGCAAAGTTTCCCTTTTAAATTATATAGGAGGTATTGTTAACAGAACAACAGTAAAAACATATGCTGAATATCTCTAAGTTAGACTCTCAATCAGTGAGCAACGTTCATCTAAACTTGTGCCTATAGTGGTGGCAACCTTAGTTAATTACATTAGCACATATGCTTATCATCTTTCCAAGCATAAACCTCCATCTCTATCCATGGCATCGCCAATAGCACATTCAGATTGCATTTCTGGATTTTCCTTCCTTTTCAGGGTTCTAAGTTTGAAACACGCATAAAATCTTTTAGGTTTTCAATCATTTTCATTGGGTTTTTTGTTATCTTTTCCACAACAGTGAATATTATTCTCATATGAAGTACATTATCTTGCTCATTTTTTCTTCACATTTGTAATATTGTCTTTTGAATTCTGAAGTATAACACTGTCAGGTGCTATCAGATGACAAGAAGCGAGCATTATATGATAAATATGGGGAAGCTGGAGTTAAGAGCACTGTAGGGGGCCCTTCAAGTGCCTATACGGTAGTGGATGTAGTTGCAGATTCTTTTTGCTAATATCATCTAAATAATAAATGTGAAAAGGTGGCAGTTTCTTGATACATTGCACACCATGCAGTATCCAGTTGTTGGACTTATTCTGCAGCAATATGGTCCCCATTTGATCATTATATTTCTGAATATGAGGTTGTAAACATCGTAGTAGACACAGACATGCCCACACACACACATCTTTTGGTATGTGGAGATAATGAGAGGCTACTTTTCCCTATAGTCCTCCACAAATAGTAAATATTTTTCTCATAATTAACATTATTTAATATTTGAGGTATGCGCTACTTCCTCTGCAACATATATAACAGTATTATTTGAAAATGTATATGCTACTTTCTCTGCAACATTCTCTATATTGCAGAATTTTTTGAGGAGTAAACATTCTCAATATAGCAATCTTTTTAGAGTAATTATGTTACGTTTAGTTAATTGCTGCTTTGTTTATTAGGTGTTTGCCCACAAATCATGCCTATGGGGTAAATTTTGTAATTTTACATTTGTATTGTTTAATTGGTTGCTATTCTTGTTGGGATCGTACGTTCAGTAGTTGCCTCCTCTTCGACGGCTGGTAGAGTGTATATATCTTATTAGCATATGTTGATCACCTGAATTGCGTGCCTAGTTTTCCTTTCATCTGTAATCTGTGGGAGAGGTAATGTTCTCCCTGTTTCCTTATGCAATTTCCTATATTCTCATGAAAATGTTTGTTTCTAGGAAAAGTATTGAAATCTGAAAAACCTGTTTTGGGCTGTTTTTGTTAACCTGAGTTCTTTGCTATATATTGAATTTAATTAAATACTGTGTTCTTATTCTTCAACATGGCTAAAAGACAGTATTTGTGTTGATTATTATTTGGTACCTGAATAGACCTGTATAAGCCAGTATAGAGCGCTGCAAGGTTTCAGTAACCATTTGCTTATGATAATACTTATTAAAATTTTAAAACTTACACAATTTTTACTCTTCTTTGGTTGCAGACTAATCCTTTTGATTTATTTGAGACATTTTTTGGGCCGACTGTGATAGATCGTGGTTTTGGAACACGCCGTCGTAGTACCGTTACTAAGGGTGAAGATATACGGTGAGTCATAATGTTGCAGACAGATGCTGGTTCTTGATTACCACCCTTTTTCTGTTAAGTGCAAGAATTGTATTCACTTGATGCTTGAGAAATTATATGTAAAACAAGTTTCTGTGTTCATATTGTGTTACCTGACTATGTCCATACTGATTTTCTGCTTAGTTAGGAAGTTTTCTAATAAGTTCTTGATTAGTTGCATTTGAAGTTGGCTTGTCAAATTGTTATAATATTAATTCAACTTAGCATCGATGGGATATCTTTGTATTTTTACCACGAACTTTCTTTGTGATGATGAAATATTAAGGGATTCTTATTCTAATTCAATTCCTTCTATTTAATTTTATTTCCTCATTTTAGTACAATATCTTTATCTTCTTAAACATGAGGCTAAGTTAGAAGGATTGGGTCATACTCATGGATGCCTGATTAGTGATTTTGTTGTCTAAGCAGACATGAAGCTAAGCAATGATTAAAAAAAAGAGTTTGAAATTGATTGATTGTTGAGAAGATTATTTTTTTTGTAAATCTATAGAAATTTAATTTTCTTGGGTTGCTTAGGTTGGTTTTGAGTAGTTTGCAATAGTCAGTAGCACAGTTGTTTAATGTCCTTTATTAACCTTATTTGAAATTATGCCTTGTCATTATAACGATAAAGAGTATTAGGGCCTCACTGCTACTTGCTCTCATGTATAATCTTTTACTACTACGTCTTACTGTTTGCAACATGTTATATTTTAATACTGAATTGTGGTGATTTGTCTCACTGTCTTAGAAAATGTCTTCCTTCTCCTATTGTTCAGTTATTGTTGTGATACAAAATGAATATTCCATGGACGAGTTAGTTGACTCCTGGTCCAAATATGTTCAGTTATGACATCACTTTAGAATTTTCTGAGGCTATATTTGGAGTGGAAAAAGAATTTGAACTTTCCCATCTGGAAACATGTGAAGTTTGCACTGGAACTGGAGGAAAAATTGGCTCCAAAATGAGGATATGTTCTACTTGTGGTGGGAGGGGTCAAGTTATGAGAACAGAGCAGACACCTTTTGGCTTGTTTTCCCAGGTAACTTTGTGCTTCTGGTTTCTGACTGTTAAGTACATTTGCATATTAAGTCAAAATAAGAAAAAAGTCATGTAGTGTGATATGTGCCTATAGTAAAGTCCTCATGCTTTTTTCTCTTTTTTTTTTTTTTTTTTTTTTTTTTTTTTTTTTTTTTTTTTTTTCACTGCTTAATGATTGGTTTAGAAATTTATCCAGTTTTGTATACATATAGTATGCACCTCAAATTTTTCTCATGACTGATTGCCTTTCTGAAGAGTAGCTTGACTGTTAATATTATCTTGCAATATAATGCAGGAAAAACACACAATATAATCTTGGCTTCTTATTTGTTGATAAGTTTGATGTTTTTCATTTGTTGATTTAGATTATGCTCTTTTATTTGATCAGCATGAGGATATTAATCCTGAAAGTGGAAACTGCTAGTGGGACCAATTTTCATCTTTTGGATAGTCAATGGTTTAAAGCATGTGTAGTGAATTAACACCCCCTGTGATCTTGTCCTTGATGTATTCTAGAGTTAAAACAGATATAGAAAACAACACACAATATGGCAGCAATGATCTTGTCCTTGATGTATTCTAGAGTTAAAACAGATATAGCAAACAACACACAATATGGCAGCAAAAGTAAACACAAAGAACACCAAGATTTGTTATCGAGGTTCGGCGAACTTTGCCTACGTCCCCGTGTGATCCTTAGAGAATCACAGTTGCACTATGTATAGAATAAGAGTACAAGAACTTATTGAAACCCTAGACTACCCAACTCGCAGCCGCTCTCTTCTCTCTTGCACAAATAGCTCTCTTGTGTTTTTCCCTCTTGAAAAACCCCTTCCTTGAAGTCACTCACCCTTGAGTCTCTAACCCGAGTCTCCCTTTGAGTTTCTTCCCTAGAAGTCTCTAGCTATTCTTATTTTTATGAGACTTGCAGCAGCCTATTTATAGAGCATAGACTTACCACTTACAATATGGATTCCTAATCCTAATAGAATTAGGTAATCTATCTATTAGCTAATTCTATTCCCTTGTACACAAGGAAAACCCTTTAGAACTCCTTCCCACACTAGGAAAGTCTTGTGCAAGTCCTATTTGTCTTTCAAAATCGTGCCCCACTAGGAAAACATCAAACTACCCCACTGCCCAGTCTCCCTACTGCTCTTGGCCAGACCTGTAGCTTCCTCCAGAAATTTCCGACGAGACAAAAAACACAACAATCTCCACCTTGGCGAGTCGGAACCAAAGCCATGAATGTTGTACCTTCGAGATATTCTCTAGTCTTGAAGTAACCTCGAACAAACCTCCAAGAACCCCTTCACATTGGCAAAAAACCTATTGCCTCAATGCACCTTAAGTGAGAAGGTGCTCCACCTCAATCAACTAACTTGAAGATTGAGCAAGCTCAACTCGAGCTTGTACCTTCGAATCTTAATTGCAGCCTCAAGATTCTCTTTGCCTTTTGTTCTATAAACCCATTCATAGCCAACGTTCTTCTTGGATTTAGGAACTAACTTCCAACTGAAGTTCCTTTGTAGAGACAACCTAGCACACCTCCAACGTTCCCATTCCTTGCTCTCACAAGCCCCCTTGAATGTAGTCAGATTTCCTTTACTAACACCATAGTAACATCTGTCCTTTTCCCACCAAAACTTGTGAGTTAGCTTGATGGTACTTTTGGGCTTGGACTGCCTTGTGCTCATTTGCTCCGCCTGTTCTTGAACCTTTGTTGATTGTTGTTGCTGCCCAAACTCTTCAACCCTTGTGTTATGCTCCACCAGCTTAGAGTTGGCCTTCTCTTGAATTGGATTTACCTTCATAACCACCTTGATTGCCTCTATGGTTGCATCTTCCTTAACAACAATCAAACCTTCCTCATCTTCCTTGACTTCCCTTGCTGCATCTTTGAAGTCAATCTTTGATGAATAACTAACCAAGCAACAATCATGGTTTGGTGCTTCTTCGTCCTTAGCCGCATCACTTATTTGATGAGACTCTTCCTTTGTGAGATGATGCCCTTGCTCTCCGTTGTTACAATGCTCCATGAGCTCAACATCCAAGCTCTCTTTGGTAGACACAGCTGCTCCACCTATCACTGTAACCCCGGAAAGCTTGTAGAGATTATTAGATTGCACAACTCCCTTCAGGATCACACTTGATCCTTTTGAGACTTGGAGCTTCCCTGCTCTAGACTTGAATGCATACCCATTCTTCCCTAGAGTTCCAAGAGAGATAAGATTTCTCTTCAATGTAGGAATATATCGCACATTCCCAAGCAACCTAACAATTCCATCTTGCATCTTCACCTTGACTGTGCCAACGCCATGAACCTTGCACACAGAGTTATCCCCCAACAAAACTTTGCCCTCACTAGAGTCCTCATATGTATGAAACCACTCCTTGTTTGCACACATATGAAAACTACATCCGGAGTCCAAATACCAAGCATGTGGAGTAGAATTACCTGAAGATACCATCAAAAGCTCCCCATCATCGACCACGACGTTACTTGAGTTTTCAGCCCTTTTCTTCTTCTTCTCCAGCCATATCTGGCAATCCCTTTTCCAGTGGTCTAGTGAACCACACTCGAAGCAACCACCTTCTTCATCGGAATCATTGGACTTCCCCTTTTTGCTAGATCTGCCCCTCCTTTCCTTCCCTCGACTCTTCTCCTTGCCCCTAGCATAAAGGCCTTGTGATGACTGAGTGCCTTCGGTCAAATCATCTAACTTTGCATATGACTGAAGCGCTTGCACCACGTCATCAAGCTTTAGAGTCTCCTTTCCAAACATCAAAGTTGTTCGGAAGTGCTTGAAAGAAGATGGCAGGGATCTCAACAATATGATAGCCTTATCATCATCCTTGTAAACTTCTTCGACCTTGTCGAGATTAGCTATGCAAGTTTGAAATTTGCATACATGATCCGCTACATCTCCACCTTCTTCTAGTCGAAGTCCGAAGAGTTCATCCTTCAAGAAGAGTTTATTGGACACCGTCTTGCCCATATAAACACTCTCTAACTTGTCCCATGCTTCTTTTGCTGTCATCGCCTCTGTGATGTGAGACCTCACGGATCTTGTGAGGTGGATCTCTATTGAACTCTTGGCCTTCTTGAGAACCTTGTTCCATGTTCCTTCTGACGTGGATGTCGGCTTCTCACCAAGAAGTGCATCATCCAGATCTTGCTGCACCAGCACGTTCTTCATCATCCGTTGCCAATCTGTAAAATCATCCTTGCCATCATATGGCTTCAAAGCAGGCCTTAAATCCCCTAAGTCCATGCTTCGACCTCCTCTAGACATCGCAGAAACCTTCTAGCCAACCTGGCTCTGATACCAATTGTAGTGAATTAACACCCCCTGTGATCTTGTCCTTGATGTATTCTAGAGTTAAAACAGATATAGCAAACAACACACAATATGGCAGCAAAAGTAAACACAAAGAACACCAAGATTTGTTATCGAGGTTCGGCGAACTTTGCCTACGTCCCCGTGTGATCCTTAGAGAATCACAGTTGCACTATGTATAGAATAAGAGTACAAGAACTTATTGAAACCCTAGACTACCCAACTCGCAGCCGCTCTCTTCTCTCTTGCACAAATAGCTCTCTTGTGTTTTTCCCTCTTGAAAAACCCCTTCCTTGAAGTCACTCACCCTTGAGTCTCTAACCCGAGTCTCCCTTTGAGTTTCTTCCCTAGAAGTCTCTAGCTATTCTTATTTTTATGAGACTTGCAGCAGCCTATTTATAGAGCATAGACTTACCACTTACAATATGGATTCCTAATCCTAATAGAATTAGGTAATCTATCTATTAGCTAATTCTATTTCCTTGTACACAAGGAAAACCCTTTAGAACTCCTTCCCACACTAGGAAAGTCTTGTGCAAGTTCTATTTGTCTTTCAAAATCGTGCCCCACTAGGAAAACATCAAACTACCCCACTGCCCAGTCTCCCTACTGCTCTTGGCCAGACCTGTAGCTTCCTCCAGAAATTTCGACGAGACAANAGGAAAACATCAAACTACCCCACTGCCCAGTCTCCCTACTGCTCTTGGCCAGACCTGTAGCTTCCTCCAGAAATTTTCGACGAGACAAAAAACACAACAGCATGTGCCATAAGTGAACCTCTGCCTTATATATGATGGCATAGATTACACTTGCCATGTATGTCACCAAGTCTACTGTTAAAATGTATTTACGTTAGAGATTTTTTTTCTTCAATTCTTTCATTGAGTGGAATGGCCAGAGTGACTTCTAGAAAATGCATCCTACTATGAGTGTGTAGAGGAACCTTCTTGCGTCTTACCAAAGCTATTTAATCGCTTCCTTGGCTATTATGGGCGGCCAATCCCAATGAATGTGGCAGAAATAATTGAAGTTCTTGTCACAGTTGTTCTAAAAAATAACCATACTTTGCTCGTATATTTTTTTGTTCGCAGTTGCAGAACAGGGTTCATAAATTGACTAAATCTGGGTAAGTGTTTTGAGATCTGTCATCAGACAAGAAGGTACAAAATGGTTGTGTTAGTCTGTTAGATAGCACCAACTGGGATAAGATGAGAGAATACTGGTTGAGGTGTAAGTTTACATGTGATGAATACATTACTTAGGAATGATGTGGTTCACTTAGAAGGTGCTGTCATGGGAAGGGCATAAAATGATTTCAGGTAGTGAGAAATGACACCTCTTAAATGGAGCTGATTGCTCAAGTTTTTGAGGTCTACATGTTCATGAATCTGAAGGTACATTTGATAGGGATTAGTTTTAAGTTGACATTGCTTCACTCAGTTACTGGCACTTCATCTTCTGTGCAAAACTAGTTACATAATGTTTTGAATTTTGAGTTATATTTCTGTTAATGTTAGGTTTCTGTATGTCCAAATTGTGGTGGAGATGGTGAAGTCATTTCTGAATATTGTCGGAAGTGCTCTGGTGAAGGACGTGTTCGTGTTAAGAAAAACATTAAAGTTAAAGTTCCTCCGGGTGTTAGCTCTGGTAGCATTCTCAGAGTTGCTGGAGAGGGAGATGCTGGACCAAGAGGGTAGGTGGTTGAATTTTCTTTTGGTTTTTGACCTTCATTATAAAGTCTCTTTGGTAGATCATTGTTTCGAGTTATATTCTTTGTTTATGTGGTAAGGTAGATATTGCAACTATTTATATGAATAGTGAATCTATGCATGATATTATTTATGATCTGTATGTTCTCATCATTCATACTTTTCAAGTATATAAAAGGCTCATATTTGATATGTACAACTGGAAATTTTTTACACAGGATTTCTTTGGTTGTGTTGATATTAGTTTATCTTCTTTGTGGGAGCACTATTTATATGCTACAAAGTTTATAAATGGCTTATCAGTCAAAATCACAAATAGAATTGGAGCAGAAAAATCATTTGAAGATGATTGAGGCTTTGAAGACTTATTCGTCTTGTTTCTATAGTTTCCCTATTTCTCTTTTGTTCCTGTTCTTTCACAGTTTGGCATATGGACTTACGTATGTGTGCTTTAATTTTGGGCATTAAATGGGTGCGTTTTGCTCATTTTTACTGTGCTGTTCGAACGGCCAGAGGTGCCATTTGAACAGCAGCAGTGCGCATATGTATATCTCATGTTATGATGCATGGTTTAGAATCATTTTTTAATCTTGTTATTTCATCAGGGGGCCTCCTGGGGATCTTTATGTATATCTTGATGTTGAAAAAATAGAAGGAATTCAAAGAGACGGCATAAATCTCTCCTCAACAGTATCTATCAGCTATCTGGATGCTATAATGGGGGCTGTTGTTAAGGTAAAGTTTTATTTTATTCAGCATAGTCCATTAGATAAATTCATGCTTCCAATTTAATTAATTAATTTATAATCCACTGTATTTATCTCACTAAAAGGTTTTAATGGGTTGGAGTAGTTTAATTGTGAAGATTTATACTGGTTATCTGGCAGACTCTCAACGTTAGTTTTTTGCTAACTTTGTGGATGAAGCTTACTTCTCCATAACATAATGCCCTTTGATTACTCCCTTCACTATGTTGACCTGTGTATGTATGTTAAATAGTTTTCTATTTCACGACAAGTCATGTACTTCCAGATGACGTACTTCCTGATGACTCTCAATGTCAGTTTTTTGCTACACTTTTGAGACCAAATAATTCCAGATGTCCCATTATGTTTCTTTGTCATACCTTCTGAGCCTTCAGAAGCTGAAATTATATTTTTGTTTAGTATCTGACTAACTTCTTGAGAACAGAGAATTATAGGGCTTTCCGTGTTTGTTTGACTTCTTTTTTGCCTCAAATTTCTCAGGAATTTTTTGCATGGCCCATTGATTGAATTTCTGCCATGTAAACAGGTAAAAACAGTTGAAGGGATTACTACACTACAAATTCCACCAGGTACCCAACCTGGGGACATTCTTGTCCTGGCAAAAAAAGGAGTACCAAAGCTGAATAAGCCATCGATACGTGGTGATCATGTATTTACAATTAAAGTAACCATACCAAATCGTATCAGGTACACAACTGTCTCTTTTTCTTTTTTATTGTCATTGTAACTGGGTAACTGATAGTGTCACTAATCCATTTTTCTCCCCGTCTTGTCTTGACTTTGGTGCACTGTTACAAACCTCAGATATTTTAATGTTTGGTTACTTGGTGTATGCTTTGAAGCAATATGTAAGCTAAGTAAAAACACACGTGACTAAACTATAAATTTTAAAAGAAACAGAAATGTGGTAGTAGCTTCCGAAATCAATAAAAGACTTAAAACTTGGAAAAGAAAAGGGAGATGAACACTGTTGAGAGGAAGGATGTCAGCTCACATGCATGTTTGGTTGTGCTGTGGATGCAAATTCATGCAGACAATATAAACAAGTATTTTGCATGATGTGGACACCTCACGAATAATGCACATTGAAGAGGTCTCTAAGTTTCTGGTTTCTTGGAAAGTTGTAATCTGTAAACAGTGGACATTTTTGTTGAAATTTTAACTTAAATTTTAACTCGAACAGATTTTGCTTTCATTTTATAGTGTCAAGGAGCGTGAATTGCTTGAAGAACTTTCTTTACTGAATAATACTACCACCAGTCGTTCACGTACTCGCCCTAAATCCCAGCCAGTTGGTAAGTAATCACTTTATCATTTGAGGATGTGTTCTCGGTGTGTGCACTCATCTGTGTTTTGGTAAACCTTTTTCAACTTTGAGCTGGGTGAATTAATGTCATTAATCATCAGATTTGTAGGACAGAACTTTATACGGTTAAGGACTCATTGTGCAGATTTACCTGACTTGAATTTGATCTTTGCTTCTGCAGCAAATCGTACGGAAACTGAGGCGGGAACAGTTTCAGAGAAAATGGAGGAAGGTGATCAAGATGACCCATGGAAGAAGTTAAAAGACTTTGCTGGGTAATAATCTCTCTCTCTCTCTCTCTCTCTCTCTCTCTCTTATATATTTCACATACTATGGTCATCAATTACCTGAGTGTAAATTCTAAATTTATTCCAAAAAATAAAAAGAAAACTCTGTTGCTACCAATTTCCTGGAGCTAATCATTGCATCACAAGTCTGGAATATCCAAATCTGTAAATCCTATATTTAATTATGAGCTCTTGAGGTGCTATCTGTTTTCATGTATAGAGTATACTGTTCTCCAGATCCTTATTTCTGTATCATATTTGCTTTTATCTCCTGTTGATTACTCATCATATGACACTGCCATTGACCAAAATTCTCAGGTCTATTGCAAATGGTGCTCTAAAATGGCTGAAAGACAATCTATAGTCTGGTGTGCTTATGAGGTCTAGTCCAAACTTACACTCACTGCTGAGTAAAAGTTGGCTCTAGATTTTTTCTTCCTCCCAGAAGTGGTCTTGAATGAGCCATGCACAGTCAATCATTTCCGATGTCTTGCCTTGCCAGCATTGTAGTTAAGATATTGAATTGTGGGCTAGCAGATATTATTTTATTTATTGTACGTGTATCACCTAGCAAGTTAGGGCGGCAAAAACTTTTTAATGTATATTCCATTTTTAGAGAGGTTCATGGAATTCCTCTTGGTTGGTGAGGCTTTTGTTCACATGCATAAACAATTCGTGACCATTGAGTTTTGAGCACGTACTAAAGACTTCATATTCTGTAGTCATCCTAACTTAATGGAAATGATCACTTCCTTAGTTTACCTCTGTTAATTTTCATTCCTGTTTTCCCTGAAACTGTGATTAAATTGAAAGCTTGAGGTATGAACATGTTTGTGCATGTTAAGTTGTGTCGTACGTGTACTCAATTTTTGGATCAAGAATAACTCCTTGATTCGAAAATTATTAATGACAGAAATGATGCATGTAAAACATTTATTTTTGTTTTTTTTGTGAGATAGGCCCTTGGCCGGTTAATTATTAATATTCATCCAAACGGGTTACATCACGAAGCAAGGCTGGGAGTAGCCAATCCGGGCCCTCTTCCTACCAAATCATGTGTTCATGACAATCTAAACTTAATGTTAGATATGCATAAAATGTAAACAAATTCATGGTGAGCCAAAATGTAAACTTTAAGAAAAAAAAAAAGTGTGCAAATAGCAGTTCTCAAAGAATATGGGAATACAGTAGTTGGGAAAACGAAAAGGAATAAAAGAAACAAATAAGAAGGAACAAGTAAGGAATAAAAGGAAGGAATAAGTAAGCATTAAGTTCCATTCTTGTTAGCGTATGTGTGTAGTGGTGCCTGAATTGCCTTAGAAGCAAAATCTTCAGCCTCATATCACTATAAAACTTGTTGGAGAGAATAACCCTAGCACTACAAGCCAACACTAGTTTGTTATTTTTCCTAATTGTGTTGTTTGCATTTCATATTTCCCTTCTTTTTCCACTATCAATTGATTGCTAACGCTAACAATGGCTGAAGCACTCATTAGCCTACTCATTGAACAGCTTGGTTCAATTGTAAAACAAGAGGTTAGACTAGTCGGGAATGTTAAGAAAGATGTTGCAAAGCTCACCCACAATTTCAAAGCTATTCAAGCCGTGCTCGAGAATGCAGAGGAGAGGCAAGTGAAGGAGGCTGACGTGAGATATTGGCTGGACAATCTGAAGGAAGTATCGTACGAGATGGACGACGTGTTAGATGAGTGGAACACAGAAATCCTGAAACATCGTATTCGCCAAGAAGAAAAGCAAGTTGGAAATGCTCGTGTTACTAAGAAGAAGGTATGTTCCTGCATTCCTGCCCCTTGGTTTTATTTTGGCCAAGTCAGTCAAGTAATTCTTCGTCGTGAAATTGCCATGAAGATAAATGTGTTAAATGAAAGGTTAACTGTGATTGCTAGTGATAGACAAAATTATAACTTTCAATTTCAACACACAAAAAGTGGCATTGAACAACTTGAACGACGAAAGAGTTCTTCTTTTGTCGATATGACATTTGGTCGAGTAAACGAAAAGGAAATATTAGTAAGCAAGTTGTTGAGTGAGAGTAGTGAAAGAATGACTACCCCTCTCGTCATCCCTATTGTAGGGATGGGAGGAATTGGCAAGACAACTCTTGCCCAATTGGCCTATAATGATGAAAAAGTGAAGGCCCAATTTGACAATAGAATATGGGTTTGTGTATCAGACCCATTTGATGAGATCAAGATTGCCAAAGAAATCATTGAAGGTTTCAATAAAAATGATAGTTCTCTAAATTCAAATAAGTTGGATTCTTTATTGCAATGTATTTGTGAATACATAAAAGGAAAGAAGTTCCTCCTTGTCTTGGATGATGTGTGGGCCGAAGACAATAATGAGTGGGATAAATTAAAGCTACCTTTGCAAAGTGGTGCTATAGGTAGTAGGATAGTGGTGACAACACGAAAAGAGGAGGTAGCTAGGATGATGGGTGCAGCTACTCATATTATCCGTTTGACGGAGTTGAGTGATCAAAATTGTAGGTCATTATTCTATCACATTGCATTTGGTGATAGGGTAGGAGATGAGTCCAAAGTGTTTGAAGATATTG
The DNA here is from genome assembly GCA_003254865.1 of Dryas drummondii. Lineage (NCBI taxonomy): Eukaryota > Viridiplantae > Streptophyta > Magnoliopsida > Rosales > Rosaceae > Dryas > Dryas drummondii. The sequence goes on along the minus strand of QANW01002708.1, from coordinate 467,646 downwards.
GTGAAGAACTTGTAAAAAAGTGCAAGGGCTTGCCTCTTGTTGCGAAGACATTAGGTGGTCTCATGCGCTATAAGAGAACAAGGAGAGAATGGCTAGATGTTTTGAATAGTAAAATATGGGAGTTAGATGTGGTTCAGAAACAAGTATTCCAACCATTGTTACTAAGTTATTATGATTTGATTCCAACGGTCAAACGTTGTCTTTTATATTGTGTAATTTTTCCAAAAGATTATGTGATTGATAAAGACAATTTGATTGAACTGTGGATGTCACAAAATTTTCTTAATTCAAATGGAAACAAAGAGAAGGAAATAGTAGGTCAAATGTATTTTGATAACTTGTCAATGCGGTCTTTCTTCCAAGATTTTGTGGAAGATAAGTTTCTTGGAATAACCTCTGTAAGGTGCAAAATCCATGATCTTGTGCATGACTTTCTACAATTTCTGACCAAGAATGAATGCCTTAGTATGGAGTTTAAGGGTGGCTATGAGAGTATGGAGTTGGCGGGTGATAAGGTTCGTCATTTTTCCTTGATGTTTGCACCCGAGGGTCCACTTGCTGTTTCTTTTCAGAATTGCAAAAGTTTGCGGACTCTCGCAACTTTTAATTCAAAAATTACTAGTTTTGGCCCAGAGTTGTTTTTACAATTGAAATGTCTTAGGACGTTGAATCTGAGTGACAACTCCATCCAAGAAGTTCCAGAGGAGGTTGGTGAGTTGGTGCACTTGAGGTATCTAGATTTATCTAATAACACAGGTTTGAAGAAGTTACCTGACACTGTGTGTAATTTATTCAATCTGCAAACTTTGCGACTTATTCTTTGCCGTGAACTGGAAACCTTACCTGAGGCCATGGGAAAGCTGATTAACTTAAAGCATCTTCATGTTGCTGGAAGTTATCGATTGAAGTTGCCAAAAGGGATTGGGAGGTTAACAAGTCTGCGAACGCTAGATCAGCTTTGTATTCATGGTGATGAGGACAAGGAAGCATTCAACTTAAGTGATCTGAGAAACATGGACCAGCTTCAGGGGCGTCTTTCTTTACTTTTGAGGAATGTGAAAGATGCGAGTGATGCTGAGAAAGCACAATTGGTGAATAAGAAACACCTTCTCTATTTGAATCTATGGTTTTTTAGTGGAGAAGAGCAGATGGGCATCCATGAAAAAATACTGAATGCCTTACAACCAAATCCAAATTTGGAATCTTTACTTATCGTTGGATACAGTGGCACCACACTGTCTCCCAATTGGATGATGTCTTTAAACAATTTGACAAGGCTTTGGATCTTTCAGGGTTCTTGTGAAGTTGGGACTCTTTTGGGGAAATTGGTGTCCCTTGAATGGCTGATAATTGAGTTGATGTATAATGTGAGAAAGGTGGGATTTGGGTTGTCAAGAATAGAATTAGGAAGCAGGGCATCATCGTCGTCACTTGTTTTATTCCCAAATTTGAAACAACTTGAATTCAAAAACATGCCGCGTTGGGAAGAGTGGGAAGTAATGGCAGGTGGGCAGGAGGAGGATTCTCAAATTACAATAATGCCATGCCTTTCTTCCTTAGAAATATCCTCGTGCTATATCCTACAAACACTGCCAGAGTTTCTACGGAAGACACCACTGCAGAATTTGAGCATCTATTATTGCGACATTCTAGCAGCAGGATGCCAGAAAGGCAGAGGAAAGGAGTGGCCCAAGATTTCTCACATTCCAAACATCATAATTGATTCGAAGACTGTTCAAAAAGACGGAGTTTGGATCCAGCAAGACCACGAAGCCAAGGAGAAAGCAGAGTTTAGCTGAACTCGTCCCAGCAATCTCATCCTCCTCTTCTTTCTGGTAATTAATTAAATAATTAAGCTCTTATATTAATTTATGTATTTCTATCATCGAATTTGGATCCAGCAAGACACAGAATGATTCCACAGATTCAATCTCATCCTCCTCTTTTGCCGGGTAATTAATTAATTAAGCTCTAATTATATTTATTCATTCTGTCATCGATCAAACTTGTTTTGTTCAGAAAGACTAGCTACCATTGTTTAGTGATAATTGCATCTTCTAATTGCTGCAATCCAATCAAGTATAGAAGCCAATTTCCTCAATTGTTAAATGATGATTTTAACTCCATATTCTATGCTAGCTGTAGAATACAATGATCCATTCTTGTGATTCATTTCAGAAACATATTCTAATTCTATGCAGGGCAGAAGATTTTTCATGGCATGGAAAGAGAGAAGAGTGGATCAAAGTCTCATTTGAATTCGATCATGATCGACTGTCAAGATTGTCGATTGTCATGTTGACCTCTAAACACAAATTGTGCATGTAATTCCATCTGTTCAATGCAGCCTCCAGGACTTCATCCATCATTTCTCTTGTATTTTATTTAATGTTTTTTATTTATTTATATTTCTGGGAGGAAATATGTACTTAAACATTCACAAATTATATATTAGTACATGTAAATTCAGTATATTTGTACATGTAATTCCATCAGGGTCGCCCCTTTGGGGGATATTAATTTATGTGTATCTTGATGTTGAAGAAATACAAAGAAATCCATGGCATGACTCTCTCCTCAACAGGCCCTATCAGCCATCTGCATGCCATATTGGGTACACCGTACACATACTATTTTTGTATTTCCCTTATGAGCTTTCAGAAGCTGGAATTCTAGTTTCATAGGCCTTTGTAATCTTTTTTCTTTTGAACCCAAATTCTCAGTGATATTTTTACATGACATATTGATCATTGAATTTTTGGCATCTAAGTAGGTAAAGGACTAAAGGCCATTGATGGAAATCAAGGGATCACTGTAGAAGTTAGAACATCCAACACCCAAAACCAATTGGTAATGGATGGAGATCAAGTTTCATATACATTATATATTGTAACGCACACAAGACTTATAGTCACCAAAATAGCTTGTGAAATTTTCAGGTGATTTGGAAAATGGTGCTCTAAGATAGCTGTCTGGTGTGTTCATGAGGTGTAGTCCACACTAAAACTTTCAACAGTGTATATTCACTTGAAGTTGCTAATTTCCTCAACCGTAAGAAGTTGATTTAACTCCAGCTGACTGTAGAATTATAGAATTAAATTCCATCTTCAAAACAACACATTGTATGCAGTACTGCAGGACATCAGGAGGATTTCCAAGAAGCGATACACCATCAAGGATTTCAACAGTGTACATGTATGTAACTAATTGATTGCATGATTGATTGAGGAGGCTCTTGCCCAAACTGATCATCAGTAATTCAGTACCTCGGTCTCTATCAAGTCATCCTATCTAATAGTTCAATCTTGAATTTTCAGTTTCTGGTTGTCAAATTCTAATGCTACCGATTTGGGTTTGATTTCTGATTTCCTGGCATACAATTTTATTTTCTCAGCGGCAAGACTTTGATGACACTGGAGAGAGGGAAGAGTGGATATATGCATACGACCCTGGAGTCTCATTTCAATTGGGGACTACACAAGAAGGTACAAAAATGATTGTCTTTGTAATGAGATAGCTCCAAATGGAGACAATACCAGTTAAGATATTAATGTACATGTGACGAATTAATCAACAAGCAATGATATGGCTCACTTGGAAGGTGCTGTCCACACATGTGGAATTGATATAAATAGTATTAAAATTATTTTAATCCAATTGATTCCCATCCCATCCTGGACAACCTCATCATATGAAGCATATACCATTGGCTAATTTTCTAAGAAAATCTCATTGCTCATGCATTCTTATGGTATTCCATTCTCATATACCAAGAGTATATGTGTTGGTATTTCGTTCTCAAACAGAACCACGGTATTACATGCTAAATTACACGACTACTACATTCCTAGCTTCGCCCCTCCACACGACTTTGCTTGATCAAAAGAAAAATAGCTACAATAACAGGAGTTAATATCATGATAAGAGCCTGTATGATGTTGGGTCTGGTTACCTCTGGGAAAACTATGCTTCCGTACTTTATTACAGCTGCACCTACAAAGGAGCCAGCTACCAGCTTCCCCAGATATTCCAAATCGTCCTGTTTACACCAAAGAATGCATTTAGAATATTCTTCGATGATGTGAATGTTTAAAGAACCGTCTCATGTTCAAAATAACAAAAGACATAAGATGTCTTTTTAATCTTGGGGGTCCTTATTAGTTTTGAGCCTTTTGGCAATAGGACCCGTGTAGCCAACCCCAATCTTTTTGTAGTTGAGTTGATATGTTATATGCATTATTCAGTCCTGAGNGGGGTGGTGGTGGGTGTCGAACTTGGGTGCAGGACGTAAATTCTACGGCCCTTCCAACTGGGCTGTCCCAACAATTGCCAGTCCTTTGATTTCAGGTTTGATCATGTATATTTTAAATTTTCAATGTGAAAGTTTGGGAATTTTCTGATGTATTCTTCTCTCTTGGAGGTATAATTAAATAGATACAGTCTAGGTCTAAATCATGACTAAACCACTGAATAAAACAAATACAAGAATTAAGCCTAAATTATTGGGATTTACAATTAAGAGAGTTGACTAGAGAGAGCTATACAAGGTAAGTCAGAGAATAAATAAATTGAATTAATGAGATTAATGAGGTTGTCTAACACAATGAATTACTTCTACAGAGTTGGATTACTCCATATGTAGACCCAAAGTTGGCAAATTTAGGTCAAATGTTCTGTTTGCTACCTGCTGGAGAATCACAATGGTAAGAAATCCTCCTAAAAAATGTGGCTTTGTTTCCGTTCTATATTCCCAAGACATGTCAAGCCAACCTATTCTTCAAGAATATAGAACATCAAAAACTACAAAAGAAGCCACTTTATCCATTTTCCCTGATATGAGAGAAACCTAATGAAATATGTAATTAGACACTCAAACATGTCAGATAGGCCTGTAAAACATATTCACTTAGGGCTGACTAGACAAGAGAACATGAATTAATGAATTTGAAGTCATTGACAAAAGAGAAAAAAACTTACTACTTTGGTAAACAATTTGATCTGATCACAGTCTGACCATTTATTTTATAGATGAGCAAGCAAAATAAACACGAACAAAGTGGAAAACTTGCAAAAATTATGTAAAGAGTACAACTGCTTCAGATGAAAACAGTACTGTTAGAAGAGAACCAAAAAATCATATTGATAATGCTAACAAAACCAATGTCTTGTCATACATATATTGAAGCTTACATCTCTTTCTTTCTACTTGAGTGAACTACCAAAGAAAGTAAATGCAGCACTGTATATGGACAATACATATTTGATATTCAAACCATCAATTTTTGCAAAGTTCATTAAAAAAGGATCAGCCCCAAACTTGGATTGCTGTTATATGTTACCATTCAACAAAATGATCTAACTCCTGCCCCCCCCCCCCCCTCCCCCTCCCCTCTTTCTCTCTCTAGTGAATTGGTTGATCTTATCAATACTAATCAGGCCACACAAATTAACAAAGTTGCTTTCTATCTTAGATATACAAAATACACCATGTCAACATCTGACCAAAACACACCGCAGAACCTACAGATATGGTGATACATGACCCTTCTTTCTCATTCTAGTAACAATAAGTTAAAGCATAATTTCTCTGCAGAACCTAGATTGTAACAAGAAAGCTACAACAATGATTAAAAAACCAGCTTACCATCAATTCAATAGCTTTTCAGAGGTTTATATTCAAGTTACAGTTTCTAATTGGTCTGAAAATGACACTACTGCTATTTCCTCAAATTTGAGCCACAAGATTTACCAAACAAAGCTTCTTGAAATCACAATATCACTAGTAGTAGCTGATGGTATTACCACTAATCCCCATATATTACTTTCCATTGATACCGTAATAAAACCCATATCCCAATTACGCAATAGACATGTAAATTATCAGAGACAATCATATAGCAGCGTGAGACAGAGAAAGGCAAGAACCCAATAAACCCAACAAAACAAAAAGGGCAGAGATTAATCAAAAGGAAAAAGTTGAATGAATACCTGAGAGTCGAAAGAGCTGCTGTTGTTGCCGATGCTTGAATTCTCTTCTGCTTCTTCTCGTTGGGGGTCAAGAGCTCGAATAAGAAAAGACACTTTTGCCCTCGCGGAAGATAAGCAATTTGGGCAGTGGATGGCAAATTTTGTGAAACCCATGAGCTTGTTTGCAGGCCTAAGCCGCCGGTGATCAGACCCGGAAGAGTAGCGGAGGCTGGAGGCTCCTCCAGTCGCTGTGGCTGATGCAGTTGCCGCCACCATTTCTATCTTGCTGACTGTTTGACTGTTGACGCAAACTGCCTCAGCACTAGTAGCCAAGCATTTTGGGCCAGTGGGGCTGAGATTTTAAACGCTAAACTGCTGAAGGCGTGATTCTAAATCAGGCTTTTTTTTATTGGCCGGTTTGGGGTTGAGGCGTGGTGGAAAAAAACTGGTGTGAGGTAAAGTTGCTTTGAGGTTAGAAAAAATTGTTGTGATGGAAAATAGCCGAGTGTTTGGTAAATTTTGATATTGAAGTGTTGTAGCTATATATAATGACCAAAATAAACATAATGCTGAAAGTGTTTTTTAGTTTTCTATTTGTAAAACAAGAGTGCTTTCACTTGTTTTTCTAACTTTTATTTATGATTTTTTTTAAGTACAAACTAATTTTATGACTTACATAAAACTCACTTTTAATTAATATTTTTTATTATTGTATTTTGTTAATTAAAGAGTAATTATGTTTCCTTGTATTTTGATGAAGCCTTATAACATGGAAGACTTCCCTAGCTTTATGATAGTAGATATTTATTTTTGGCATAGTCAATTACAAATGGGTAGGGATACATTTTTTTTTATCATAACTTTTTTTGGTTGGAAAAGAGGAAAAAACTAACATTGATAAAAATGTTTGACATAATTAAAAATAATAGATATTATCCATTGATACCATTCATAATTAAAAATAGGNCCTCCAAACCCAGTAATTGCACATAATTACAAAATTTCAATAATATTCTTGGTACCCAAAATTTGGGAGAAATGGAAAGTTATATAAAATCTAAAGCTTACCCGCAAACCGGCAAGAAATCAATCCAACCGCGATTCAAGAGTGAAAGATTTGAGAGATTAGTGAGAGAACAGTGAAGGATCTGGCTGTCGGGGAGTAGATGACGGCATGAAGAGATGGAGCGTTGATAGAAATCTTCAATGGCAGATGAAGATACGATGAAATCAGAGATTGAGAAATCTTCAATGGTGGCCTCAGCCTGAAGAAAGTGAGAAAAGAATGGTGCATTCGATGGTTTGGAAGCGTGGAAGGTGTTTTTTTTTTCGGTAGTTTTTTTCTTCTTCTCCATTTCTAGGTTTTTGAACTTTTATTTT
>QANW01002708.1:384348-459909 GCA_003254865.1 Dryas drummondii | reverse complement strand
AATTCAATTATTTTTTAATATTTTATATCATTTTCAAAGTTTTATTAATATTTTATTATTTTTGGTTTACGTGGCTATTTTTTAATATTTAATGGTGGGGTCCGCGTATGCCACGTCAGCGCCACGTAGGCATTTAACGGTCAGACTAACGGTCAGACTAACGGAGGTATTCAATTGACAAAAAACATAAGTTGATGTACCATAATGAAAGTTTTTAAACTAGAGGTACCCAACTGATAAGTGATGTATAGTTGAGGTATATATATGTAATTAACCCTTAAAAATATTAGATATTACCTATTGATATCATTCATGTGGGTAAGGTATGTAATTTCATAAATTGATTGAGGGCAATTTTGGAAGTCAGGGGTGCTTTCCCACACATCAACTTTGGAAAGCACCTTTTTAGCTGCTTTGCCCAAACCCTCTTTTTCTGCTTTTTCCCACCCTTGTTTTCAAAATAAGCAGTTTTTACTTTATTAACCAAACACCTAAAAGTGCATTATTTCCACCACACTCCAACCCCAAACTGAGCCCGAATTGGGCTTTCCGCAGCCTTGGTATTTCTAAGAGTGGTTTACATTTTACACGATGTGTAACAAATTCACGTGTTATGATATAAGTGAATATTATTAATAGTATACTCTACAAGTATAAATTTTTTATCCACTTAATTACAACACGTAGATTAGCATATGACATTTATGGAGAGCAGTTGTTGGGTAGCTCAGTTGGAAGGACCGTATAATTACTCACAATGCACCCAAGTTCGATCTCCCCTCCCCCAACTCAAAAAAAAAAAAAAATTATTAGCTACTACATGCAACAATGTAATAGTTTTACATAAAGGAAAATGTTATTTGCACTCCAAAAAAGTCATCATGCAATTAAATATATTTTATATAACCCTATGATCTATTTTCTAGATATATAATATAATAATAAATTAATAACGTTTTAGTATATAATTTTAGTTATACCCATTATCCTATATAATAAAATTAGTATATTCTTTATATTCTATATAAAAAAAAATTAGTATATTATTTATAGTTTATACTCTATATACTAAATTTTTTAATTGTTTATAGTTCTAGGGTATAATATATAGTTATATACTAGGGAAAAATTTACAAATATGACACATATTTTGTTGGTTATTTCATTTAAGGACATTAATTTTGATTCGTGTTAATGAAGGACACATACTTTTATTTTGTGTCAATTAAGGACTATGTTTTTCTTAGTTTTTATCTCAACTTTGCCCGATATTAGACCCATCAAAACTCCACCAAATTTAGCAAACTTATACTTGGTTTAAAGCTATGCATCTCCTCTTTATAACCATATAAAGATCACTCAAATCGGACATCTATAACTGCAGATAATTAGCCCAAAAGAAGGGTACCCGAAACTGTCGTATCAGACCTCTAAGAAAAAATTTAGAAAATCTGACAGTTTTGGGTACCCTACTTTGGGGCTGATTATTTGGAGTTGTGGAGATCCGATTTGGATGATTTTTATATAGTTGTAAAGAGGATATGCATATCTTTAAACCAAATATAAGTTTGTTAAATTTGGTGGAGTTTTGATGGGTCCAACGTCGGGTCAAAGTTGAAATAAAAACTGAAAAAAAATATGGTTCTTAATTGACACAAAATGAAAGTATGTGTCCTTCATTAACAAAAAGCAAAATTAATGTCCTGAAATGAAACAACCATCAAAGTATGTGTCCTATTTGTAAATTTTTTCCTATATACTATATAAGTGTGTAGGGTATATGCCATATAAGGTGTAGGATTTAAAATTTATGGTATAAGGTTTAGAATATGGTATAAGTCCTATAGGATAAACTCTATGGTATAAGTCCTATAGGATATTAGGGTTTATAGTATAAGGATTTAAAACTTATGGTATAGGGTTTGGTTGCAACTCATCTCTCATTCTCTAAACCCTAAACCCTAAGGTTTAAAATTTTATATGTTCTATATACTCTATATAGTCTAGTTACATAAACTAGTTTGCTCAACCAAACCCCAAACCTTAAACCAAACCCAATTGCTCAAACCCCAAAACATATGTTTATATAAATTATAAAACATTAAAAAGTTTAAAACATATGTAAATGTAATAAAAAGACCAGAACCGCACCGCACCTTGAATGGTCTGGTTTGGTTTGGTTTTTTTACTCTTTTCACGGTTTTAAGCATCGAACCGCACCGCGTATGAATGTCCAGCGCGGCGCCCGGTTCCGAGGGAGAACGAGACCGAACCGCACCACGCCCACCCCGAGTCTAAACCCTAAAATATAGCTAGGTTAATATTAATTTTAATATTTTATTAGGGTTTAGGGTTTATGGTCTAAAGTGTATAAAAATGATATAAATATGTATAAAAAATATATAAAATGGTATATATATGTATGTATAAAAATATATATTTTTTGCAATTATGCGGTTCGGTTAAATGAGGTGTGGAACCGAAATCGGAGAGAATCGGTGCGGTTCAATTTTTTTGGCAGTGTTGACTCTTTTTCGTCAACGCGGTTTTTTATAGTTTTTTGCGGTGTGGTTCGGCCGGTTTTGACAGTGCACGGTTAAAATGCTCACCCCTCAGTAATGTATATAAATTTTTTTTTATATTTTTTCAAAATTTGAGTACATAATAATTTTTTTGGAGTGCCAATAGCAGCACCCTTACATAAATTGGATTCAGATCATTTGCTCGACTCAATTTGTATAATAAATATGGGGTGTGTTCTAAATTATCTAATTTAAACTATTTTTTTAGCTAAGCTAAAAGCATCTCCAAGAGACTTTAATTTTTACTCTTCAAATTATACTTTGCTGACCTACGTGGCACTTTGAAGAGTCTAAATTTGCTATTTTAAATTTTCTTACTCCAATAGATTTTAAAAACTTTATTAGTTTATTATTATTTTTTTTACTTTAAACTAATTTTTATTCATTACTGTGTAACTTTATAAGTCCTACCACACTATAAATCCCATAATTTGACAATCCTCAGCACTTTCAAGTTCCTCGTCCAAACACAATTTTGATCTAACAAGCAAATCGGTTTTGTTACTCTGCTCAGTAATTCTCAACTAGAAGATTTTTATTGGATGATTAATTAATTTTATCTCTATGGAGATGAGCAGAATGGTAGATTGTACTAAGTAATGAAAAGTAACTCTTTTGACATTATAGCTTATTTGGTTCAACCACAACATCTCTGGTTAGTTTCATCCTATGGTTTTAAGGAGGTTTGGAATTCCACCTCCAGAAGTAGACTCTGCTCCATATGTGCCAATCCTCCTTCTGGTAGCAAAATGATTGTTATGATTCCCACGGTAATATTTTGACTTCCCATTTCATGGTGGGTGTTGAGAGGAGGATGTGTTGAGCATTATTTTAGGTGTAAATATATGACTGCAAAGTCATAAACTTTTGGGACATTATTGTACAATTAGACAGGTAGGAGAATCTATTTTGCGCATGAAACATTGGTTAATTTATCTGAACTTAGTACTTCACAAAGCAGTTGGACCTTGGATGACAATAAAACCTCTGTTCTGGATGAAAAAAGCACTTGTTCTGGGTCTTCTGACTACCACCAATTCTTTCTATGATTGTATCTGTCCGACTCCAGTCTATAGAGGAAGCAGATGGTCACTGTGAGAATAAAACCCAGAATACCTCCAATTGTAAATGGCAATTTTACAATAGACCATACTGTTTCTTTTAATTCTTCAAGTTTAGGCTCTCCAGAGGACTGATCAGGTTGGCAATGATAGCTAGAGAGTAAAAAGAAACTACACAGACCCAGATTTCCTTCAAAGCTTGAATCTGGAAATGTAAGGAATTGACCTCCAGTAGGAATGTTCCCATACAGTTGATTGTGAGCCACGCTAAATTTGGAAAGAAAGCTGAGGTTTACCAATGAAAGTGGTATGGTTCCTGATAGATGGTTAAAGGACAAATCCAAAGTTTCCAACCTGGTCATCCCTGACAAATTACTGGGGATGTGCCCAGATAGATTGTTGTTTCTCAAACTCAGCACTTGGAGCCTCTTCAAATTCCCGAACTCTGGCAAGATTGGCCCAGTGAGTCTGTTGTAACTAAGATCCAAAGTGCATGGAAGGCTTTCAAAGTGTTTGTATTCCAATCTGCCTCTGAAAATGGGGAATTTTTTAGGAGGATCATCAATTTCGATTTCACCATGAATGAGCGTTTGTAGATTCGTCAAGCTCTTTGGGATTGTCCCAGAAAGTGAGTTGTTTGACAAGTCCAAGTAGAAGAGATGGTTTAAGTTACCCAGCCAAGAAGGGATGGTTCCACCTAAATGATTCCATGACAGATCTAATAGCTGTAACCTAGTGCTAGTGCTTAACCATGATGGGATCACACCAGTAAGATTACAGTTTGCAATTACAAGGTTCTTTAAACTCTTAAATTGCATATTGGAATCAGCAGGCATTACTTCCCCATGAAAATTGTGGGTGAGAACCAAAGCAACCAAGTTCTGGCAGTGTTGTAGAGTCTGTAGTGCTCCTGACAGATTGTGGAGGCTATTGTTTGACAGTGAAAGGTAATGGAGGGACTTGAGCTTCTTGAAGCTGTCAGGGACTTGACTGTTGAAGTTGTTACGGGCGAGATTAAGGAAACTTAAGTTTTGGCAAGAAGAGAGGCTGTCAGGATTAAGCCCTTGGAAAAAATTAGAGCCAAGATCAAGTGTGGTCATATGAACCATGGCAGAACAGTTGAAATCTATTGAACCACTTAGAGAATTATTATTAAGGTTGAGTGAGGAAAGGGATGGAGAGTTAGACAAAGATGGAGGTAAAGTACCTGAAAACTTATTTGAACTGGCTGAGAATTGTTCAAGCCTTTCAAGCTTATTGAAAATATCTGGGAGAGCTCCTGAAAATCCATTAAGAGAAATATCTAACTTGACAAGATTTGAGAGGTTGCCAAATGCAAAACTCAGTGTCCCTGAAAACATGTTGTTTTGAAGGTCCATTGTGCTCAGCTTTGGCAGCCGAAAGAGACCTTCAGGCAATCTTCCATTGAAGAAGTTTGATCCAAGAGAGAGATGCTTCAGGGAACCACAATTTTCAAAACCTGCAGGAATTGTACCCGAGAAACTGTTTGATGACAAATTCATAACTTCCAGCTGCTTAGCTGTTGTACACATACCAGCATCAAAAGAACCAGTAAATTGATTGCCAGAGATATCAATAACCCTGAGTGAAGGTAAACTGCTGTCCACTGGTACATATCCAGAAAAGTTATTTGAACTCAAGTCAAGTACTTCTAAGTTCTGCAACTGAAACAGATTTAGAGGAAGAGATTCTCTGAAAAAATTATTTGACAAATTAAGAGTTCTCAACTGATCCAAACCTGCCAAGGATTCAGAAATATTTCCTTTCAATCTTCTTTGTCCAAGATTTAAGCCAATCACCCGTAGCGAAATGTTTAAATCTTGTACAGCCATGGATGAAGACTCACAAATGACTCCTCTCCAGCTACAACAGTCTGAAGAGGTGTTGTTCCATCCATCTATTGTTGATTCTAAACCATTTAGAACACCCTCCAATGCCTTTAAATCTTTTGGGTAGCAGGAATGATAGAGAGAATTGATAAGTTGTGTCTGTAAACAAAAGGCTATGAAAATGAAAACCACCCAGTCATTTGAACCCATTTTGGTTTATGAACTGATAAACTGGATTTTGATATCTTGGTGCCAATTACTCTGATACATAAAAGGCAAATAAAGGAGAATTGCTTTGTTTCTTCATAACCCCACAACACAGACAGGTCGTTGTAATTCAGGCAAAAGCTTAAAAGATGCATGAATTTGCTTCAGATATTTTGAGTTATTCCTAATCCTAGTCAATCAAAATATCAAGTCAAATGAAAAAATCCAAAATATTGTGCCCATTTTGACTTGACCCTCGAGCAAAGTGATGGTTTAGTCAAGATAGTTGCTTGTGGTACTGGAGATGATTCTAAATTACCTCACCAATGCTTCAATATTCCAGACCCCTTATTTTGAATGAAATTTAGGTTTTATGGTGAATTGGTGAAATGACCCCTCAATGAAAATCACTACGAAAAAATATTTTTCTTTTGTCGGGAGTTAGAAAAATAGAAAGCTCATTCTTTTTGCAAAGGTCAAGTCGGGTTGGGACGAGGGTATAATGGTATTTTTCTCTGAAAAAGGTTGTTAGTTTTCTAATTCCTTAAAAAATGAGTCATTTCACCATAAAACACAAAGTGGAAAAACAAAATAAATAAAAAAGTTAATTTCTGGTGGATCTATGACTGTGCAAATGCAATTTAATTCATAGTTTGTGAATAATAATTATTGTCTTACTGACTTTAAACTATAATGCACCATAAAAATAAATACCGGAATGCATACTAGTTAATTATAGTCCAAGTCGATCAATTGTCCATTCTGATGGAATTATTTATTTTCTTTCGCCGTCATCTTGACTCGTTCTACCACAAGTCTACAAACACTGTTCAGTTAATATTACAAATTTACAGCCATTGTGAGTGGCCAAGAAAAAAAATATTACAACCATTGTGCCGTCAGCAAGAAGACGAAAGAAACAAGAAGAAGAAACAAAGAGAGAATGGAGTAGGAGGGGGAGGAGGGTTTGAAGCAAATGTTGTACAAGACAATGGAAGCAAAGATTTGGCCAAGTAGGTCTTCGCATGCTTCTTAAAATTTTCTTTCAATAAATAATATGATACAAGGGCTGCTTCTCAGGCAGCTATCTCACATATAGAACTACAATGTGTATTGGCAACTTCTACCTGTATATATAAGGATATGGAAAACTTGGATACATCTAGTATATTGATCTAGAATATTACTCACATGTCATCTTTCCAAGAATTTGCTTAGAGCAGTTTTCCTTAAATGTGTATCTCCTTCTTCATCATCATCATTTTCAGCTTTTATATTTGTGCTCAAAGCACAACGGATTACTGAGTTGACCTGCATCCTTAATCTGGCATTGTCAACAAACTGATCTGTCAGCATCTTCCTCAACTCATCCTCAGCCGTCCTATCACCACCATTGTTGCTGTGAGTTTCATCCACTGCCATAACAGCATTTCCAACGTCCTGTGTGAGGAGCTGGGCCTGTTCCAATTTCGTGACCATACCAAAATATATTATGATATGGATGCACCAATATTATAAGCAAATAAGACTCACAAATGAAAAAAGAACATATATTCTTAGTCCACATATAATGAATGCCCTTATCTCCAAATCTGAAAGGCCTGCTGTGCACTTGGCTGCTATGGGTATGGACATAAATTGCAATTTCAGGCAAGAAAAAAAAAATCCACTTTTTTTAGGTAGTCCGAAGTCCGGACCCGCAGAATGTTGGATGGCCCCTCCCCCTCATTGTAAACCCCAAACCAAAATAGATGAGATCGGATACCAAGTCTCTACGTAAGGCTTTAATAGAAAAGCTAGTAAGTACCTTCAGCTTAGAAGTATACTTTCATGAACCAGATTGCAGTCTAATAAAATGGGTCACTAAAAGGACTAAAAGACAAGGAGGAGACCAAATAAAGGTGCAAACATACCTCTGCAAGAAGGAGACCAATTCGATTGTCAGAGGTTGTCAGTAGATCTATAGCATCAGATGGTGATGAAGTATCCAAAATGAGTTTATCTTCCTCTTCAACGAGGAAATTAACACTACATTCTTGAAGCCGATTGCGAAGAATTTCACATTCATACAGCAACTTTGCATTAGCAGTATTTGCACACTCTATTCTTCGCTTTTCCTTTTGAAGAATCCTCTGAAAGATAAACATGAAACAACATATTTGGTCGGTTTAAATTTGTATTTCCCTTAAAGAAAAGGTATAATTTAACTCAAACTGAGAAAACTCAGAAGCTTAGGAGATATACAGAAGTTTGATTAAATGGACCTAAGCAGAGCAAAAACACTAAATTTCTACTTGGCATCCTTATCTCCTATTATTGGAAGCCCAAAAGAATTGGTAGTCTTTTCATGTCCACTCACAGTGTCTTTATTTTTTTTATTTCTCTTATTCTGATAAGTGGAGTCTTGTTCTTTGGCGAAACCCATTCAGTTGGATGTCTACTAGTCTAAGAAAACTATCCTTCATAGTAATTTAATACATATGATGAGGAACCCTAACGGTTTACCAAATTATATGATTAAATTTTTCAAAAGTTTGGGTCTCAAAAGATAATGATGACAAGACTTATATTAGTAACCCATTACAAAAATCAAATGAAGCAGAGACATTACCTCGACTTCCAATTTTTCTTTCATCAATCGACTGAGTTCCTGCTTTAATTCTGACTGTGAATTACGAAGAGATTTGACCTCTTTAACAAGTAGCTTTACATCTGTCTTTGATTTCACCTCAAACTGTTCATGATATTTCTGCAAGTTCACAAGTTGCTGCCTAGAGACATCCAACTCCTGTAGCAACATATCATTCTCCTGAAGAATAGATATTTTTGTTGACTCTGAATGTGCCTTTGCGTCCTGGAATATTCTTGAACATCATCCACAGAAGGCCCACAATATTGAATGACAAGGATAGATAAATAGATTGTAGTAGAAAGAGCAAACCTGCTCAGATTTTAATTGTAATTCCAAGTCCAAGCACTTCCTTCGCAGTTCCTCCATATCCCACTGCATTTGGGTAAATCTGTCTTTTTCAGTTAAAACCGCCTGCTGCATGTTCTCTTTACAATGCTGTCTGGTAGTTTCAAGTTCCACTTCCAGATCTTTGACCTACAAGAGAAAATTCCCATTAAGCAACAATTTTATGAAGCTTACAGCCAAGCTATTGGGTTAAAGTATGATTTTGAAACCATTCCAAAATTCACCAAGATAGGTCAATCCTTAATTGAAAACATAAAAATGCAGACTAAGTCCACGCTTATTCCTTTGAGTATCTGCTGCATCCTTTTCAGACATCTTAAGCAGTTGCCCAACTATGAATACAAAGCACCAATCAAAAGAACAAGTTATGTCCCAAATTCAATTCTCCCAAACAAAATGGTTGAGTTGCATTAAGTTTGATACACCAACAACAGATATGCGAAACATGAGCAAGACTATTAGTCTGGTGCAACAAAAGCCCCGAAAAAAACCCATCTGCTAGAATTTAAAAAACAAAGTTAATAATAACATAAGTTTTGAGCCACCACTGGAAGCCTATACAGAACTTTGCAATTTCATTCAATGAATGAATGTAACCTTACACAGTAGCTGTTATTGATACAATAATCGTTCTTCTCTTTCCCCCACTTCTGTGACTAGTTACAACTACTAACTAATCTTCAGCTGGCTCATTCTTTGACTTGGCATCTGACTTAGCTTTGGCTTTGCTCTTACTGCCTCACTTATTAACTGCACTTCACCCCTATACTTCCATGCATGGCTGGGACATGAAATCCTCTAGAATAATAATTCAAATAATAGTGCTTCCATATTATCAATTGGAAGAATAATAAGTAAAAAATTTTAAAATTTAAAGAAAAAAAGGAAAAAACTGAGACTAATGGAGAACCCAATCCCAGGTATGTAAATATAGAGGACCAAATGGCTGGGAATAGAAGCAGACTTTGTTCTATAATGCAGTCAATCAGTACCATATTAGAAACAAACATGTATTAACTGTTATAGATTATACCTTTGTCGTGAGGAATTGTCTCACAGCAACTTCTTGATTCAATCTTGCAATAAGATCCTCAATGTCAGTTTTTGCTGTGGCTAGTCTCTGCTGCAAAGTAATTAGAACCCTGTTTAATTTAAGTCGCTCATCACATGGAAGAGCAACTAGTAAATCCCTTGAAAACCTTAAATCTGAGTTCACAAGAGTATCTGCAGTTCTAGGAGCATCAGAACTTTCAGGAAGATCAAGGGAGCCATCACCAAGTAAATTGGCGACCCCCAAGTTAGATGCTTCACTAATTCTCACAGAACTCAAGTCACTTCCAAGACTCTCTGTCGACAGCCTTCGAGCATGACCATCTAGCTTGCAGTCCTCTACTTCTGAAAAGAACTCTGTTCCATCCATGCGAAGAGGTTTGGCATCAGAGGTATTCTCACTTACTCGGTCCCTGTCTGTACTATTGGCATAACTTCTGCCAGGCATTTTCCGCCTGGAGAGCCTCTCTAGGCTTGCCTGAATAAAGTTCCGGTTAAATAGACCAAACTTAACAGATGTTTCCATTGAATCAACTAAGTCCTGTTCAGATGTTGAATGCTCCATGCCAAGATTAGCATGGCTATCATCTCCATGCCTGGGTGTTCCAAGCTCAGATGCCTCGTATGGAGTTTCATTACCATAATCCGATGTGATAGATGAACTAGCAGCAAGCAAAGAAAGATCTGAGTGGGCTGGTAGTAGAAATGATGGAGCTGCGCCACTAGTCGAAGAGTTTGCATCTGAAATTTGCTGATTCACTTCATGGAATGCTGAAAGCATGAGAAACAAAAACTAATATAAGCAGGTGGATGTATTCAAAAAAGGAAAATACATGATAGAATTTTATTTCTAAGATGCATCAAGGATACACCTACAAGACCTCGCAGCAGCTTCAAGCTCAAGAAAGGTTGCAACCAACACGCTTCTTGATAAATCAATGTCCGACAATAACTTTTCTATCCAATCCTCCAAAGAACACCTTCGCTGCAACAAACTAACCAATTTGAGAATAAGAGGATGAACACTATTTGATGTCATCAAAGCATTTTAATGGTAAAAAATTTCCTCCAATTTGCACTGAAACATTTAGACAAATCAAACAGACAGAATGAAAGCAATTTTTAAAATAAGGGACACCAATAATTTGAAAGCTAAATCTAGGTCAATTTATTTCATTCTGAACTATATATATTTATTATACACACACACACACACATATCCATCCTCAAAATTTCTCAAAATCACCACAAATGCTCATGAGCTTCAGTAGACATAACATATTCAAGTCTTAAGATACACTGGCCTCTAATTTGAAAAGCTATATCACAATAGTGCACTCCCAAAATAGAACTCTTTTTTTTCTTTGCTAACATTTAGTAATATAGAGAGTAGAGGCTATGCTTTCACTACCACAAAATAAGAAGCTGATTTCAAATATCCTTACAGCACAGTTAAGCTGCTTGAGTACTCTTAAGACTGGGGAAAAAAAAAAAAAAAGCTAAAGCCATAAAGATTTCAAGAATTCGTTTTTAATGTACCGTGGAAAACCTGCCTAAGTCTCAAAAAACCTCTGTAACTATCATTTTTTATGAGTGACCTCTGCAACTATCTATAAAGAGAATGAAAATCTATGATCCAATCAACAACTTTGACATGAGGTATTGCTATAAAAAATAAAAAATGTATCTCAGCAAGTAGAGCTTAAATTACATTGAATTCTGAATTCGAAAGGAAACAAATTCATAAAGGTAAGAGAAGTGTACCATTACTTTAGACCAAAAGAAAGAAAGAGAAAGATGTAACCCACCTCTTCCAATAGTGTCCGACTTTTCTTTCTCAAAAACCCCTTTGGAGGAGCTGGAGGCAGATCTTTCATGGGGAATGTCTTTTTAAGCTACAGCAGACAATATCAAATGAGATTGCTCAACAATCCACAAAAAGTTGAAATTACTCAAATCTATAATAAATGGAAACAAAAAGGCACATACATATATGTGTGTGTGTGGGTGGTGATTAGTAAGTAGCTAACTTAAGTAACAGCATCTCAACCCTTAGGTCAAGTATGGATAGCTAACTGGAACCAAAAATGAGTATGGCTTGCTGATATGTATTTGACCTAGTGTTCATTGCAACAGTCTATATCTAAGGAAAGGACCTAAAATGTTACCATTTTAGTTAGCTCCTTAATCTGAATCGATATATATATATATATAACGTTTAAATAAGCATAGGATAATGAAAGTCAAACATAGATACATAGAAGAGGAAAGTGAAATATCAGTATGAGATAAGAAATTGCCACATTTGAAGGTCATCATCCTCATCATCATCCTCACCCTCGTCCCAGTATACGGGATCAACCACATGAATAATCTTCCATTCTTCTCCTTTCTGTGCAATATCTCCTAATTTTTTTAGATCTTTAATCTCTTTGTATTTCTTTCAATGTTAGTCTGGGTCTTGATCGGCCTTTTGGTCATTTACCATCTCCTTTAACTAGTTTTCCCTTAGCTAAAACTTATAACTTATAAGTGCATCCAGTGGTCTACATGTATATATCTGTACCATCTAAACCTCATTTCTCCTATCTTGTCACTAATAGGTGCCACTTCAGAATGTTTCTCTAATGCATTGATTTTTAATTTTAATTTTTATTCCCCCATGCCTTCCATCTTAACATTCTCACTTCCACTTCATGGATGCGTTGCTCTTTCACTTTCTTTAGTCCCCAACATATTGTTGCAAGAAAAACAATTAGCCTAATTCAATAGAACTACTTTTTTTATCTGTTTAGTATTCTTTTAGCACATAAGATACCAATAGCTTGTCTCCATTTTTTCCACCTTGTTTCAATTATCCGTATTACATAATCATCTATTTTCCCATCATCTTGCATCACTGATCCTAAAGATCATAAATGATATGTCTAGTGATCCTTTGACCTGAATTGTTAATAAACTATTATTATTTTCAATGTTTCTGTTAAATTGCACATTTGCACTCCATACATTTATGACACATACAATTTGTCTCTTACTTTACACTTATCTAAAACCAAATGTCACTTACATTAGACTTTGCATAAAAAGAAATGTCACTTACTTCAGAAAATAGCTTCAAAAAATCACTAAATCTTCTTAAAATCCCTCGAGTAGTGGTGATTCCTTCCGGTGATTGTATGCCAACTTGAACCCTATAAAACTGTTCTCTATGAATGTTAAAACAGAAATTAAATAAAACAGGTTACAGGTACAAATTTATCAGAAAATAGTGCACATATAACCAACTTGGAAGAGGGTAAATTTATCCAACCTTACAATAGCATCTAAGGGGTAGAAAGATTTTAAAAAAATAAAAATAAGATAAAAATGTATCACACATGCACATATACTAGAATCTAGAAAATGTTTGTCACAATCGAAACAGAAACCATGTCTACATTTAGAAACTAAAAACTTTAAAAAAAATTATAAATATACCACCACAGGATCTGAACCTCTTGATTTGGGCGGGAAAATCCAAGAAGGAACTGTGACGCAGTAACTCCATCCTGTATGAGGGTTATGTGGCCAAATGGAGTCCCGTCCATCCTTCATTCAAAACCCAAAATATATTATTATAAAAATAAAAAGAAAACAAACAGAATCGTGCACAATCTTGTGCCTGCAAAGCCAAATCTGTCAAATACTGACAAAACTGAGTAACATACAGTCTGCTGTTCAGGTCAGGAAATATTTCACTGTAACTACATAGTTGAAGCACTGGTCTCAGCTAACCGCCAAAAGATCTCGGACATATTGTGTTGGGGATGGGTGGGGGGGGGGGTGTCCTAAATTTTTCCAATTACCATTCAACATTACATAATCAAACAGACACAAATCATTCACCATATTTAACAATGCCATTAGCAGATACCAATAGGCATATTTGTGTAGCGACGGAGAAAAAATTGAACTATAGTAATTACCAAGTAGACCTAGACTAGTCAACAACCTAAAAACAAGTATTACACCACCATTCCTAGTCATGCTGGGTGGAAATAAACTCCAGAAATACACTATGTTTAAACTTGGACCTTCAGCGCCCAAGCATATGACTGAAAAACCTACAGTTGAACGTACTTTTTTTTCACTGGGAATGAAAATAGTCTAAAATTAAATGCACTAAAATGCCTATTGTAACTTAGGTCATGAGAATGAAAACAAATATACTCAAATATATATATGTGCTAATTTCACCTCTATAGTAACTTAGGTCATAGAATCTCTCTTTCTGTAAACCACTTAAATCTTACATAATGGCACAACATCATTTCTAGGAGATCTCCAAAATCTTGAATTTCAGATGCAACCTAAAATCCATTTATAAGATTTCTGCAACATTTTTTGTTGCATAACCCCCGTTTTACAGTGTGAAAATGTGCATAGATGATAGAACATCCCAACACATGACTTTCCTTCACTATCTTCTATTCTTCGGGGTATTTCTTTCCCTCCCTCACCCAGAAATAATTAACGAATTTTTTGCTGATCCTCTGCCCCTTTCTTTCTCTTATGCACACATTTACAAACATCTGCAACCATTTAACAATTCCTTATTCTTTCTCCCTCACTAGATGGTAGATACTTTCCATAATTAATGCATGGATTTATAAGTTCCTCCTTACCCTTTCCAGCTTATCCCTCCTAGAAGTCTTTTGATTATCCTTCAACAATTCCTCTACCCCCCAAAACTTCTCCTCCTAAGCTTCTATCTCAAATCGACAACCATGTCATATCATTAACACTTCCACAAAACATCAACAACATACTCATTGCATGTGTGCTAGTTAATGCTCGTGGGGCTTTCAGATGCGCAGGCTGACCTTTGCAGTATCATATCATGTACACCATCACTAGTTCTATAAACAAATTATCTAATGCTGTTAGTCTTCTAAGTACCACATGTCCTCTTTATAGCTTCATAGCTGAAACAAAATTAGATAACTTGTTTGGTAATTATCTAAAAACATAGACTATAGAGCATGATCACCTCTTGAGTCACACTTAGTTCAAAATCAAGAACTATAGATTAATCAAAAACATCATCAAATTTCAACGTTTAATATAATTAATCCAAACAGATCAACAATTTGTAAATTCCAACCCAAACCAAATGATTCACTCAAACACAAAATTGAAACTTCACAAATGGGTGTCCACAAAACCATAAAAGTAAACTAAAAACATATCATAATAAAAATTAAAAAAAATAAAAACGTGATCAAAAACCGAAAAGATGGAGTACCCATTTCCGAGGAGGAGGGCTCCAATCCATGCCCAGAGGGAGAGGTGAAGTGCCGTCGTGGCGGTAGTTGGGAGGTCTGCGACTGCGCTCCACGCGCTTGCTTTTGTTTCTTTTATTGCCATAATTGCTGCCTCTGGCATCAGTAGCATCGTCGTCGTCGTTGTTGTCGTTGTCATGAGGGGCAGCTTGGGAATCGGAAAATAGAGAAGTGGGTCGGTGAGAGAAGGGATCGGAAATGGGATCGGAGAAGTTGAAGTTGAAGTCCATGAGAGAGAGGTCGTGCGCGTACAGATTCATTTTTCGGTTCGTTGTGTCCGGACTGTCGTTTGTGTTTTTACCGCTACCAGAGTGAAGGTTGACGGTTGGTTGTTTGTGACAACAATTTGATTTGATTTTGGGCCATCAAACGAAATGAAAAGGGAAGGGAGGCCCATTTTGAAATTTGGTTATACAGTTGTACATAACCCACTTCGTGAACTGGTAAAGACCGTAAAGCCGTGGCAATTTGTGATGTGTCATTTCGCATGTTGAATATTAGTCAATTATAAATTTATAATTTAACCTATTTAATTCATTGCGTCAAATGACTCAATACTAATCCAACTCATTTATAATAATATCTTCTCGCATTAATATCTTATAAATTAGAGTTAAATTTAGAACAAAAAAAAATAGAGTTAATTATACTAATAGTTCATAAATTATAGTATGATAATCACTTTAATCTATGAATTTTATTTTGGAATTATGAAGTTTATAAACTTTGCACAAGTACCACTGTAGTCTATTTTGTAACTTCTGTTACATTTTTTTGTCTAAAATATTCATGTGTCACACACGTGAACCATATTTAAGGAGTATTTTCTCATAATACCTTACTTCTCCTTTAACGTCTCATCCAGTCCTTACACATTATTATTGAAAAGAATATGGAAGCAACACATAGATAAGGGCAGGATGAATATATAAAGGATAAATAGACAGTGGAGGAGGAGTAGAGCACTGTGAGCACAAAAATACTTCTTAAATATTAATCATGTGCGTGATAGATAAGTGTTTTAGTCTTTTAGATGGAAAATGTCACAGAAGTTACAAAAATGACTAAAGTGATACTCGGGGTATAATTGATGGACTATTATTGTAATTAACTCAATAAACTATTTTTTTTATTTAGGATAAAGCATATCATTGCATTAAAACAGCCAAAAAGCAGAGAAAATACAAAATATGAGCCCAAAGGCTTACAAGAAAACAAAAATCCACAGAAGTGGAGCGGAACAGCTCACAGAAAATCTAAGATCTTATAACAACGGCAAAGCAAATACTATAGCCACTAAACAGAGCCAGAGAAGCACCGTAAGAATTAGCGAACTAGTCGCGTTTGGGTTCACGATCCTACCAACATCTCTAAATCGAGGCTGATAGTAGCGCAAAGTGGTGGATCGGGCAGTAGTAATCGGTGGTACTGACGAAAATAGTGACTCTCTAACACCTTGTGATGAGCACCAGAGAAAACCTGAAAGCATCAAAACACAAAACAAACCAAATCGCATTGCCGACACAACAATGAATCGAAAAACTCTCACGAAGAGAGGTGGAAAAACTCTCGCAAAGAGAGATGAAAACGCTTTCACTTATTGGGAGGAGAGTATCTTAAAGGACACAAATAAAAACACAGAAAAAGGAAAAGAAAAACAAAGGAGAGAGGGGCGAGGGGAGGGTCAATCTGTGAGAACACAGAAGCCGCCCCTCCCCCATGGAGAGGTGAGAGTTTTTCTTTTGGGGTGGCGGCTAGGGTTTGGTCTCAAGAGTGTTCAAGGATTCATACATTACATGATGGTCATTTCAATAAACTAAAAACTTAAACAATTTCTTTTATTTTTAAACCAAATGTTTCACATTTGCATTACTTATAAAATAAAATTATATTTAATCATGATACTAACAAAATTATTTAAAAAAATAACTCTATAATTATACAAATGACTATGCATGCAGATTACAAATGAGAACAATTATTCATTTAAATATTAGTTAAATGTATTTATCGTGTCATAGTCGTGTTACTCATGTTTGACACTAATCCAACATTTTTTTATTGGTGTTCAGCAAAGCGTGTCATATATGTGTTTGTATTAAGCAATGGTCAACCCAAACGCATTAACTTCAAGAAGTGTTATCAAATCGTGAGAAGAAAAAAACCACCACTCATTAATATGTCAATTTAAGAGACGTACAAATTTAAACAAATTGATAAATTTACTCAATCATCACCTTCTAATAATGTTGTGATTTAAAAAATAGAGTAATATTATTTGGACCAAATTAAGTGATCAAATGAGAGGGTTTAAGTGAGGTGTCATTTAGTCTCTCTCATTTAGTCACTTAATTAATTTGGTCCAAATAGCATTACTTTTTAAAATATTTATAAAACTAGTATATCAACTATCAAGACCGTACGTGAAAGGTTTTTTTTTTCCCTCTTGGTCAGAGGCTATGAAGGGTTTAAAATGTTTTAACTTTAATTTTTTTTTTCTTGCTCTCTCTAGTCTTTCTTTTCACTCTTAAATCATTTTTTTTCCTCACTTCTCTTTCTTACTTCTCTAGTTTTTCTTTCTCTTTCTGTATGTTTTGTCTCTTCATTTTGTGATTTAACGTCTTGTGGAACTAATGAATTGAGAAAAACTTTCATAAAATAGTCTTATATACTCATTGTCTATTTCTCTCATTAGCTTAATAAATCTGAAGTGTTCAACCAAAGTGTGTATTCCTCCCTTCAAAATCTTAAAACTCAAAAATTCATATGGCATACTTGCTCTCTTTTTTTNCTATTTCTTTTTTTTTTTTTTTTTTTTTTTTTTTTTCTATTGGTTCATAGTTGAAAGAGTTGCATTTCGAGAAGTGGGTCATGCATGGAGTTGGTCTAGGAATGAGAATACTGTACGGCTATGAACACCAAATTTGTTCATTATATAATGTGTGCAAGTTAGTATTTCATTTAATCAAATATGAGTTTCACTCTAAATTTAACTCATTTGTAACAGTTAGAATATTAAAATATGTGTTGTCACATCACTTGGTGCACAAATTTAATGTCTCTTGCATTAATATTTTTTAAAATGTATTATGAAAAGGTGATATTTGAATACATTTCTCAAACAAATTAAATAAGTAGGGATAATTATATTATATATAGTTAAAAAAAGTAAAAACAAACACATCGTGTTCCTTCTCACACATAACAACTCTAGTTTTTATTAACACAACGTAATACTATTGAGACCACCTCTCCTGCTTTGCTCTATAAAATCAAATTAAATAAATAGAACAAACTTAAATATGATTAAAAGAATACAAGTTTTATTCACATATTAATTATCTGTAAAAATTAACTAATAATTAATCTAATGATATTTCTCTCCATTATATTAGTTAAAGTTCTAGTGCAAATGTCCCT
The DNA here is from genome assembly GCA_003254865.1 of Dryas drummondii. Lineage (NCBI taxonomy): Eukaryota > Viridiplantae > Streptophyta > Magnoliopsida > Rosales > Rosaceae > Dryas > Dryas drummondii. The sequence goes on along the minus strand of QANW01002708.1, from coordinate 441,438 downwards.
TTCTCCATAAAAAAAAGAAAAAGAAAAACAACCAAGTACAAAACCCCCCGATCCCCCATATTGATGCATAGTACGGAATAGAAAGTTAGTTCTGCATGCATTATTGGATGCAGCACAATTCTTTTCACCTATCTCACCTGCACATCTGCCCTTACTGGACACTACTCACACAAAAAGTGTGCTTGTGTACTTTTTTTTTTTTTTTTTTTTTTTTTTTTTTTTTTTTTTTTTCTCTTGTTTTTTTAGCTTTAGTATTTGAGAAATATGGTTATACACAATTACACACACACACACATATATATATATATATCTTTTGTTAGTATAGTAGTACACACTCAACCCAGTCTTGACTGGCAAGGACAGTCTCTCTTTCTACACTTTTTTGTTGTATATCACTCACTCTTTTTTTTTTTGGCCGGTGTATATAACACACTCAAAGTACAACAAAAAAAGGCAGAGTGAGACCGTCCCTGCAAGTGAAGACCATCTCTATCATATCAAAGAATCACAAATTAGAGAAGAGAGTATGCAATGCAAGTCCTGTCATGCTTTTCCACAGCTTTCTTGAACTTCTTCTACCTCTTTTAGCTTGCTGTGGCAAATTAATTTAGAAAGAAGTTTAAGAAAGCTGTAGGAGAACATGGCACAACCCAGGACTTCTTCGATCTGTTGTTTAATTATCTGAGCTTAATTAGCTACTAGGACGTACAATATGTAATTGTGTTCTACATATATGTGGATTTTGCATTTAATTAGTATTTATTGGTTCAACTTACTCTAATCTTTAGCCCTCAATGGTGTCTTTTCTTTGATTGATGGAATGGCTTTGGTATCGGCCTGGTCATATATGTTGGTGAGCTTTTCCCTCTTAAGGCTCTCTGTTATGGACATCTTAGATTTGTCCTAATGAAACCCACTTCATTAGGACAAACCTAAGATTTCAATTAAATAATGGGGATGGATATGTACCACAAGCATTGGTATCCTTGACAGAGTTTAAAATTAGATTATTAAGAACAATTTTTACTATTAAGATTTTTTGTGGGCTGAGAAAACAGATTTGATGAATATTGGAATTAATTTTTAATGCATATACGAGATATTATCAGCATGTGTACCTTAATTTTCAAGAAATTCAAACATTTCATATCGAGAATTATAGAAGATCAAGTAGAAGTACATTTAGGGGGTGTATTCAATTAGAATTTTAATGGACCTTTGTAGAGATTTTAAAAGTCATTGACTTTGGTAGAGTTAATGAATTTTTAATGACTTTCATAAACTGCACAAAGATCTTTGCAGAATTCTGTATAAAGTTTTAACAGAATTTGTCTGACTTTTCTCATAGATTTGAATACCCAATAACTTTTAAAGACTCTTTGAAAATCCTTATTGAATACGAACAAATTTTTATAAATTTTTTAAAAGTTTTAATTGAATACCTACAAATTTTTATAAACTTTTTAAAAGTCCTATTTGAATACCATTAAACTTTAATAGACTCTTTAAAAATCATAATTGAACATCATCAAACTTTTAAACTCTACAAAAGACCATTAAAATCTTAATTGAATACACCCCAAGGCAGGGATAGCCCACAATTTTTGTTTGATTTTTTGTGAATTTATAAATATTATGTTATTTAAATAAGAAACATTAAAATATTTAGGTCCTATTAGCTTCGCGGATTTGAGGCTTCGGAATGAAAAAGTGATTTTTTTTAATGTTTGGTAAATGCAATCTTTTTTTTTTTTGCTTCCTAAGAAAGTGATATTTCAAAATAGGGAAATTGAAACCCTCCAATCCAACCAATTTGGGTTAACTTTTCCTTTTTTATAAGAAAATATTAATTACGAATTTTCAAGACCAAGTTGCCTCTATTATAATTAAATATCAATTTTGTCCCAAAAAAATGAATAGTTTATATATTTATAAATAATAGTGTAATTGAAAAAATGAACAATTTTTGTTTCTTAATTCTGCACAAATTACATATGGAATCAAGTAATAAAATTTCAGGTTTTAAGGAAATTTCGATAGAAATTTCGATGAAAATTTGGACGGAAATTTCGAAGATTTTTAAATTTTGACAGAAATTAAACGGAAACGACGGAAATTGCTATCAAAACACATTAAAAACATGACTGGCAAAAACTAAATTATATAGTAAATTTCATGTGAAATTAATATTGAATACTAATTAGTAAATTTCATTGCAAATACTATTAAATAAAATTAGTATAATGAATAAATGAAATTAGTATATTCTTTATACTCTATAATTTATACACTAAATCTTATATACTCTAATACTAAATTCTATATATTATATAATCTATATACTAAATTCTATATACTATATAATGTATACTTTATATTCTTTAGGATATGATATAAGATATTAGGGTTTAGTCTCTTTAAGGTATTTTTAATTATTTTTATATAGAAATGTATTAGGATTTAAGATTTAAAACAACTAAACGAAACCCCAAACTTTTTTTTTAATTTCTTTTTAACTGCACAAAGACCTCAAACCCCAACTAACCCTAAACTTTTTTTTTTCCTCTTTTTTCTTTTTTGTTTTCTTTTTTTTCCTTTTTTGTTTGTTTGTTTTTTTTTCTTTTTCTTTTATTTCCTTCCTTCCTTTCCTTCCTTTCCTTCCTTTCTTTCTTTCTTCCCGCGACTTTTTCTTTTCCTTCTCTTTCGTCTTTCCCACTGCCCAGCCAACCCACGCCCAAACACCTTCTCTCTCCTCCCTCCTTCTCTGCCTCCTTTCTCCTTCTTTTCCTCCTTCCCCAGTCTCCCTCTCTTGCTCATCTCCATCCCCGATATCTTCTCCTTCCCCGATCTCTTCTCTCTCCAAGATCTATTTTCTCTCCTCCCTCCCCAATCACCCCATGATCTCTCTTCGACCTGCTGCCTCCGGTGACGGCTGGCGACGATGCTAGCTCACCTCTTCCTCCCCTTTCTCCTTCAGGTCTCCTCTTTCCCGAGTTGAAAATTTCGTAGAAATTTCGAGAATTTCAGGAAATTTTCAAAATTTTTGGCGAAATTAGGACGAAATTTTTTTAGTTTGGTGATAAAATTTCTATACCTTTAAAAAATGAAATTTTACTCCCTGTATGGAACTAAAAATAAAAAAATATTTTACTTTCCCACAATTACCAAACATAAGAATAAGAATGTTGCATTCAATCCCACCTAATAAAAGCATACAAATTGATTTCTGATGAACTTAATTTCGCAAACCAAACGAATTCTTATAGAATTAAGTAGAGCTCGGTTTGGTTCAGTTACCGAGTCGAAAAGCTCAAACTGAAAAAATCGACCGAGGCACCTCAGTCGGCCTCCATCGCGACTGAGATTAAGACTGAAATTTTGGTAAACCGGTGGTCGGTTTTACTGAAGAAGTCAGTCAGCTCAATTTGAAAATGGGCCTTGACCGGCGGGGAGATTATCGTCGGTAGTGGTGGAATTCTGAGCCAAAAAATTGAAACTGGCTGATCCATTGCCAAACAGTTCGGTAGTTGCATTGGAGTATTTGGTTTCGGTTGTCTAATTTAACCTCTTCGACAAGATCGAGGTCGGCAGCGGTGTGCATACCACCCCCGTCGAACCACCAAAACTCCCGAACCGCACCGCTTGTCGAAACCAACCGACCCTGAGACGCCGATCCTCCTTTGTGGCATTCTTCCTCTTGTCGGTTGGTGTCGATTTCTCTAAATCGGTTCGGTTACCAACCGAATTCCACCCTTGGTCGTCGGAGATGGAGGTGCAGTGGGGGGAAGTGGTTGCGACGTAATCGGCGGTGGAGAAGAGGTTGAGGATGGAGCGGCAGGTGCGGTAGCGGAGGGGAGGAGTAGGGGATGACTGACATGGAAGGGAAGGGCTGGAATGGGGTGTAGACTGTGAAGACGGGGACAACATTGTTGGTGGCCTCTTGCTTTGTGGGGATCACGTTCCACGGCATGCACACGCTGTCTTGGGATTCAAGGTCTAGGAATTCACTCATTTTGGATGAGAATGAGGAGAGCCAAGTGTATGTGGTTTGAGAAGAATTGAAAGTTGGTTTGGTGGTTGTTTATAGTGGGAAGTGGGAAGACCAGAAAGACCATGGAATTTTCTGTTCCTTTTTTCTATCCAGAAAGACTAGAAAGGAAAAAGAGGAAGACCAAGGAATGAGCCAATGTAAATATAAATTAATATATTAATATTATAAATTAATATATTAAATAAATACTTCGGTCTAATTCGGTAAATCGGTGATTCGAGATATTATGAACTGGTCTCGAAGTCGGGATTGTTGGATTGGTCCCCAAACTGCTGGTTTGGTCGCTCAACCACTGGTTTCAATCACTTTTCGGTTACGAACAACCAATTTCGAGTCGGTCATCAATTTTTCGGGCAAACCAACCCACCTTGAGAATTAAGTTTAGGATTAGATCATGCAGGAGCATAGGGACCTAATCAAGATCGAAATCAGCCTAAAATGGCCCAAAGAAGACCTATGACAAAAGTCAACTTTTAATTATTATTTTCTTAATTAAGAATATTGTAATCTTTATTTTATTATATTCCTTTTACTAATTTCCTAATACCGTAGGGTTAAGAGGCTATTTAAGTCATGCTTTGAGTTATTTTGTTTAGTTTTTTATGATTAATAGAAAAATACAATAGCTATTCTAGCTGTAGGCAGGATTGTCATGTCCTTTATTCTTGTGACGTGTTTTAATTGAGTTGGTGGCTATGTTCGAAATCTGATCTGCATCATTTGGTATCAGAGCACAGTTGATGTCTGGTGGTGTTTGAGTAGTGAACTCCATGGCTGGCAACATGCGTGGTTGGGGATGTTTTCGAATGGAGGCTTGTAACAACTTTAATGTCGACATGAAAGAGATCAAAAGAAAGATCCAACAACTTACGATTCGTGTCGCTCGCATCGAAGCTCAACGCCGAGGCGGTAAGAGTTCTGACGGGGAGGGAGATGTTACCCTTTTTCATTAGCATGTCGCTCGCATCGAAACTTCAAGCCAAGATGGTGAGAATTCCGACGGGGAGGGAGATGTTAGTCATTTTTGTCATTGTGTTCCATTGTGTGAGCTAGTAGAAGGAAAGTTTCAATTGGATGAGAGATTTCATTCAATTGAACAAATTTTTAATTATCAAGAAGGAAAAATAGTTAGCTCTTATTACACAAATTTTAATTGTGAAGACTTGAATAATTTTGGAGAGTAAGATTTATTGAATTTAGATCTACCTCCAAGATATGATTGTTGTGCACAAGGTGAGTGAGATTTGTGATGATAACTTTCAAGTGCAAGAAATTGAGGAGAAGAATCAAGAACATGATAGTTTTCTCTCAATTGATTTTATTGGGACCAATATTTTAAGTTTGCAGACGCCTAAGCAATTAGTTGATCTTGTCAATCAAATAAAAAAGTGCTGAAATGAAAGTTTTGGTGGCGAGATTAAATGGCAGAAATAAATTTCCCAATTCGAGCAATGTCAGATATTCCAAATATTTGTTTATTTGGAAAGGAAGATTTCAATCGCAAGCCAAATCAAGAATGACTTTATTACAATGGAAGACTTTGCTGGGATTTTCTCCAATCAATGGCTCGAATTCAAGAACGAATTCTTTCCAACTAAGGGAGTCTGATGCAGGAGCATAGGGGTCTAATCAAAATTGAAATCAGCCCAAAATGACCTAAAGAAGACCTATGACAAAAGTCAACTTTTAATTATTATTTGATTAATTAAAAATATTGTAATTTTTTTTTTACTAATTTCTTAATACCGTAGGGTTAAGAGGCTATTTAAGTCATGATTTGTAGTTATTTTATTTAGTTTTTGTTGATTAATACAAAAATACAATAACTTTTTTAGTTGTAGACATAATTACTTTTGTTCTTTATTTTTATGTCGTGTTTTAATTGAATTAGTGGCTATGTTCAAAATCTGATCTGTAATGACCTCACATGTTTCAACCTCTGCCTTTTTTACCTAACAAAATTAAATAACAAAAGAAAAGGGCGTACTTTTTATGTCGACCAAAAATAGAGAGCTTCTGCGAGGTTTGTTTGGGCGTACTTTAACCTTTTGACTAAAAGATAAGCCAATACGAACATACAGTAAAACCACATGGCGAATCCCCGTTGGTCACAACTCACAACTACAACTTTCCTTACCCAGCCGTTTCTTACTCCCCAGGGCAAAACCAAACTCCTAGTCAGATTGGGGATCCACAAAATGAACGGTCGAGATCTATCAAACCGAAGGTGGGCTCTATGTGTACGACCACAGGGATGGGTCAAATGGTCCATCACCCAAATTTATATAAAATGGACCCCAAAGCCGCAAAGCCGAGTCCTTTCGTTCTTTGAATCCCAAACTACGCAAAAAGGCCTAAGAGTTCATAGCCCTAGCCCTCAGCCCTAGTTTCTTTAGGTCCATTAGGGTTTTTCCTCCGAAAGCTCAAAACCTTCGACCTCAAGCCCATCAACTTCGTCTTCTCCGACCTCCCAATTTTTCAAATTTTTTCTTTTTCTGAATTCGGAATTAAATAATATTCAAATTTCGAGTTACAGAGGCCGCTTGTGGATTCACCGGGCTGCGATTTACGGTGAGAAAAGTTTTTTTTTTTTCTTTTTATTATCCTCTTCGTTTTCAGAAATTTAGATCTTGAATATGTAAATTTTCCGTGTTTTTGTACTTGTGAATGTTTGGATTTTTTTGGGGGTTCCATTTACTGTCAATGAATTATTAAACTTTCTGGGTTTTTTCAAAGTTCTTTTTCTTTCTTTAAATAAATTTTCAAGTTATAGGGCTCTATCATTGTTTAACTTCTGTGGCTGTATGTATGTATGTACGTATGTATGTATATAATATGCAGGTATGTGTTTATGGGTTCCTTAATTACGGAGTGAGTAATTGTGTTTTTAGGGTTTAAGTTTTAGTTTTGGTTGCTGCTGAAGCGTAATTAACTATTACTTTCTTTATTTTGTTTTGTTCTTAAGTAAATATGTGCCGTAAAATGGTCGAAGAACTTCAAACAATCCTTGGAATGCCTTTTAAATCTACTTTTTGATGGTATAGAATGTGCAAGGTACAATTTCTTTTAGCATAAATAGTTTGTACTTGCAGCACAAGGTACAAGTCACGTGTAGCAGGGCTGAGTTTTTAGGATGGACAAGTTTTCTAATTGGGTATTCAGTACGACAAATGCATGTTATCTACTTACATGTGTGTCACTCTCTGTGTCTGTACTCTGTACTCTATAGCCAGTGGGCGCTTTTTTTTTTTTTTTTTTAAATGGCCTATAATGAAACACATGGTCGGGGGGTAATTGAAAGGCTTAAGTTATAAATACTTGGTCTCACTATAATCTCTGCTCTGTCTTGAACAGGGTTTTTTTTTTTTTTAAAACTAAAATATTTATTCCAATACACTTGTAAGTTTGTCTACATATGAGAGTGATTCATAATTCAATTAATAACGTATTGTAGAAATTCATCATTCAATTTAAAAAGTTGCCCTCAAATGGATTTACTTGTCATGCCATGTTGCTTAGTGTGGTTTGGTGGAAGCTGCAGGATAAGAATGAGTCATGTTGTATCTCTATGTACTTGGAATTGTGGTGCTCATGTTTTTAGGTGATGAATGATTGGAATGACTATTTCTCTGTAGTTCCTGCATTTGCTGATGCATTTTGCATCTTTATGTTGAAGAACCTGAGTAAGATTTATCTGCCACTAGGTCGATATGCTATGTTTTAGACTTCCATTATATCAAATCTCTTTGTAGTTGGGTTCATGTGGGTAAAATCCTTGGTCTACTAACAGCCTGTGGAGAAAACTTTGGTTCCCAGTAATATGAAAAAAGATCTGTATTGGCACCTTCTTTACATTTCTATTGTAAGGGTGCAGATGAAACATGTACTTTATTTATTTATAATGAACTTGTTCTGATGTTACTTTATGGTTGATTTTTGGTTTGGCTTTGCTTGATAATCCCTATTAGAAATAGGAGGGAGAGAAGAACAGAAAAGAAAAGCTTCATATTTTGTTGAGATATGCTCATGTTAATTAATTGTCATGGGATGTGAAAATAAAAAACAAATAGAAAAGAAAAACCTTGTCATATTGTTGGGATGTGCTCATGTTAATTCGTTTTCATGGGTTGTTCTACTGATCAATCCTTCACTGTGAATATTGCTGGTGTCACACAGAATGGTTACTGGAACTCACCATGTCTGTTCCTCAAAGCAAAATGGCGGTAGTGTAGGTCCAAGAGCTTTAGCTCAAGTGGCATTGGGAGGGGTGGGTAAAGGTTTAGGTCCTAAGTTTGAGTCATATAAATATGGTGGCGGTGTATTTCACATAGTCAGATTAGTGTTAGGCATGTTTAAATGGGAAATCTTGACATGTTTAAATGAAAATGTTTTAGATTGTAATAAGATATATTATGTTTAGGATTGTATGACTGGGATTGCAAGTGGTTAGGTATTAGTGTTTCTTGTGACAAGTAGTGCAATTCTAACTGGAGCCATAAGGTGTGCCTTGTGAAGTAAGCCCTGCACTCCTGCTAGCTTACCGAGTTTCCAGGTCATTAGAGCAAACATATGGATTGCCATAGCTGATTGGCCCTAATCCCTCTTACCCATGTGTGTCCTGAAATTTCGTATTATTTTCTTTTCTGAATTTTTGTTATCTGATGCTGAATTTGTCTTGCTTTCTTCTTTTACTGGTAGATCAAATGGGTTGTTCTTGTGACATCTGTTTATTCTCTGTTACAGTACTGCACCTGCTTACTTGGAGATGGATGCTCCTACAACCCCAACTGATAATAATGGGGTACCCAGTTCAGATACCCAGCCGAACAAGCGCAGGAGAAAGAAGTCTATTGTCTGGGAGCACTTCACAATTGAAACTGTTGGGGCTGGATGTACTAGGGCTTGCTGTAAGCAGTGCAAAAGATCTTTTGCGTACATTACTGGTTCAAAGCTGGCAGGCACAAGCCACCTAAAACGACATATTGCCTTGGGAATCTGCCCAGTAAGCCGTCAGAAAAATCAGCTGACTCCGTTTTCACCAGGCTCCAAAACTGGGGCTACTGATGCACCAAAACGACGCTACAGAGCAAGTTCTGGATATGGGAGCATATCTTTTGATCAGGACAGCTGCAACCATGAGATTGCGAAGATGATCATTATGCATGAGTATCCACTTCACATTGTTGAACAACAAGGATTTATTAATTTTGTTCGCACTCTTCAACCTCTGTTCAATATGGCAAGCTTGAACACTATTCAAGATGAATGCGTGGCTATTTACCTTAGAGAGAAGCAAAGCCTTTTGAATCTTATCAGTGGAACTCCTGGACGGATCAGCCTTACAGTGGACTTGTGGACTTCAAATCAGAACCTGGGCTATGTTTTCTTAACAGGACACTTCATTGATGGTGACTGGAATTCATATCGTCAGATCCTTAACGTTGTTATGGTACCATCTACTGATTCAGGTGACACCTTTAGTCAAGCAATTTTGACCTGCCTATCCCACTGGCATCTGGAGGGCCGGCTGTTTGCCCTCACACTTGACCAGTCCCTCTCGAATGAAACCATAATTGGAAATCTTAAAGGGCTCCTTTCTGTCAAGAACCCACACATGCTCAACAGTCAGTTATTGATACGAAATTGCTATGCTCGTGTTCTTAGCCGTCTTGCACAAGATGCGCTAGGGGCAATGTGTGAAACAATCACGAAAATTCGTGAAAGTGTTAAGTATGTGAAAACTTCAGAATCCCATGAAGAAAAGTTTATTCAGCTGAAGCAGCAACTTCAAGTTCCTAGCACAAAGGACCTTTTAATTGATGACCAAACCAAATGGGACACAACTTATCATATGCTGGTGGCTGCTTGTGAATTGAGGGAAGTATTTTCTTGCTTGGATACATACGATCCAGATTACAAGATAATTGTGTCAATGGAGGATTGGAGGCAGATAGAAACTCTATGCACATACTTGAAGTATTTGTTTGATGCAGCCAACATTGTGACTACCCCAGCATACCCTTCTGCAAATGCATTCTTTCCAGAAGTATCGCAAATTCAAATTGAACTTATGCATGCAGCCATGAGTGAGGATCCCTTTGTCAGCTTCTTGGTCAGACCTTTACATGAAAAGTTTGACAAGTATTGGGAAAACTGCTGCCTTGTTTTAGCAATTGCTGTAATTATGGATCCGAGGTTCAAAATGAAACTTGTAGAGTTCACCTTCTCCAAAATCTATGGTGAGAATGCTGAGACATGGATTAGGATTGTTGACGATGGTCTTCATGAACTCTTCCTTGAATATATGATGCAAATGCTTACTTTACCAGAAACACTATTGGAAGAAGGGAGTGAGGGCATCATCAAAGCAGAGCCATCCGAAGAAGAATCTCAAGAAGGGCCTCTTCTTCCTACCGTGGATGGGCTTTCAGACTTTGAAATGTACATCTCTGATATCACAGGTGGCCAGCAAATGAAGTGCGAACTGGATCAGTATCTGGAAGAGGCCCTTTTGCCCCGGGTGCAAGACTTTGATGTTTTGGGTTGGTGGAAACTGAACAGAGTGAAGTACCCAACTCTCTCTAAGATGGCTTGTGATATTTTGTCGATACCAGTGTCTACCGTTGCCTCTGACTCTGTGTTTGACACTGAAATTAAAAAAATGGATAGTTACCGGAGTTCGTTGGGTGCAGCGAATCTTGAGGCCCTTATCTGCGCTAAGGATTGGCTCCAATATGGATTGTTACCACACCCACCCACACTTGAAGTTTCTGATGCTATTGTCAAAATGGAATTTTAGGCATTGGTTTCATTTTTTTTCTTTTAGGTAGATCATTGACGGGCACATTTTGATAATTCCTAATGTTCAGTGATTCTAGTTAACTTTTTTTTTTTTTGGTCTCATTACAGTTCCAAATTTTATGTTACTACTTACTAGTATAGGAATTGTTTACATTCTTGGATTTAGTAAATCATATGCAAGATATATTGGGCCAGTGTAATCATGTTTCTTCATTGATTCTGGTACCTTCTTAGAAGGTTGATTTCACTACTTTTCTTATGAATAGGTATTTTTGTTGATTGATAATTAGAGAGTAAATGCATGCTGGTGTAATAAAATGTACTGAATAAGATGTTATGGTCAGAAGTGCAGTAAATGTCAGGGTAAAAAATATGTGCGAGCAGTAAATGTCTTAACTTCTTTTTTTCATTTTTTTTTTAATAATTTCACCAAATATTTTTTTTGGCCATGACACCAAATTTTTGTTGAGAGCAAATTCCCCCCAAAAAAGAAAAAAAAAACTTAAATTCACACAGAAACAATTCCTTTTTGAGTTTTTTTTTTTTTTTTTTTTTTTTTTTTTTTTTTTTTTTTTTTTTTCTGTCTTTTCTAATTCATACGGATTACTAAACAAAAGACAGAGGTTCCTACTATCACTGTCCATTATGCTTGAGAATCAAAATATCTTGGTCTAAGCATCTGTCACTGCCTCACTGGATAGAACTTTTCTCAGTCAATGGTGATATCCTTTTTCATGTTGGTTGCTTTTATTTCTAAAGAAGGAAAATTAATCAAACACATCTACTGAGATTTAAAACTCCACCAAAATTTGAGACTGAAAATACCTTGTCAAACTGTTTACATATGCAAATAGGTCTCTCTTTTCACATTTTATCAAATATATATCCAAGAGAAAACCCATGCAATATCTGGTGTCTTTATATGCCATTCTCACTTGCCTCCAAAACTCACTGGCTCTACTCATCTTTAAGCTTTTCAATTCACCATTCTTTAACCTTCAACAAAATGATCTCTATGGCATCCATAGCTCCAACCCACTTGTCCACACACACCCACCTTCACACTTTTGAAAACCCACCAATTACTCTCTTTGAAAGCTGCAAGTCCATGGACCAACTCAAGCAAATCCATGCCCAAGCATTCAAAACAGGCCTCACATCACACCCAATCGTGCAAAACAGAATCATAGTCTTTTGTTGTACCCATGAATTTGGTGACATGAACTATGCCCGTCGCGTGTTTGATACAATTTGTGAACCAAGTATTTTTATTTCTAACACCATGATCAAAGGCTACAGTAGGATACGTTGCCCCCAAGATGGGGTTTCTATGTATTTAGCAATGCAGGGGATGAGTGTCAAGCCCGACTGTTATACGTTCCCGTTCTTGTTAAAGGGATTTACGCGTGGGATTGCATTGGAATGTGGGAAAGAGTTGCATGCTCATGTGTTGAAGTATGGGTTTGATTCTAATGTTTTTGTTCAAAATGCTTTGGTGCATATGTATTCTCTATGTGGTCTAATTGATATGGCACGTGGGGTTTTTGATATGATTTATGAGAAGGATGTTACTACTTGGAATGCAATGATCTCTGGGTATAATAGAATCAAGAAGTTTGATGATTCCAGGAAGCTTTTCAATGACATGGAGGAAAAGGGAGTATCGCCCACTTCGGTTACTCTTGTCTCGGTGCTTTCAGCTTGCTCCAAATTGAAGGATTTAGATGCAGGCAAGCAGGTCCATAAGTATGTCAAAGAGTGCCTCATTGAACCCAATTTAGTTTTGGAAAATGCTTTGATTGATATGTATTTAGCTTGTGGGAATATGAATATTGCGCTTGAGATTTTTGGAAATATGAAAACTAGGGATGTAATTTCTTGGACTACCATTGTTAAAGGGTTTGCAAATTCAGGACAAGTTGATTTAGCTCGAAACTACTTCAATGAGATGCCAGAAAGAGACTCTATTTCATGGACTGCCATAATTGATGGGTACATCCAGGTGAACCGGTTTAAAGAGGCTTTGGAACTTTTCCGTGAGATGCAGACTTCAAATACAAAACCAGATGAGTACACCATGGTAAGCATTCTAACAGCTTGTGCACATCTAGGAGCACTTGAGCTAGGAGACTGGGTAAAAACTTACATTGACAAAAACAAGATCAAGAATGACAACTTTGTCAGAAATGCTTTAATAGACATGTATTTTAAGTGTGGAAACGTTGAGAAAGCGCTAAGGGTTTTTAATGCAATGCTTCAAAGGGACAAATTTACATGGACGGCTATGATTGTTGGTCTTGCTATTAATGGATATGGTAAGGAAGCTCTTGACAAGTTCTCTCAAATGCTGGAATCTTCAATAGCTCCAGACAAGATAACTTACATTGGCGTTCTTTCTGCGTGTACTCACTCTGGCATGGCAGACAAAGGAAGAAAGCTTTTTGCTAGTATGATCACCCAACATGGAATTGAGCCTACTGTTACCCATTATGGGTGCATGGTGGATCTTCTTGGCCGAGCCGGACATCTAAAAGAAGCGTACGAGGTTATACAGAATATGCCAATGAAACCAAATTCAGTTGTCTGGGGAGCTCTTCTTGGTGCTTGTAGAATGCATAAAGATGCAGAACTGGCTGAAATTGCAGCTAAGCAGAAGCTTGAGTTGGAGCCTGACAACGGAGCTGTTTATGTTCTCTTGTGCAATATATATGCAGCTTGCAATAAATGGGAAAACCTGCACGAAGTAAGACAAATGATGATGAATAGGGGAATTAAGAAGACCCCTGGTTGCAGCTTGATAGAGGTGAATGGCATTGTTCATGAGTTTGTCGCCGGGGACCAGTCACATCCTCAATCCGAAAAACTATATTCAAAGTTAGTTGACATGGTTAAAGACTTGAAATTTGCAGGGTATTCACCTGACACATCTGAGGTTTTTCTTGACATAGGGGAGGAGGATAAAGAGAGTTCAGTTTACAGGCATAGTGAGAAGTTAGCAATTGCCTTTGGGCTGATTAGTTCAGAACCTGGGGTGACACTTAGAATCATGAAGAACCTTAGAATCTGTGTGGACTGTCACCGCATGGCAAAGTTGGTCTCCAAGGTGTATGATAGAGAAATAATTGTTAGGGATGGAACTAGGTTCCACCATTTCAGAAAGGGATCATGCTCATGTAAAGATTATTGGTGAGAGTTTAATAAAGGATAGAGTATAACTTTGAGATTTAACTTTCTTTCTCCAATGGACATTTGATGTTAGAATTATTGCAACAGTGAGATGTGACATTTCCTCTGGCATCATATAAGCACTTAGTTTGAAGAATATGGCCATTCATGACTTAGAACCAATATGTAAATTGTTCCTAATGGTCAAATTAGAAATGATTTGGATGCTCTGTTTGTCCTTCTATTGTTTGATTTGAGAGCAAGTGTTTTTGCTTCCTTTCATCTATCTCCTTGGTTGGAAAATCCGTCAGTCAGTCTTAAAAAAGATTTGTGTGGAACAAACACACATTGTACTTGCCTCTCACAACTGCCAAGTGTTCCATTCAAAAACCTTTTTTGAGTTCTATACTATCTTTGTGAGAAATTTTACTCATCACTTTGCGCCGAGCTTTAAAAGAAGTGACGAACTCCATTATTATATGATGACCCCATCATATTGTTATTAGAGTCTCATACATTTTATCCAACACATATAAAGCAACTGGATATGAAATTATCTTCTCAAATTCATTAAAATGTTTTAGAACGTTACTACTTGACCATAATACTACAAATATAGATAATTTGATTGCATGGATTGGATGAAAAAGATAGGGACAAATAGACCTTGACCGTCAATCTAATTTAACTATTTAAAAATTTGATAGAAAATCTGTTTCTGACAGAAATACTACTTGTGGTTTCCTAACTCTAGAAACGGTATGTCGTTTAGGGAACAAAGAGAAAGGTCAAAATGGTATATTTCAAACAACTTGCCGCAGTCCTGGCTAATCTTGCTATTCCAAATTTACCCTCGCAGTCTACTTCATTTCCAAAGCTGTCCCTTTTTTATAGACGAGCGCATTGGCGCCAGCCCAGTCTCAGAATCCAACAGCAGAGGACCAGAGGTGCTTTCAAAGCTTCACTTCTTGACGGAGCCCAAGTCCCCAAAGGTTAGATTCAAAAACCCTAAACCCTGTGTTTGTTTTGCTAGAAAATGTAAGAAAGTAATTATAGATTTCTGCAAATCTCTTAATTCTTAAAACAGTAGAAGCACATAATTGTCGAAAAACTGCTCAATTTTCTCGGCACCCAAACAGACGGCAAAGAAATGACACTTTATCTTTATGTAGCTTGTTATGGTCTTCTCAGATGAATCCGTCATTAAAAAGTAATTGGGCATTGTAATTTTCACTGTCTTGGTTATAGGAGCGTATGCTATATTGTTGTACTGCTATATAATCAAATTACAAATTAGGAATCAGTTAAATGCATTATTACATTTAGAGACTGGATTTAACTATGATTAGCATATGAATTTTGTTTTAAATTTTTTATATTTAGGTTGATTGACTTTAGGTACCTAACTATTTCTGTAAGGCATTCTCTGCTAATTGCTAAGTCTATGGGCACACCCTCTAAGATGGAATAGAAGGGTGAAATGAACTGATGGCAGCATTTATATAAAAAATGAATTCAACAGCACAGATATTTTGAAATTGTGCAGTTTTCTGCTTGTTTTAAGGCTTTTTTTTTCTTTTTAAAAAAATATTATGTGTCAAACAAAAATAAATCCAGGAAACATTCCAAAATTGCACAGTATGTACATTTTAATCGATATGTATACAGCATGTACAACAGTACGTCCAAAATTAATGTTTTAAGGAACCATCTTAAGATTGAATAATCACATTTTTTAGTGATGAATACATACACTAACCCTTGTCTTGCCTCCAATCATTTTCCTGAGAAGTGAGGCAATAACAGACACACAGAGAGATGAAGTTCAAGGCATTTCTCACAGAGAATGGTGTAAATCTCTTAGAAAAGAGGTTCCTACCAGCACTAGACAAGATGGGAAAGATTTGCCATCTCTACCTTAATAGAGACCATGCTATCTTCCTCCACAACCTTCTCAATGGCGATGGAATTCAATCCATTGCCCAGTTTCGCAAAGAAGCTCTTTTTGATGACTACCGCATCTCCAGCCAGAATGAGGACCGCATTGCCTTTGCAATAGACATTTCTCTTCTGCACCGTGCTCTTCGTAGCAGTGTCAGCATATGTACTGAATTTGGAAACGGACCCACAGCCAATCGCCTCCAGATTAAATTGGTGAAGAAGCTACCTCCAAATTCTACCCAACCAATGCCTTTCCTTACCTTTGAGACCAAGGGTTATAAATCTGCAGTAATTCAGGATGTTCCAATCTCAAAACCTTTGTCTAGAGCTCAGGTTCTTGAACTTCAAACTGCTCTTGATATGGCTCAGGATTTGCCTCAGACTCTGGTTCAGGTTCCAGATTTGAATCAGTTGCAAAACTTCGTGGATCGGATGAGGCATGTTGGTGATTTGCTTAATATTTCCATAAGCAAGTATGGGGATTTACACATTCAGATTTCGACAACATTAATCACACTTGGTGCTGAGTTTCAGAAGCTTTCGGTCATCGGTGAGCGAGCTGATGCTCCACCTGAAGATCGAAACCTGAGTGCTCAGACTCGGTCAGCAAGGGCAGTTTTAAGGGGAGATGCTCAGTCTGTGCAAGTGAGTGTGAAGCATTTTGGGAAGAGCCTCCAGTGCTATTTAGCTAAGCCAGACTGCACTTTCTATGGGATTGCCCCACAAGGAGCTTGCTTGACTGTGATCTTCCAATTTTTCATTCCTGGTTCCCATCAAACTGATAAATCAATCAGTCTACATTGCAGACTTCCTGTACTTGACCAAGGGTCTAGTTGAAGGATTTCGGTGGGTTTGCCATTTGTGGTTAAATTTAGAACTTTTTTAAATGGTCAGTTTGGTATGTCTTGACAAAGTAGTACTGATTTTTGGCTTTAGTAGCTCTACAAGCTGTCATTGTATTGTAACAATGGAATTTTAGACCTGTGACTCATTTTCTTTGTATATATATGCTCATCCCTCTACATTCTGTTTGTAGAAGTTCTGGTCATGAAATGCCTTCTTGAATTGTTATGAAAGTAAAATTATAACCTCAATATTTGCAAAGGTCAGATTCTTAACACATTTCTGTTATTCTGGGCGGCATACATTTGGTCTGTAGAAGTATCAAACTGTTGCACGACTGAAGTTCGAAGATTCAGAAGGTCTGGTGATAGTCAGATGTTTGACAAAATAAAGACCCAATTTGGCAGGTGCCTTTAGTCGTGAGTGTAGGATACGAGTGGTTGTTCAATTTTGTTCTCTGAGCACTATGGTGTTCATAATTCTGTACTTTGGAATGAGATCGTATATCCTGCCAGACTATGCAATTCTGCTTTGCTAACTTCTTCATCCAAGTCTGGATAATGTCTCTTAAATTGCCTAAAAAGCAGAAAAAGCAAATGGCAGAGGTTTTCAAAATTAATGCCGTGGGAGCTGAAAAATATTTATGTGTTAGTAGCAATTCTTCCGTCAAGTATGCTTGTGAGCCTGGTTTGCAGAATTGGTAACATTCTTGGGCAAATGATCTGATAATTTACAATTGGAAATGTAATCTGTGTATGCTATAATGGCCTGGCTGCCATCAGAATCGCTTGAGGGCTGTTGTTTGGAGCTTGGTGTTCTCAGAACTTTTTTTTTTTATATATATTTCTTAATTTTTGTTTTTGTTTTTTTTTTGGTAATGAACTTCTTAGCTCTTATCCAACCACTAAAATGAGAATCAATACAAAAATAAATGACATAGAGAAAGACTGCTTTGTATTGTACAGAAATTTCCAGCTACACAGAGATGGTGCCTTAATTTTATGTATTACACCATTCATTCTCTAACTTTATACTTTACAGAGCGGGGTCTTCAGTAAGACAAAGCTTGTTCAATATCTCATCCAATGCCTGAAATGCAATTTTGTAACGGTCTTGTGATTTCCTCCCTTCCTCCACAACTTGTACAATGCATTTATATAAATGATCATACCTGTGAACTGGGTTATTAATATCAATGCCACTGCAGCTGTGATCAAAAATATAATTGCGTTTCATATCCTTTCTCCATCGTGAAACAATGTATTGAGCTGGAATCTCCTCGATGCCAATTTGGTTAAGGACAGATAATGCGTGCCTGCATAAATATCCTCTCAAGTTGAACATGCCACAGATGCAAAGGACCTCCATCTCAGAAGGATTATACAAAACCTCATAATCTCTCATCTCCCTCCTATTTCCATCAACTTCGGTTTGTTCCTTTACCATGTATGTTATTATTGGCCCATCAGCATTCAATTGTCTGGTGCTAAAACAAGAGTACATTCCCTCTACCTCCTTTTCAAACTTCCTCAAGATGTCATTAGTGTACAATTTTGAGAGTTGCAACTCAAAATAACATCTTGATTTCAACATATAACTTGAATTTCTTGAATCCAAATCTGCCAACGCTTCCAGTTGATGATGTGCCTGCAGAGCTTGATCATACTTATCTAAAAATTCCTTCAAAGAAGTATTTTTATCCAGAAATTCTTCAAAATATGAAGAGACAATCTCACTTGGTTGCATAGGGAACATCCCTGCCAGAAATATATCCTTCAAATACACTGGAACCCAGCGTTTCCGATCTTCATATAATGCTAGAAGCCATTTATGATCTCTAATTCCATGACGCTGGACCATATCCTCCCAAGCTGCTTCAAATTCCTCCACCCTCAGAGAGTAGTAAACTGCTCTACCCAAAGCTGCTTTAATTGCTTCATACTCAAACAATCCTCCCAAATTTTCTGAAACCTTTTGCATTATATGCGATAAGCAAAGACAATGAGAAGCTCTAGGGAAAACATCAGCAATAGCAGCTTGCAAAATCCTACATTGGTCAGAAATGATGGCTTGTGGAGGGCGTCCCAATATGCACGTAAGCCAAGCTCTAAACAACCATGTATAGGTTTCAATTGTCCCACCTGCAAGTAAACCACAACCCAGCAGCACAGATTGTCCATGATGATTTACTCCAATAAATGAGACAAGTGGAACTTCAAATTTATTTTCCAAGCATGTAGTGTCAATGGCAACTACGTCAGAGAAATAACTGTAAGCAACCCTAGTCCTAGCATCAGCCCAAAACAAATTTCTCAAGCATCCTTTCTCATTTAGATCCATCACATAAAAGAAGTTTGGATCCATTAATTGCAAGCGAGAAAAGTAATTCTGAATAGCTTGAGCATCTCCTTCTTTAAGCTTCAATTGATTAGAGTAGTCAACTCTATTCCCAGATTCTTCTTCATCAACATCTATACTTCCATTACCCTCAGAATCAACAATCACTGTTCGGAATAGCCTGATCTTTTGTACTTCTTCAGATGTATCTAACTGCAACGTTCTTTTGGTTCCAACACCTACGCTCTTGTGGGATTTATAAAATTTTCCACTTGCTGGGCTAATCAAGTGGTTGTGCTCAAGCTCAACTTCAATAATTCTCCACCTGTTGGAGTCCATTAACCTGAATTTTATCATCGCTGGACAACCGGTTCTAGTCTCTGGCCTTGGTCGATTTGCTTCACTCTTCTTTTTGAAACCTGCACTACTGCAGCTAAGTTTTCCTCTGTATCTTTCCTTGCTCTTTCTATACCATGTGTTGCTTACTCTAACCCCAAATCCATGTTGCTTGGCATAGCAATTGTAGAAGTAATAAACATCCTCATAAGAATCAAATTCCATTCCAACAACAGGAGGGAGAGGGTTCTCTCCTTGGATAATGCCAGTTTGACTGATAAACTCTGTCATTGCACAGTCTCCTTCAATCTCATATTCATCAGCATCATCATCACCCGTTGGCTCGGTGTTGAGAGAAACTTCATCCATATCTACAACCAGATATAAAACCAAGATACCAGTTAATAAAGAAAGGGAGATAAGAAAACGAAATTAGTAAGATCAAGTCAAAGCCAAATACGATTAGCATAAATACACTATTTCATAACCCGGTCTACAAATTCATTGTCCTCCACTTTCTAACTCTCAAAAAAAATCTCTCAAAAAATTTCCCATTAGAATCAGCACCTTGATTGAACATTTGAATACAAATCCTCCAAGCTAGTAACGGTTTACTGATTTCTCTACAATCTGGAGTCCTAAACCCTACAAATCTAGAGTTATCTCCTAAAAACGAGAAACCCAAGCACTAATCTTGAATTCTAGAATTTGCATTATTATAAATTGGAAAAGCAAACACCAATTGGGTATTGTTCAGCAACCTTGTTCTCACATTGTTGGAAAATTGAAACAACAAAGAGTCCAACAACCTGTTTCTAGACTGTACTCCATTTTCTCAGCTACCAACCAAGGTGCAACTCTTAAGTTATTTTGACAAACATAAACTAAACTATTTAATTTAAGATAAAATTAGTGAAACAAAACTAGACAAATTTGAGAATTAAGTCATATACATACAAATGATATTCAGAGTTTTGGGTTCCGTTTGGTATTCAATTAAAAAAATTAGAACTTTTTTTCAAAATTTGAGTTTTAAAAATTTGAAAACATGTTTGGTATTAAATTTTAAAAATTGTGAAAACTTATTTGGTTGATATTATTGAAAACAATTTTTTTTTGTTTTTTTAAATTAGACCTGATATGTTTATAGTAGGCATAATATATCCTAATTTCTGGATAAATAAATACTGATTTTGGAAAAAATATATATAAAAAGATGATACTCTAACAAATTGTATAAATAAATAATAATAAATGAATAAAAAAATGAAAAAGAAAAAAGTAGATATCTATTAAGAACCCTTCAAATAGGCATTGTTTCAATCACCTTACATGCAATAAATTTATACAATCAAACGCCATAAACATGGAATTCAAATCCCCAAATCCAAAGATCAATAAAAGGACAGAACCACAAATATATCACTAAATCAAAACTCATTCATGGAAGCTCATTCACTTTGATCATATTGTGAGAAAACCCCACAAATATGCTATTATCCGTTACTGCTACAAAATCAAAAACTCTACCTATTGTACCACAAATATTTTCCCACTTGAAGCTCTCAACGGATCCAAACCCAGATTTCGTTTCTTGAATACTGCAATTTTCTCGGGAAACAAACAAAGGAGAGAACTTTTAACAAAATGAATCAGAATTCGATGGTTTAGGGTTACCTGAATCCTGATCGGAGATCTCGCGCGGCAAGTATACTCGCGGAGAAAGAAGAGTGGCGCGTGACTTACAAAGTGGCCACTGGCCAGTCCGACCGAGCTGAAGTATGATATTACGGTAAAATATCAGAAATGCCCCTCTATGGGTTTACACTTTAGACTTTAGTCCAAGATTTCATAGACTTCCATGCAGCCAGCCTTGGATTTGGGTAATTTAGTAATTATAACATTATGCGTTATGCTGATACGGTGTTTAGCACAATTTATAACACCGGCGAATTTAAGATTGTATAATGATTTTCTCATGAGCCTCACTTTCTGGTTGCTATTGCCAGATGGTCTAGCAACAAACAATATTATGTTACATTTACATCACATATTCAGTCCAGCATAACTTTAATTATTAATTTAGATTTACAACTTGACAAGAGAATATTTTGGATGTATATAAAATAAAATTCTTCAGTATGGGCATCTGAAGTGTGGATATGCCAAAAATAATAAAGAAAAACATACTATCTTTTTTTTGCCATAGAAAAACATACTATTTAACTATTCAACAAACCACTGTTAGGTGTGGGTGTGATGGAAGGTAAATTCACTTGTCACCCTTGTTTAATGTTCCGGCGCTATCCTCACAAAACTAATGAGATTAGCCCAAGCGGTGCGAGTGTGGATAGATAATAAGTTAGGATTAAGATAATTCTAGAATTTGATTCCCACCAATATAACCAATAAGCTAAGAATTGATTAACTGATGGTTAAGCATCATGTTTCTAATGGTTCTTTATTTCCTTTACTTCCCTCCCCTCCCCTCTTTATGAAATGTATTTAGTACGTCCTGTGACTATGGTAAAGGCAATTTGTGCAAAATGGCATAGACAATCGCAATACGATTCTAAACCTGGTGATTCTATGACTGCATAAATATAGATGAGGAAAATATACATACAAGCTGACCCCATAGCCCCTGCTTATTTATGGCATCCACATTCTGCACAGATTGAAGGGTATGGAAAAGAGAGGAGGAAAGAAAAACACTGAAAGTTATAATTACAAAAGATGTTGCACCTTAGCATTACAAGTTATTCATGCTTGTCTTCTACATCATGTACCCTATTCAATGACTCTTCAAATGCTTGCAATGCTGCTTTGTAATGGTCAAGAGAAATTGCACCTTCCTCTACAATTTGCAACGCACTTCTATACAACTGATTGAACCATTGCACACGGTCAGTAACATCAAAATTATTGGTACCCTGATCTGGAATATATAAACGCTTGTAATCCTTTTTCCATCGTGGCAAAATGTACTTGAAAGGGATTTCCTCCACTCCATTAAAGTTGAGCACACACAACGCATGCCGACATAAATACCCATAGAAGTTAAAGCAACTGCAAATGCATCGAACCTCACCTGCTGTTCGGTTGTACAGAACTTCATAATCTCTTATCTCTCGCCTGTTTCCGTCAGCCATAACACGCTCCTTGACCAAGAATATTATGATTGGCCCATCAATGTGTAACTGTGTAGTGCTAAAACAAGAATACATCTCCTCCACTTCAAACTGAAACTTCTTGAATATTTCTCTTGTGTAAACTTTTGAGAGCTGTAACTCAAAAGAACATCTTGTTCTCAATGTGGGACTTGAGCTTCTTGACTCAATATCTGCAAGAGCTTCTTCCTTATGCTTCTTTTGTAGGGCCAATTCATACTTATCAAGAAATTCTTTCAGCGGGGTTTGTTTGTGTACGTATCTGTCGAAAAATGGACTTAAGGTTTCACCTGGACGTGCAGTTGACATCCCAGCAAAAGATGTCTCTTTCAAATATACTGGAGCCCACCGAAATCGGTCTTCATACAAAGATCGAAGCCACTCATGATCCCTAATTCCAAAACGCTGAATCATGAACCCCCAAGCTGCTTCAAATTCAATCACCTTTAGAGTTTCATAAACTGCTTTAATCAATGTCTTCCTAATGGTATCATAGTTGCGCAATCCTCCCAATTTTTCTGGAACTTTCTTAATGATGTGTGACAAACCAAAACGATGATGACATCTTGGAAATACCTCTGCAATTGCACTCTGCAAAGCCTTGCACCTATCAGTAATAAATGTTTGTGGAGATCGTCCTGACACACATGTAAGCCAAGCTTTGAACAACCAAATATAAGATTCTGTTGTTTCCCCAGCAAGCAAGGCACAACCTAGCAATACCGATTGCCCATGGTGGTTTATTCCCACAAATGCCACAAGTGGTATCTCATATTTGTTTGACAAATATGTGTTGTCAAAATATATAACATCACCAAAGTAACCACATGCCGCCCTAGACCTAGCATCTACCCAGAACACATTCCTTAAACGCCCATCATCATTGAGATCCATCAAGTAAAAGAAGTTTGGATTAGTCAACTGCATTCGGCAGAGGTAATTATAGATTGCTTGTGTGTCGCCTTTTTTTAAGTTCAACTGATTGGGATGGTCAGAAAAATTCCTGACTTCTGTTGCATTCGAATTTGAGGTTCCATTACCCCCTGAATCTATCACAAGTGCTCGGTACAACTTAATTGTTCGTTTTTCTGCATCTGAACTTGAATGTGACTTCCTTTTGGTTCCACTTCCTATCTTCTTAATCGATTTGTAGATCTTAGCACCTAATAAGTGGTTATGATCAAGTGTAACTTCAAGTATTCTCCACCTTTTGGAGTCCACTAACCTCATCCTTATCATTGCAGGACAGCCAGTTCTTGTTTCCTTTCTTAAACGGTTCACATCTTTAATTCTTTTGAAACCCTGGCTGCTGCAACAGAGTACTGCGCCATACTTCTCTCTGCTGTTCCTCTTAAACCATGAATTCTTCACTCTAACGCGAAATCCCACTTCCTTAGCATAGCAATTGTAATAATTATAAGCATCATCATAAGACTCAAACTCCATTCCAACGGCAGGTGCAACAAATTCCTTTCTTCCTTCAACGGCACCATTTTGACCACCTATTTCTGCGAACACACCATCTCTATCAGCTGCAATCTCATTGCACTCGCCATCTGGCACTTGCTCACAGTTAAGAGAGGCTACTTCCATCTGAAAGTGAAGTGAAACCCCTTATGGAAATCTCATATTTTATCTAACTTGCAGGTTCAAAAAAGAAAGAAATTCAAAGACCAACCTACACAAAAAGACTCAATCATGTCATAAAACATTCTGCAAAACTGATATTTGGCTGTAACTAAATACCATCCAATTGGGTGCCCAAACGCAACTTCTAATTGATCAAAACATCACTAGAGCACAGAAAAAAATACCCACTTTAATCATCACAAGTCATGCAATCATAAAATTACTTCCAAAAACAAACTTTCGAACAACTATCAATATCAAAGATTACAATAATTTTTCTATTATATTGTAAGGAAAAAAAAAATCATTCTCTATACCAAATGAGAGTTAAGCAATCAACTCCAATTTGAAAAGTTGAGACCTTTTTCAAGAAAATGTTGATGTTTGTCTTCATATTACACTAAAACTCGATTTGGTAGCTCAGAAAACGCAGGAAAATTAAATAGAACACTAAGAAAAGACGAAAGAAATGAACGAATTGTGGACATATTCACAACAGTTTGAACTACAACAGGAAAACACCTACACCCGTACCAGAGCTCAAAACCACTATTCGTCCTATTAAAGTTAAATTTCAATCCAATTTCAGTTTGATTTTATTTTCTAGGGAACCAAACAGAAAATTAGATAGATATATAAAACTCCTAAAATACGCCATAAAGATCGAAACTTTGACTGAAAAACCAAACCCTAAGAAAGTCTTCAGGACGATAAATTGGAGTTAACAAAATCTGTTAGCAATTATTTGAGAGTACTTACGGGTTTGGTCCGAATACTAAGATCCGAAAACCCGAGAACTAGCCGTTTCGCCGGTCGGACTCTTACTAACAGCGCTGAGTTCTTCTGGTTCTTTTTTCACTGGTGGAAGCATGAGAATTTTGGTTCCCAGGGTTTGGATCCCATGCATTTACCTTTACTTTACACTCGGGTTTTCTTCATCCGAGGTCTGCAAAACGAATGGATGTGATTTGCCACGTCATAAACAAAGTCTATATTTTTGGCCAGGAAGGTCTATATATTATATTATTATTTTGCAGGAAAACTGTCATGTTACAATTTGACTTGTATTAGTTTACTCCTTAAACTTCTCATTTGAAAAAGACAAAAAATTATGATCTCAAAATTTGTGCTCAATCTTACGTGGCAAAATTAATTGGTATACAACACTATATATTTGAAATATCAAACTAAGATTATTTTTAATTAAAAACCACCTTACTCATCACTAAGGAATTAAATTTCAAATTTTGAAAAAATTTTAAAGATTTTTAAATTTCGATAAAAATTAAATGAAAACGACAAAAATTATTATCAAAATACGAAAATTTTTAATAGAATTTTACCATATGTTTATTTAAAATATTATCTACTAAATTGATAAAAAAACATTGAAAAAATCAAATTATATAGTAGGTTTCATGTGATATAAGGTGAATATAATGCGCGCTGAAACAAATACTGTTAAATAAAATTAGTATATTCTTTATACTGTATAATTTAATTATATAATAAAATCTAAACCCTAATACTATATATACTCTATATACCATAATACTTTTTATACTCTATAATTTATACATTAAACCATATATACTTTAATGCTAATAAAAATTTGTAGTCAAAAATTTCAAAAACAAGTAAAAAAACATATTATTTTTACCAAACAAATAAGTGAAATATACTTTCAGCATCATGTCTATTTTAGTAATTATACACAGTCACAGCATTTTTATATTAATATTTACCAAACATTTTGATACTGTTTTTTGCACTCACAATACTTTTGAAAACATAGTTTACCAAACACTCAACTGCTTTATTTTACAGCTGACCTTACTTCACAGTTGTTTTACTTCACAGCTGTTTTTTCTCGTAGCAATACCAAACTGACCCTTAATACTATTTCATTTTGTCATCTTCACTTACCGCTTGACCTACCCTAAGGGTTTAATCTCTTGGCTTTCATTAAACATGCATTGATTAAGCACCTACTCCTATAATATTAAAAATATTGTAAGGTCTAAGAAATAAAAATATTTTTCATTTCACCACTAAAACTTCTCTAGCCATGCATGCATTGATTGAATGGGAATGAAAGAAGAAATTAAACTTGCTCCTAGCTTAATTATAAAGTATAACATTAACTACATGGACTCTCTGGGAGGTTTTGAATTTTTCAACTTATTTAAACCTTGCACTTTCAGACATTACAATAAAAATAAGATCCGTTGATTTTAGGTACTAAATTATAATGTTTTTTCATTTTAACTACCAAAACATTTATGTCATTTTACTTTATGTACTAAATTTTAGTTTAGATACCAATTTTAAAAAACATAGTTATATCGAGCTGTGACTGTCTAACAGTCATAACTTTTTTATTGATTTGTTGTTTTTTCAATATTTGAAAGGCTTAAATTTTAATGCTTAATCTTTGAATTATATGACTTTATCTCCCAAGCCTAAATCAAAAATACTAAACTCTTAAAAATTTTGAATTTTTATGAATTTGAAACAGTCACAGTTCAATCACAACTGTGACTGTTCGACAGTCACAACTATATAACTAACTGATTTGTGACCTAATCCAAAATGTCTTACACTAGGTTAGTACCTAAACTAAAAAAAATTAGTGTCTTGCTGCTTTACTTAAAAATTATTAATATTTGGTATTTAATCTTAATTTTCTAATAAAAATACTACTTTAGAATTTAATTTGGTTAAGCGAACACCCTCTCCATTATTTTTATGGCTAGTCAAGCGTTAAAATACGAAGAATTAAAATATATGTAAAAACAAATTAAACCATGTCGTACTCTTAAAAATAGGAGAAAAAATTTACTTGTAACTTGTGTATACATATTTCCTCTAATAATAAACGGTAAGATGTAAGAGATGTGTGGAAGAATATGGATATATATATATATATATACATCCGTTACATGCAAATTTTTCTCTAAAAATAAAGATGTGATAGGAGATGATCAAGGACGACTAACATGCTATAGGTAGTAGGTACAATGTATTTATGCTATATAATTCACTCTAATTTTCACATCATGTACATGTCTCACATATACATTAAATAATTCAAAGTGTACTTAATTAATTTCTATATTTTTAACTTACAAAATATCTAGCAAATATAAGCACTGCTAGGGAAATTTAGATTCAAAATGATGTGGAAATTTATACATGGCTCACTCTAGCTTATTTCACAACAAGTAATACACTTACACATGTAATGCCGTATAATTTGAAATCCCAATTTGAGACCCAAATTTGAAATCCTTAACATTATTCAGCAAGTATGCATATATAGAAAAACTTACACCATATAAAATATCATGTCAAAGTAACAAAACCTTATACAGAGAAAAGAGCTAGATATAGTCATGAAGAAACTTATGGTGGTAATAGTAGTAGTTTCTGTACTTGTGCCCATGTTAGTTGTAGGGAAAGCCAGTGAACCTCCTTCACTGTCTGATCTCCCTCCTTCTGATCCCTCTCATGATATCTCCCCCTCTAGACTTCCTCACAATCATAAGCATTTCCATTCCTCATCATCCTTTCAAGATCAAATAAATCTAATGAAACACATGTTGCATTGGACTGGTCTGAGAATTGCTGTGATCGAAGAGCATTGTGAGGGTGAGTGCACGCCTAAATTATTGATTCAACATCCCGATCCGTGGGGTGTTTTCTTGGAGTGTTACCTTCTATGTTTGATTAAGATTTCGTCATCAAAACATGATTATGGCTGCAATCCTAGTTGTATGGAGTCCATACGCCCTGATATTCTTGGAACTGGTATGAACTTTTCCTTTTTACTCATTTGAAGTACTCTCTCTCTCTCTCTCTCTCTCTCTCTCTTTTATTTTATTTTTCCTGTTTAGTTCGCGAATTGGAAGCTTGATAACAGGTATGAGATTTCATTCTCATGCCTAGTATGCACATTTTTAAGAATGTGTTACTTTTCACACATATATATACAGACTCCTATTAATGTATACCTCAATTTATTTATTTTGAGGTTTGATCTTGTTAGGACCCACACGAGTTGTTTTGTGTCGATCCGAACCGTTCGTAATAATCATCTTCATTGATAGATCATCCTTGCAAAAAAATTAGTTAAATTGAAAATCATTTGTCTATCTAACTTTGATAAAACAAATGAACGGTTTCATCGAAAATATTTGGTTCGTCCATTTATTTGATCAATGTTAGATAGACAAATGATTTCCGATTTGGCTAATTTTTTGCAAGGATGATCTATCAATGGAGATGTAAAAAATGAACGGTTCGGATCAACACAAAACGGCTCGTGTGAGCCCTAACAGGGTATACCTCAACATAAATAAATTGAGATATACCTCAATAGAAGGAGCCTGTATATATATATA
Organism: Dryas drummondii; assembly: GCA_003254865.1. Lineage (NCBI taxonomy): Eukaryota > Viridiplantae > Streptophyta > Magnoliopsida > Rosales > Rosaceae > Dryas > Dryas drummondii. Next base: position 412,762 of record QANW01002708.1, on the reverse strand, counting down.
TATGTAAAAATAACAAGTTTTAATTCCTATTACTATACAGACTAAATAATATTGGAACAATAATAAAAGTTATGTCCTAGTTACCACTCACAGCATTTTCAAACAATAGAATCTAAAATGAACATGAGAATTATCTAAATATATGCTATAGAATTTTATGGTGATTAACTTAATTATATATTTACCATATTTAATTAAACGTTTTTTTATTTATAGATATTAGTTAACAAAATTTCTCAAAATAACATAAAAATATATATGTTATGCACTTTGTAATATATATATATATATATCTTGTATAGAGGAGTGCTCTAAAGCTAACCAATTAGCAAGTTAATACAAAGTTAATTATGTTTTTGAGCCCACCAAATCACTAATCTCATAATCCGAATCATTAATTATTTAGGCCATATTTCAAAGATCATCATTGCAAAAAATCAACTAAATCGAAAATCATGTAGTCATTTAATTAAGATCAAATAAATAGACGATCAGTATTTTCGATAAAAGCATAGAAATAGTTGTTGTTATAATCAAATGGCTAAATAACTTTCGATTTTAGATATTTTTTACAGAAGTGATCTTTGAAGTAGGGCCTAAAAAATAAACGGTTTGGATTTTGAGATTACATTATGCAGTGAGCCCAACATGGTGATTAGTTTTGTATTAACTTACTAACTAATTAGTTTTAGAACATTCTTATATATATATATATTTAATAACGTGGCTCATAAGCTAGCACGTTACGGTTTAGATTGTCATGAACACATGATTTGGTTGGAAGAAAGGCCCGGATTGGCTCACCCTGCAGCCTTGTTGCGTGATGTAACTGCTTGGATGAATATGAATACATAACTGGCCAAGGGTCTCTTTCTTTCAAAAAAGAAAAAAAAAAGGTTCAACTTGTTCCTTCTTGCAAAAATATAAATTGCGTGGGTCTTGTAGTTTAAGTTGTAATTGTAAACTTGTAAAGCATTTACTTCAACACCCAAAGTGATAATTTGACTCTCAATTCTCCTCCATTAATTTATAAGCCACCTCCTTTGAGTAAAAATTAGTCTAATTAAAAATTATTTAGTCATGTAATTATGATCAAATAAATAGATGAATACATTTTAATTTCTAAAATGATCATGTTGATCAATAAATGGTTAAACGATTTTTAATTTAATTGATTTCTTTTAGAGATGATTCTTGGGAAAGTCTAAAAAATTGGACAATTCTGATATTATTTTATGTTACTTATATTGGAGCGAGGGAAATGAACCGTTAACTCATTATATCCACCTACACTCACTAACTGCCTTTTATCATTATCCACACTCACTACTTAAATTAACCCTAAGAGCTTAATTCCCGATTGAGATCTTTACTTGTGGGATAAATTCCTTTAGAAAGCAACTTATTTTATTTTTAATTTTCTAGTAAATTTGGCGGTTGAGAAATGGAATGGAATGACTCTATTTTATATGGTAGATGGCAATAAATTAGACCATAATGATGACAACAACAATTATGAAACAACAGGTACAAACTACAATGGTGGCAAGCCATGAACAATCACTTCTGATCAATGATCAACCTATTGTCAACCACAGTCAGTCAGTGTGGATCAACGTAGGTCAACATCGATAAGTGGTGGTCAATGACTATCCCTCAACAACATGAGCTCAATGGTGGTTGGTTGATGGTCTAAGGCAATGTTTATTGTTAGCAAGTTGGTTTATAAAAGATTGCAATTATGTCTAAAATCACATTTCTGTTAATTCATTTGACACTAATGTCAAGTTTAATTTGTTTTTGTTTTTGTTTTTGTTTTTGTTTTTTTTGTTTTTTTGTTTTTTTATAAATGGCGAACTCAGCCGAATCATGGATTAATACTCAAAACCATTAACATCCGCTTGGAAGAAATTAGAAAGCCAAGATCAAGTAATGGTCACGCGAATAGCGAATAGTTATTATATTCATTGTGTCATCACCCTTCACGTTATTAGGGATTTTCTTTTTGTAGAAATTGTTTAATGTCTAAACTATTTTTTTTTTGTCAAAGTTTAATTTAAACACTAAATTATAAGGGGTATTTCAACTGCATCCATTATTTACAAAATCTTTAAAAAACATACCCCATTTAAAATCTAAATTGAAAAAATAATTTTTTTTTTCCTCTTTTCCTTTTTTACCCATACCACCTCCTACTTTCTCTTTTCCCTCTCCTCGACCAACCCTCCCAACCCAACCCCTCCCGACCCCACCCCCACTACAACTCGTCAGACCCTCCCCTACCACTTACTTGAGCCTCTCTCTCTTTTCTCTCATGTTTCTTCTTTTTCCCTGTGTCTCACTTCTCTCTCACGTGACTTCGCATAGTCTGGCCATGACTAGGCCAACTTCGACCAAGCCCAGCCAGCACAACACCACCAGCCACCAGTCGGCATCTCCTTTCTCTCCCCCCAACCATCCTTCTCATCTCCTGCGCAACTCCCTCCCTGTGCGCACCTCAGCCCAGCCAAGGCCACCCATTTTCCAGTGGCCCAAGGCCATCGGCGAGTCCCCCTGGTGCCAGCCATCACCCCACGAGCTATAGTTGGGGTTGAGAAGGTGGTGTTGGGTCAGGAAGGTGGTGTTGGGTCGGGAGGGGCTGGGTTGGGAGGGTTGGCTGGAGAGAGAGAGAGAGAGAGAGAGAGAGAGAGAGAGAGAGAGAGAGAGAGGGAGAGAGAGAGAGAGAGAGAGAGAGAGAGAGAGAGAGAGAGAGAGAGAGGAAGGTGGAGAGGGGTAAAAAAAGAAAATAGGAAGAAAATTTTATTTTTTATTTTTATTTTAGATGGGGTAGATTTTTTAATGATTTTGTAATAATAGATGCAGTTAAAATACCCTCTATAATTGAGCGCCTAAATTGAACTTTAGCTTTTTTTTTTTCACTTTCTAATTTATGTAGCATTTATGTAAGCTGAGCAAAACAAGTTTATAGAAAAAGTTTGGAAAAAAAAAAGGGTGTTTTAAGTAGAAGTACTCAAAATGAGTAAGAACATAAGTCAGAGTCGGCCTAAAAATTAAGTAGAAAGTCAAATTGTCTGAAAATGGGTGGTTCTGCCGAGCGCTCGGCAATTGCAAGCTGCATCTGCAACCTAAATCATGCATCTACAATCTAAAACTGCATCTGAAACCTAAATCATGCATTTACAACCTAAAATATGTCATCTGCAACTAAAAAGATAGATATGTAACCTAAAAGAATATAGATGTAGATTCTGGGTAAGTAATTGAAGGAGACTTGAAAGAGGAAGGAGCAAGAAAAAGGTTGTCATGTAGGATAGAGAAGTAATTGAATATTAAAATTTTCACATAATAATAAGTAAAAATATTAAAAGCTCTCATTTAATATTTAGGAATCTCTTTCTAATACTGAAGAACCTCTCGCCTCCTAGCTAGGGGTCAAAGCCCAAAATTTAGGATTTTTTTCCTTTTGCTAAATCTTTTTATTTATTTATTTGCTAAATCTTTTAATAATTAATGATCTTTTTGCTAAATCTAACATTTTTAATGAGTTAGTAACAATGCAGTTGATGGGGTAGAGGGACCATAGAATTGTCCTGCACCAAATTTGACCCCCTTTCTCCAAATAAAATAAAAAAGAGTTAGTAACACTCTAAAATATTAATGTTAATTATATCTTATATATAAAACATATATACAATTAAAACTTTTTCAAATGCTGAGAAATTGAAGGGTCAGCTGACCCGTGTGAACCTTCATTGGCTCTTCCAGTGTAAATAGCTTGCTCATAGCTGTATAAAATTAGGATTATCAACACTCTTTATTGCTTAATTAACAATTTACACAAAAATATGAAAAGTTTATAATCTTTCTCCACTCAAAGAATTCATTTCAAGAAGCCAAAATAGAGTTTCAATATGAATGGCCTAAAAGTAACCGAATTTTAAGTGTTGGGCTTATAGTTTAGAGTTAACTTCCAAATCTGGATTTTTGTCCAAAACTGAAAAGGTAAACCTTAAACTTTAAATCTTAAACCTTAAACCATAAATGATGAACGAGATTAAAAAAAAAGAAGGTAAAAATGCAACTCGAGAAATGTATGTGTCACAATTTGTGATTGTAAACTATATAATTGTTACAGTTGAATTGTAACAAGCTATTTGACCGACATTTGTAAAAGTGCACAATGTACCAAGTTGACATGAATCAGACATGAGCCTGAACCTTTAAAATTGGCTTGAATTCGACACAAGCCCGACCTTTTAAAGAGAATTTGTGAGTATATATATTAAGCCCAAAATATATATTTACACTAAAAATATTATATATATATAACCCAAAATAAAATATAGAAACAAAACTTTTCAAAAGTTGAGAAGGATCAGCTGACCCTTGTGAGGCTTCATTGGCCTTTTACACTCTAAAATGGATATTTTACAATCGTTCTCCACTCGAAAAATGGATTGCAAGAAACCAAAATAGAGTGGCAATACGAATGCTTGAAACTGACTCAATTTTTTAAGTGTTAAAACAACATTATTTAACAACATGATAAATACTAAAACTAATTAAAACCTGGGGCCCCTATAAAATGAACCGTTGCTAAATATAACAAAAACGTACTTCAGGTAGGAGGCAAATTAAAACACATAGTTTATTTGAACTTAGCTATGAAGAATCTTCTGGTGGTAGTGATGGTGTTGATTGTGCCCAACTCAGTTGTTGAAGCTGATCATGTCCCTCACTTATCCCCCTCTCCATTTTTAACCCATAACCTTTTCTGTAATTCCCCTCAAGAATATTATGCTGTTGGAGATGAAATAAAATTACCAAAACGTTTGTTTCACCATGAAGGTCTGAGAATTCTAGTTGTCCATGAGGCATGTAAGGGTTTGTGCAAGCTTTGTACACGTCACCCAGTGGATTTCGAGGAATGTTACCTCATCTGTTTCAGACATTTCTTTTCCAATCTAATCCATCCTCCAGGGACTCCATAAGCAGCTGGTGTATGAATTTTCTACTCTCTCTCCCTCCCTCACAATATCAAAAACGTTTCCACATAATTAAATGCACCATTCATATGAATTTGTAACCCCCAAATTACACATCTAACGAACCATTATTAGATGGATCACAACAGTCAACATTGTTTTTGCAAGGCTTACCGCTGGTTGTGATAATAGTCCATAATTCATATGAATGGCAGATAAGGAAATTCTGACCCAAAAAAAAAAAAAGACAGATAACGAAATTCAAATACTTCTATGATGACTGAATCTGTTCCATGACATGGGTTTATTGAGCTGTATTTGGACAGAACCTTCTTTCCGAAAAAGATAAAAGGAAAAATAAAAAAAAGATAGACTATAAGTCCGAGACATTGAGCTCAAAGTCCAAGTAAATAAAATGTAATAAAGCTTTGAAAATAGTATAAGAGAAAGCTAAATTTATTAGCACAAATGCTTGAAACCACAGGCAGATTTGCTCTCATTGAGAGTTGAACTCAAGACCTCCCGCTTACTAAACGGGTGCTCTAACCAACTGAGCTATGAGAGCTTATGGATTGCTTTTTGACTTCTATGTTATCTAACCTTATCCATCAAATGGCAACCTACAACCAACCCCAATAACTTCTTTTTCTTTTTTCTTTTTTCTTTTTATTTGGTTTCATAAGGTATCCGAACCTCTTAGAATACCAAACTAATTCTTCTCATCTTATTTTTCTAGGCATCAAGAAAAAAACTAGCTTTTTTTTTTTATTTTTTATTCATAAAAGGAGAATGCCAAAGGGCTAGAGTTGAACCCTACCTTTGGGATCTATACATACACCTCACAACAAAATGCTAGAGTTAAATTCCACACCTTTTGAAATCGAATTATAAGAAGTGGAATATTGAGTCTAGCTAAACGTTGTTCAACCTAAGTGGTTAATTAAATTATAGACAATATTGGTCTTGATTTAAATTTAGTAGTAAGTTCAAGTTGATCCGTTATCCAACGCTCTCAACCTCAAGACTAAAAAAGGCATACATGAAAATAATCTATACTATCAATTTTCCAGTTTGATCTTGATAATCTTGAATTTGCTAATTCTCCAACAAGTTTCTCATCTCATTTTGAATCTCTCATGCATTCTTGTTTGATCTGGAGAGAGTGCTACTTAAACTTGACATTTCTTCCAACAAAATAAAGAGAAACACCACTAAACCAATAGTTAGTTTATAAATCTCTCATTGTTAATATTGAATATTTCAAGCACATTAATGCTCCAACTTTATTTGGACTCCACACTCAACAGGCCCTTCTCTTCTCTTATGCAACCTTATTGATGAGAAAATTAATTCTTGTGTTACCTTTCCTTTGGTGGTTTTGAAAGGATGAATATTATATCAAGAAATGCAAACTGCAATCCCCAACTGCTATAGGAATAAGAAGAGCGAATAGTTCAGGCTACAGAATACAGATAGTAATCCAGTTTGCTGATTCCAAATTTCCAAGTTGTGCTCTGTGCTACTTCTTTCTGCCCTACATTGTAAATTGTAATTGACCTTGCAGTCTGTTGCCTCTCTGCTTTCCTTCTTTGCTTTGTATAATTTTTTTAAAATGTATTTATGTTAATAATTTAATGAATCTATGTTTTTTTTTTTTGTGATAATGAATCTATGTTATTGATTAATAAACAACATACTAAATTGGCCAAAATTTGAGAACACAAATTTTATGCTTAACTTTCACCAATCACAAGCAACTTACAGAAATCAAGGACTATGCATGTCCAAGAGAGAAGGATGCTAAATGAGTAAACAATCTTCAAATTACAAAAGGAGAAGCTAAGAATGTACAGTCTAAGAAACCTCACTTCAACTAGCTTTAAGAAACAAACGTCTAATCTGTAAACATCCTGCACTTGGTGGCTATACTGTTCAGTGTTCACAGACAACTTCCATCTTCTTGCATGTGCCAAAATGACCTGCAGTTTTAACAGAAATGTTAAGCTATGCGTAATATTAATCAACACCCAAGTATCAATTAAACACACTGAACAAATAATCCAAGAACACAGTAAGTTAATCTATACTCAAGAATTTATGATGATTCTTCGCCATGAAAAAAGGTAAGACAGAGTTCTGATAGAAGATATACTACTTAAAATATGGGTCATGATAATTACCATCAAGGAGATAAATAGTGATCTGAAAATAACCAGAGATCCTTTTGTTATTTTCTTGACTCAAAACTACCCCATGCAATCACATATGACGAACAATCACTCAAATGGATTTAGAAATGATTCATATACAACTTCAGGTAAACTTATACACTCAGTCACAGTCCCACATACACAACTTCATGTAAACTTCTTAACCAACTAAAACAAGCCCTGACAACAAATTTATTTACAGAATAGAGAGAGTGAGAGAGAGAGAGAGAGAGATTCTGCATTCAACATTATTTTCCGGAACAAACTTTTATTATCCAAGAAATGGTGCTGGTTAGATGATCCAATTATTGATCCTAAAATTTCTACAATAAAATTAGGTGGGTCGCTAGTAATTCAGTGTAAGACTTCATTGTCTTAGGCTCCAAGGAGAGTGATGGCCGCTGTTTATTGCTAAATCATGAATAACTAGCTTAAATCTTTTTTTCTTTTCTTGTTTTTTCTTTTTTTTCAGAGCTTATAATCCTAGAAGAGGAACCACATATTTACCTCTGGAGATCCTTCTCTTTGAATTCCCAGTATTCAATTGTCCTCCATGGCTCCACCCTTCAATTCACAAAGCAGATGGCATTTTTTCTCTCTCTCTCTCTCTTTTTTTTTTTTTTTTTTTTTTTTTTTTTTTTTTTTTCCGGGGTATTGACTTCTAGCTGCGTAGCATCTCTCCAGCACGAACGATTTAAGGCTTCAGATACACATTGTTATTAACTATACATGCTTGTCTGCTACAAGACGGACCTTATTTAAAGACTCTTTAAATGCCTGCCAAGATACCATATAATGATCCTGAGAAATCATCCCTTCCTGGACAACTTGCATTGCTCTTCTATACAAATGATCAAACCACTGAACTGGATTCGTGATATCAACATTATTGCAGCCAAGATCTGGTACATACATGCGCTTGAAGTCTTTCCTCCATCGTGACAAGATATACTGAAATGGTATTTCTTCCACACCATTATAGTTAAGGATACATAAGGCATGTCGGCATAGGTAACCATTTAAATTAAAGCAACTGCACATGCAACGAACTTCTGCACCTGCTTTGTCATACATAACTTCAAAGTTCCTAACACCCCTCAGAATTTCCTCCCCTTCACGTTCTTTGATCATGTATGTCACAATTGGTCCATTTGTATGAACTTGAGTTATGCTAAAACAAGAAGACATCATCACAACCTCATCTTGAAACTTTCTGAATACATCTTTTGTGTACAATTTAGAGAGCTGTAACTCGTAATAGGATCTTGTTCTCAACATTGGACTCAAATCTCTTGACTCAAAATCATTAAGGGCTTCTTTCTGACACTTCTTTTGTAAAACTAAATCATAAACGTCAAGAAACTCTTCCAAAGAAGTCTGTTGATGCACATAACCATCCAAGAATGGGTTAGTGGACTCACCTTTTTGAAAATTAGGCATTCCAGCAAAAAGTGTGTCTTTTGAGTAAACTGGAACCCATCGCTCTCGATCTTCATACAAAGTTCGTAGAAACTCATGATCCCTAATTCCAAATCTCTGGATCATATCTTCCCAAGCCAATTCAAACTCATCCACTTTTATTGAGTCATATACAGTCCTACTCAAAATCATCTGAAATGCCTCGTATTCTTGCAATGCTCCCATACTCTCAAGAATACTTTGCACGACATGCGAAGAACAAAGACGATGATGAGCCCTAGGAAATACCTCAGCTATAGCACTTTGCAAGGCTTTGCACTGGTTTGTGATGATAGTCTGTGAAGGGCGACCAGACATACATGTAAGCCATGCCCTAAACAACCATATATATGTTTCCAGTGTCTCACCAGCAAGCAAACCACAACCAAGCAGAACAGTTTGCCCATGGTGATTTACTCCAACAAATGCAACAAGGGGAACCTCATAACTGTTTGACAAGAATGTAGTGTCAAATGCAATCACATCACTGAAGTAACTGTAGGCAGCCCTAGACCTAGAATCAATCCAAAACACATTCCTCAAATGCCCTTCATCATTGAGATCAATCACATAGAAAAAATTAGGATCCGTCAGCTGAACCCGACAAAAATAATTATATATTGCTCTTGCATCTCCTTTTTTGAGTTTCAATCGCTTAGGCCGATCAACATGGTTGTTACTTTCTCCTTCGTTGGAATTCAAGCTTCCATAACCAACTGCATCTACAACAGGCGTCCGATATAACTTGATTGTACGTACTTCAACATCAACGGTTGGCTCCATCTTTCTTTTAGCCCCAGAATCCATCCTCTTGTGCGACTTGGAGTTCTGAGCTCTTTCAGGATCGAATAAATGGTTATGTTCCAGCTTGACTTCATCCACCCTCCATCTGTTAGATTCCACTAATCTCAACCTTATCATTGCTAGACAGCCTGTTCTTGTTTCTTTCTTGCGACTGTTTGCTTCTTTAATTGTTTTAAAACCCTCACAGTTGCAACATAGCACTGCACCACGCTTCTCTTTGCTGTTACGTTTTGTCCACGAAGATTTCACCCTGATAGCAAATCCAAGTTCCTTAGCATAGCAATTATAATAATTATAAGCATCATCATATGAATCAAACTCTAAACCCACTACTGGTGGCGGATAGTCCTTTTCTTGAGATCCACCATTTTGACCATCAATTACGGTTCTATCATCCCCGCTGATTTCATGGTCATTGCCTTCAATTTCAAATAGTTGTTCATTTATATCACCTCTGTCATTTTCATGGTCATTGCTTTCAATGTCAAACAATTGATCACTTGTATCATCTCTTTCACTGTCAGGCTCATTGCCTTCAATCTCAAACAATTGCTCACAGTCATTCTCAAGGTCATGGTTTTCATCCTCCAGCAGTTGGTTGCTGTTTTGAGAACCTTCTTCTATCTGCAATAGTAAACAAGCCATTAATTTTAAGACATTCCAAAGGCAAGCAGCACTTATGCAATATAAGAAAAAAATATGAAGCAATAGCTTGCCAACCAAGCATGTGTATGACTGCCACTTTGTTGGTGCAAGCTGACAGCAAGGTCTCAAATCTAAATCTCATTAAATTTATGATTTTTAACTTGATTTTGATATATGTAGCTCAGTTTCCCTATCTCTACATGTGCGTACAGACCATATGCAAAACTCTGATGCTTTTATGTCGTAACCAAAGCTCCCTCAAATATTGTTTTCTAGCTGTTCTATGGTTTAAATATGAGTTCAGTCAGGCTCAGTATGCTCAACCATTCTCCACTTTGTGTCCAAGTAAAACCTCAATGCTCACTAAATTTGGCACATCCACAAGTCATACATACACATACTCTACACTTATCCATATACTCCACTCAAATAATCTCAAATAATCTTGACTACGAGATAACCCCCTTAAAGAATTGCACCACATCAAGCATAAAGGAACAGTGCTCTGCCATAGTAAGCAGCAACCCTTCCCTGTTCCTTTTTGCGCTCAAACCAAGACTAAGGTGGTTCCTCAATCCAAGACAATAGTTTGAAGCCAACCTCCGATTTCAAATTAGAACTTTAGATATCATCCACATTATTGTTACCACTCTCTTCCAAAGTGGCAATTGATTTTAATTACTTCACATGACTCACTACAGGAATTGCCATGGCACATACAGTATTCATGAAGAGTTTACAAAAATCTGAGGCTTTTCATTAGAATCCCCACAATAACACCTTGCGAATGTCATTATACCCAAAAAAAAAAAAAAGTACCACAAATGATGGGTTGCAATTTAACTGCTCAATTGCTTAATATCTTAAATTTCAGAATTATTCAAAAATAAATTCAATCCTTTGTCTGGTTGCCAATTAAAAAAGAATGTTCATAAGATACAAAAACGATTAGAAAGTTCTAATTTTACACCTTAAATATGTCAGCTTAATTTGAACAGTTTTAGTACTTTCCAGTATCTAGTTTCCAATCCTATTCCCTAATTTTCAAATTTTGAATTCCAAATTTCACTCAGTGAGAATCAAAAGACCCAGATTTCCTTTCTAAATTCCCTTTCTTAAACCCTAATTTTCTCAGCGATCAAACAAATGCAAGATAATTCTACGAATGCCTACAAGCAGAGTGAGTGAAGATATCTGACCGAGCAAAACGCGGAGCTAGAGAACAACAAGAAGCTGACTTACAGTGATGTGGAGGTTCGGGTTTGGTGACAAGGCCCGGTCGCTCGGAGAAAAAGTGCCATCGCCGGTCATGATTTGGTGGAGAGATTTTGGCACGCCTTCTGTCAAAGTTGTGTGACCCTAGTTTTGCCCTTAACTATTTTTTCCTTGTTTTGGGGTTTTTTTTTTTTTTTTGCCACGCTTTGTTTTGGGTTTAAGTCCTCCTTCTGTGCTGTATTTTCAAATTGGATAATATTGGGAGTCTGGGTCCTCTGGGATTCCTTGGGTAAAACCGTTAAAACGGTTTTTGGGAGTATTTTGAAAATAAACAGATGTATGAGGGCATTTCACAATAAGTCAAAAAAAAATTTGTGTCCATCTAGTTTGCCCTAATTTTTACTTCCTTCCCTATAAAGTATTAACTCTTTTTTTTTTTTTTGTCATTTTTGTCATGTAGTTTCGTTCCATTATCACTTTGAATCTGAATCATGAATTGAGTTTAGATCCCTCAATTTTTGTTATCCTTTTTGTCCTTATAGTTTATTGAGCAAATTATTTATAAGTATCTCAATTATACATTGATTTTCAATTTAGTACTCCAACTTTAAAAATTTAACAAAAAATACCTTAACTTTCATTTTGTGTCAAAATAGTACCTCTGTTAATTTTTCTGTCAAATAAACCGTTATATGTTAACGTGGTAGGGGTATTTTCGTCCTTTTTCTCACATTTAAAATATAATAATATTTTTAAAAACGTTNGGGAAGACCCCAAAATTTTTTAAAATTTTTTAAAGTTTTAATTTTTTTTATTCAAAAAATTTTAAAAATATTATTATATTTTAAATGTGAAGAAAAAGAAAAAAAAAATACCCTTGCCACGTCAGCATATAATGATTTATTTGATAAAAAAACTAACGAATGTACTATTTTGACAAAAAATGAAAGTTAAGGTATTTTTTGTCAAATTTTCAAAGTTTGGGTACTAAATTGAAAATCAGTGTATAATTGAGGTACTTACAGATAATTTGCACTAGTTTATTACATTACCACCAAAAGGTGACTCCATTAATGGTTTGGAGCAAATGAAAATACAATAACAAAAATGACAACAAAAAATGAGTTCATTTGACGAACACCTACTGATGTTTGTGAAAACGATTTATTTGAACGGAACTTTAATAGAAGAGATTATTTGAAAACGATTTAAAATCTTAGTGAATCTTGCTATAATTTTTTAAACTTCAAGAATTGTATGTGAAAACACGAACAACCTCATGGAGTGTTTTTATAATAAATCCACAAAAAAAGCCACAAAACATTGAGGGGCCATTATACAAAATTTTCTCAAAATTTTTATAAAACTATAAGGGCCGTTTGGTTAACGGAATTGATTTATTAGGAAATCAATTCCTTTGCATTTTCTAAGGGAAACGAAATGTAAAATTCATTTTCTTGTGTTTGGTAAGCTTGGGAAAGTAAACTAAGAATTTGAACAATAAATGGTATGTTTAGTCAGTTTTCCAATTGTACTATAATTTATTATTTATTTTAAAATAATAGTAAGGTTAATTTTGTCCAAAAATAAGCAATAAATGTTTTTCAAGAGGACAAAAACAATTTTATTGCTCTAGCAAAAGTTTTATTTTTCCCCCAATAAGGGCATCAAATTCTCTTAGACCAAACTTGAACCAAACGAGCCCTAAATTATCACAAAACCAGGGTCGCCTCAAGCACACATATAACCCCGCCACAAGGGCCAAGACAAAGTGAAAGTTCAAAAAATCTACATCTAAAATAAAATAAAGAGATAATTAGGTTTAGGTTATTTAGAAAACAGTTTTTAGTTAAAGATCGAGAGTGTTTTAAAATTTATAACAAAATTTTTTTAATTTATAATAAAGTATTCTCTCAATTTGAAAATTATTTCCACTTTTAGGGGTGTAGAGTGGGCTATATAGAGGTTACATGTTAAGTTCTGCCCAAAATTTTATAATTAAAATCTAATATAAAATTATTAAAGAAATAAAAAATTTAATTAAAAATCTTAAATTACTACCGATTTTAGTTTAAAAAAGAATTATAAAATGATATAAGCTCTAAATCTCTCTAAAATGCATTAGTGGCATGTGTGTGTAGCCATTTAAACCTTAGAGTGAAAAACAGGAAAAGAAAAATCTATTCGTTCAAACCGTTGGTTCTCAACTTCCAAGCTCCAACAGCCACAACCATCAATGGCTTGGGCTCTGCTCTCTCTCCCTCTCAACCTGCTCCCACCCTCTTCTCCTCTCTCCACAATACCCACTTCTCTCAAACCCAAATCTAACCTCCTCTGGCTCATAACTGGTACTGGTAGTAGTAGAAGATCAAGAGTCACAGCCAATGCTTCAGACCAAGACCAAACCAAGGACAAAGACAGAGACTCAGACTCACCAGCTTTCAACCCATTTGGCTTTGTCACTGATAACCCATCAAGCCGTAGTGCCATTCAGCTCCCAGATAACCCTGCAGAGGATGGCAATGTCGGCCAAATGCTTTATGTAAGCTCAAAATTTTGCTCACTCTTTTTGAGTTTTGAAGTACTAAATTCTTTATTATGTGCTATTAAAGATTGTGTTGAAGAATTTTGGCTTGGTTAATTTCTGTAACTCTCTTCAATGCACTGATCATTTCCTTATGCGTTTTGTGCCTTTTTGGTGGGTTTTAAACTTTTGATGAAGTCTATCTTATACAGTCCCTGAGAGTGTATTGGCAATTTGGCATTCTCAATCTCATCATACTGTCAATTTATCAAGTGGGTTTCATTTAAAAAGAGTGCAAGCCATTGATGCAAGTGTTTGCATTATGGTCTATAACACATGGATATCCATTTCCTCGTTTATGCATATACAAACAGTTCGTTAAATTTATTATGCTGAAATCGAAAACTTAAAGTTATAATGAACTTTCAGTCAAATACATGTGATTACTAAAATTACTAGAATTCCTCTGAACTATAACAAGGAACCACACAAAGTTGTAAATGTTGACAGCAGTTGAGTCAATGTTCACTTTGGAATTACTCGTAGCTCGAATGGAAGTTAAAAGCTGAAATTTTGGTTAACCATTAATGCACAAGATAGAAGTCATAGCCCGAATTGTTATCAAGGATAACAGTTCACCAGTAAATAGCATTCAATTTCACCATGACTCTGGAATTCTTGAATTTGTATTCATTTAGTAATTTGCTTTAGATTTGTTTTTTATGTTACATATGATTATTTGAAAAGCTGATATAGAGCCAGATATTGGTACACAATTTCATGTATTTTTTTTTCTAGAGGATAGAAGACAAGGGGAAGGAATATGGCAAATATTTCAGATCGGGGGAGCTTAGATGGTTTGTGAGAGAAACTGGTAAACCTTTTTTCTGCTGTGACATTAATTAGTTCCTCTTTCTGTTCTTGATAGCTTTATAAGATCGGTTTTACTTTGCAGGATCGGCTGAGAGCCCAAATGGAACAGTTGTCTTCCTTCACGGGGCTCCTACACAGTCCTATAGCTACAGAAATGTTATGTCTCAGGTCCAGCTGAATTCTGTTTTAGATATTATAAATTACCTCTATTAACTTTGGTGATTTTGGCTTATTGTAAATGCTTAGGACAAAAAGCTTAAGAAGCTATAGAGTAGTTAATCCATGGTATAATCTTTTGACCGCCTACATCTACATGGTCTGAGATAACTCTTGCAATACATTTTCTTCAGTCTCATGTTCATGTAAAATGAATCTTTATTGTGACTTAGTCTGCCTTAGCCGTCAGCTTGTTATTGTTAAATTTAATCATTGCCTTAATCTTGACTCTTGAGTAGATGTCAGATCTTGGGTTTCACTGCTTTGCACCTGATTGGATAGGATTTGGTTTCAGTGACATGCCACAGCCCGGATATGGATTTGACTACGCAGGTATATTCTTTTAATAAAAAATTTATCATCTCATCATTTTTGTTTTTGGNGGGGGGGGCTCAATAAATAATGCTCATTATATTCTTGTCTGAAATTTATGTTTCCTCTACAGAAAAGGAGTTCCATGAGGAATTTGACAAATTACTAGATGTGCTGGGGATCAAATCTCCTTTCTATCTAGTCGTTCAGGTTTGAACACTTGTAGAAGACAAGCTATTGGAGTGGTGTTTGTGATGAAAGATATTCTAGTTCAAAAGAGTTCAGTAAATTCTAGTTAAGCTATAGTTAAATCTATGTTATAAGTACTTTTGTACTTCAACTATGTATCTTACATGCTTTCATCCTTTTCTTGAAGGGATTTCTCGTCGGTTCATATGGATTGACATGGGCCTTAAAAAATCAAAGCAGAATATCAAAGCTTGCGATTCTAAATAGTCCACTCACAGTTTCATCTCCTGTTCCTGGACTGTTTAAGCAACTAAGGTTTGATCTTCTTACTTGAGATCTGAGAAAATAATATAAGATTAAAGGCAGGTTTTCCTCTTGACAAAATTTGTTGCAGTTTTTACATTATCATCAAGTTTAAGTTAATCACCTGATGTTTATAAAGATCTTTGCTGAGAAAGACATGTATGCTTCACTGAACATTAGGGCCACTAAATAGAAAACATACGAATTAAAGTTTAATTTTTTATTGTTTATAATATTTTTTTAACTGGCATTGTTGTGTTATGTTGATAATATAAAAACTTCACATCGGGTATTTTAAGCCTTACATCACAATATAGAAAATCTTGGGCTTCTCCACCCATTTCCAATTGGTTACGGATTGGTGCTCTAACTCTAACATGGTATCAAAGTGGGGCATGTGTCAGGCCAATTTGACCATACATCTTCTCGTCACCCAATATATTTGACCCAGGTGTGTGGCTTAGTCCAACCACATGTCAGGGGGGTGTTGAGAATATAAAAATCTCACATCAGGTATTTCAAGCCTTACATCACAATATATAAAATCTTAGGCCTTCCCACCCATTGCCAATTGGTTTTGGATTGGATGTTTTTACTTTTAAGACGTTCTAGTGTGAAACATGGAGAAGGTAGCCCATATCTATTTTAAGTTGCTTTAAGATTGAAGCTGATTTTGTAGGCTAATGGACCCTTTATGCCCAGTGATGTCTTATTTACTATGAAGCATTGAACATTATGGTGAAGGCTCAAATTGAGGCTTGACTCATGTGCTCGTTTTGAGCTTATCATACATATAACAGTTAATTTCTAATTTTCCTTGTATTATCTGCTTCTATATTCCATTACTGTTTTCTTTTTATTCTTTTCAGAATACCTCTTTTTGGTGAATTTACATGCCAGAATGCTGTTATGGCTGAGCGCTTTATTGAAGCAGGTAGCGCGTACGTATCTAGTTCTTTTATCCAGTCTGTGGAATCACATCAGATATATCTTTCTTGTAGGCCATCAAAAGCATATTGACAGCTCTCTTTGGTGCTATTTTTGTCTTTCTTTCCCAATAACACATGCTACTGTTAGTATGTACATAGACTTAAAGCAGCACTCAGCTACAATTAAGCTGAGGATGCTTGTACTTTTTGTTAGGCCTGGAGGATGCTACTATGCTAGTACTTGGTTTAAGGCATTGTGTTAAATGTATAAAGATGTCAAAACATAGTATTCAACATATGCATATTTTCCATGGTAATGTAATAGGCATGTGACAAATATGTATGCAGAAAATTTAGTTGTTAGCACATCAATTTTGCAATTGTTTTTTAGATTGAAAAAATAAAAATAAAAATTAGCATCCTTGGCATATATCTTACAAAAACATCTCTTACTTTCAACAGTTACGTCTTGAAGCTGGAAAAGGCTGATGTGTATCGGTTACCATATCTGGCAAGCAGTGCACCTGGATTTGGTATGTAATCCATTTCTTCTATTGACAATATTTTGACTCAAGAAACTTTCAGGGCCGATGTGTTCAGTTTTGATGTTTCAGCTATACTGGAAACTGCAAGGAAAGCTAATTTCCAAAGTATCTTAAGCCAAATATCATCTGGCTTTGCATCTGGAAGGTAGAGCTTTACTGGGTTACCTTTTAAATATGTTGGCTGTGGTTTGCATGTTCTTGTCATATGTATATCTTTGAACTGAAAAGGTTGACACATTTTAAAATGACAACTTGAGCCCATAAAAGATTCTATTTGGAATTTTGCATGGTGGCTGCCAGGTTTTGTTGTCAATCGTTTCCCAAGGGAAAGGGTTGGTATTAGTAACTAACTCAAGTGGGCATGGAAAAATAAGGGAAAAAACAGTTTTACCCCGAAAACATATTTGGTCTCTATGGTTTCAAAACTCCACATTTGGTCTCTGTGGTTTCAGAACTCCACATTTGGTCTTTGTTTTGTATGTCATTTGCAATTTTAAAACAATTTTAACAAAACTCAAAATTTCAATTTGGGGATAACTTATCCATTTCTTTTCAAGAAAAATTTTGTTGGGGAATTCAAAGACCATGTTATGGGTTTTCTAAAACTCTTTTCAATTTTCATTTTCGTATTTATTTGCTAAAAACATTGAGGCTCAAAAAATTTTTAGGGTTTAAATTTAAGTTTGGGATTTCTTTAAATTTTTGTTTGAAAATCAAATTAAGGTTACATACATGATTTTCGGTCATTTTTGGGTAAAACTGGTGAGTTTAAACAAGTTATTAGTTTCGATTTGAGAAAAAATTTCTTTTTTGGTGCAACATGTCCTAAGATTGCAAATAATATAAAATACAGGGACCAAATGTAGAGTTTTGAAACCATAGGGACCAAATATGTTTTCGAGGTAAAACACAAGGACCAAAATCGTTTTCTTCCCGAACAGAAAAATAGTGAGCAAGGCATAATCCAAACATCAAAAGTTGCACTTCTTGAGCATCTAATAGTCAAAGTATTCTGCAGTTCTGTTACATTAAATAAATTAATACACCATCCATAGTGATTGGTCTCATAAACTTGATGATGGTCAATTTCATGGTCAAAGAGAAAATGTTGTATAATTTTCTAACTTCTTCTTTTACCCATCTTCATGTTTCCAATTATGTATTTTACATCCTGCTGATGCTTGTTAAATAATGGTTTCTGGACTTCAGATGGGATACACCGATTCTACTTGCATGGGGGATTGCAGACAAGTATCTGCCTCAATCTGTGGCAGAAGAGTTTCAGAAAGGAAACCCTACTGCTGTCAAGATTAAGTTGATAGAAGGTGCCGGGCATATGCCACAGGAGGACTGGTAAATGACTTTTGGTACAGAATTCATGTGCATCAAAACGTTTTGCCTCTTCTTTTTTTCTTAATCAATTATTCAAAAACAAACAACAACAGGCCTGAGAGAGTTGTTACTGCTCTGAGAGTGTTCTTTTAAGTTCAATGCACGAGTCCACGTCTAATCTGGAAACCGGCATCATCTTCTTAAGCTAATTGTTTAAAGGTAAGAAAGCTTTCTCCCTAGAAATGTCACTGACTTGCTTATACTCCCCTGTAATTCTTCTTTCAACTTAGTGGAGTTACTTGTGCAAATGTCAGATAAGTAAGTTCTATGCAGATGAATTAGTCTGTACTCTGTACTCTCTAATTAAGAAATACCTATTTCATGACCATTGACCATAATATTGTTCAGCAGCTCCTTGCCTCCGTTGGATACTACCTAGAGTGGGCTTCAGTAGACAGTATCTATACTTAAATCAGTCCTTTATGTACATCAGACAACTTGAACTCAGAGTCAGATGTACATTCAATAAGTCTAGAGGCCAGGGTGCTGATGTTAAAATCTTTAATATGTGCCAAGAGTAGATAACTAAGTTAAGTAGTGAACTTATGCTCTTGTTTTAGACGACACTCTCAATCAATTCTGATGGAAAAATAATACATCTGAAAGATTATTAAAATAATAACATGGGCATCGATTTAATTATAATTTTGGTATTTACTATTCATAACATGATCTTGAGCAAGGGTCTCCTAGTTCTCGGGTAAACATGAAAACATAGTAGGGAAAGTAGCAAGTTTTTTTCGTTATAAATTTATAGTCAAGTGATCATATATTCTAAAAACAATTAATCTTTTGCAGAATGCTTTAAGAGTTGCCATCTTAGTTTTGGAAGGAGATCGATGTGCAGCAGAAGTGTACTCCTTTGTCCCCCTCCAGCAAATAATTAGTACATGAACATGCTATAGCTGCATGGTTGAAATATAATCCTATTAATTTGCTCATTAGTTTTCCTATTTCCTTAAGTGGTATGATTTCTTAGTTGGAATTCTTGATTTATTTTCTCTTTTTTTTTTTTTTTTTTTTCAATTTGCATAAATCTTTCTATTTTTTTCAATTTCCAAAGCAGAGGGTGAGGTGTAAATGATTAGCACCAGTACCAACAGAATGTACCTTAAATTTATCCATTCCTCTTTGGTTTCCTTTCAGTCAAACAGCTGCATGACTTGAGAGGATTGATAAAACGGCAAAAAGACCCTAGAAGTTGCCAATTGATGTGTAAATATTTCTACTTTTAATTTGTGTATATCATATTGCAAACATTTTGACTCAGGTTTTCCATATATTTCTTTTGTATTGACATTAAACACTGAGAATTTCATAATTTTCCCTTCTTCAGGTTCTGTAATTTTAGTTAGTCTTGGAACTTGAAAGTCAAGTAAGATTCTTTGCTTCTACTACAAGGCATTTAAACCTCATCAGAAGAAAACCACTCTTTTAGGTGCAAACAAGGAGAGGAATGCATATTTCCAACAACAGTTGAGCATATAATACATAATGGAAGTCATTCGTTTAACCACATAATTAAAATTGGTCCCAGTTTCAAGACAAAACGGCTACTACTAACTAGAGTTACAAAAACTGAATGCACTCGTACACTCATCATTCGGTTCTTCCAAAACATGACTGGGCATGGCATCAAAGCTGTTTTATATACCTCAGCAGCTACCTATGCTTTCTTCTTCAGCTTCTTACTGTTTTGACTGGTCTGTACCTTTTTCTTGGATGTATGCTCTGCCTTGGATTGCTTATTATTAGTCACCTTTCTTGTTTTCTTCTTTTGGTCTTCAACCTCATGATCATTGTCATCAGCATCGTCATCAATATCATCATCATCATTGTCATTGTCTTCATCATCAGTTTCTTTAGATTTTCTTTTCGCTGAAGACCTCTTACCTTGAGCTCTAGGCTTCCTGCCTTTCTTCAACTTTGCACTTCGATTAACTTCCTCTTCATCACTTGCTGGTTCCTCGACATCATCACCACCTCCTTTTCCTTTGTTAGTTTTTTTACTCCCTGCTTTGGTAACTTGCTTTCCACTTAACTCCTGAAACTCTGGTACGAATGCAGTAGTCTAGAAGAACAAAAGAAAAATTAAGAAACTAAAGCAAAAAAATAAAAATAAAACAGGAACAAAAACAAAAACTTGGAATAGCCCAAAAACAGTGTAAGAGGGCCTCTTTTAGAATGGCATACCCTGCCACCAACGGTGATAAAATCAATTTTCGTCCCTGCATTAAATGAAAATATCAATTTAAGTGATGCAACCAAAGATACCTGATAAAAAGGAAGTGCAAATTGTGCTTAATTCAAAGCTGGCATAGATATGTCTTTGTGCATGCGTATTAGCAGTAAGGGTTAGGAACCAAACCGTCAACAAAAGCCTTTCCAGGCTTCCTTTCACGGGAATGAAAAATCCAATTACTAGGAAATTGACTACTATCTGCTCCAACTTCAAGTGATTTTTCAATGACCTGTAAAATCAAATTGACCACATACATCACCAATTTCTTACCATTAACTTTTCCAGGCTTTTTGCCCCACCGAAAATGAAACAACCAGTCAAGGGGAAAGTGGGTAGATTCAGCATCAACTTGAACCGCATATTCAATAACCTACAGGTATCATCCTCTATATTTGCAATGAAGATTGAAGAGTGCATATTTACCTCCCAAAAAAAAAAATATTGCGCACTAGCAGAGACTCAATATAGAAGCCAAATCTCTCACCTCTTTGATGCTCTTGTGTAAAGTTCCACAACTTTCTTTGGACAGACTGGCAGCACTTTGCTCTGGATGAATTCTTGCCTGCAAGAAATCAAATAAACGGTAAAACTCCACCATCAAACAAAATCTACATCTACAAAATAAAAACCAATAAGAACCTAAAGCTTCTAGCTTTAAGAATCAGCTAAATTAGAAGTTCCTTTCTGTATCAAATAAAATGGATTTATTAATTATATTTCCAATGCCCAGGAAACATAATCTACATCTACAAAATAAAAACCAATAACCTAAAGCTTCTAGCTTTAAGAATCAGCACCAGATATAAATTAGGAGTTCCTTTCTGTATCAAATAAAATGGATTTATTAATTATATTTCCAATGCTCCAGGAAACAGAATTGAGTTGCACAAAGCCTTAAACCCTGGCTAATGGAGGTCAGCCAAATTATGCCACCCTTACGTTTCCCATGTGCCCCTCTCCAGGTTTCAAACACCTCAAGCAAAGATTTAGGCAAAACCCACAACATCCAACAAGGAAAGAGTCAAGCTACCAAGCAACAGGGAAGCAAGTGATGAGTATAACATCACTAATTATTAACTTGTGCCTTGTGACCAAGTAATATGCTGTTATCTTACCTAATGCTATGAGCCTACCAAAAGAGGACGAACCTAGAGGCTTTACTCTTGCAAGGATAGCCAATACCTCTCGAACACCACAACAAAAATATAAAGAGATTTAACCCTGATGTTAATGCCAGAAAGTCCAAAGAAAGTTTTTCCCCACATCACACCACTAGTTTGTAGCCTATAAGGCCTCTTTTGGTGCATAGGATAGGATTGGATATGATAAATGGCTAAATTCATGTGTATTCAAGGAAAAAGTTTCTAACTTGAAGGAATAAGATGTATTAAAATGGACTAATCATAAGGGGAGACTTATCCCTTCCAATTTCTCCAAAAATGGTGGGATTAAATAATTCATCTTCTTCCCATCTTCTTCCTTCAAGTTAGAAGACACCCTACATGCTCTTCCTTGAATACAAATGAATTTAGCTATTTATCCTATCCAATCCTATCCTATGCACCAAACGAGGCCTAAAGAGCTTGAAACAGTTAATCCCTAATCTTACAGCCCTTATAAATGTAGGTCACCAATACATCTCCTCTGCAGACCAACCCATATAACTGCTATGCTCTTATCTACAAGTACAGAAAATAAATCAGTCAAGTTATTTTTATTTATTTTTTAGTAGTGCAACTCATCTATCTCAATCTCATCCCTTTCTGGGCCCATTAATAGTTCAATCTTTCTTTTTATTTTTGATGAGTAGTTCATTCTCATTTCAACTACACACACTGTGAATATAAGAATAATCATTCATAATGTTCAAGTATAAACACCAGACTGACTTGGTATAGTACTTCATCAGCAACCCAATTGCCAATTCCTGAAATGTAACTCTGCAAACATGTAAAAAGCAAAAATAAGTAAATAGATAATTGAAGTTGTTATCTATACTGTAAAGACATAATAGAGAATCCGAAATGATATTTACACATTAAGCTATACCCTTCTAGTTCTTGATTACTCTATGGTTCATGTTTTAAGGTAAGAAGATCATTAACACTTAACATGCTCAAGAGAAATGCACTAAGCTGTACTAACCTGATCAAGCAATAGAGTCTTAATTGCAATTTTCTTCTTGCTCAAGGATTCATGAAGTTCATCTACTGTCATAGGCTCCAAGAGAGCATCGGGCCCAAGCTCAGATATGGGGGGCACAGAAGTTGGCTGTACCAGCAAATTGAAAGTTTATTAAACTGCGAGCTCAAAGCAGAGAAACATGCAAACTTTACAGATTCAAGGAGGATTTTATATACATCTTTGAGCAGGCGGACTCTAGCAAATCGCCTCTTGTCAGTGAAAGAAAACTCCAGACCATCATCCAGCTGCCCAGGGAGTATTCAATAGTTATCAAGCAATAAGCATACTTTTTGGCTAGAAAAGTTGTTTGTCAGCATGAAGGACACATAAATATACATTCATTCAGAAATCAGAATGTACTTGAGTTTATGACCCTAAATCCTCACCACTTTTTTGCTTCTTCCACATTCTCAGGTAAGACAATTAAGCGTTGAGAAAGTTCTAAAAGAAGGAACCCTTCAAAGAGTAACCGTTATCTTAACCAAAGTATTCCGAAACAACTCAAAAACCAAAAATTTTGCGTGATGTGTATAATTACAATTGAGGAGATTTAGTTGTCTCTGTCGTTTGAATACATTTGATACTAAAACCACAAACAACTAGAAGAACACAACTAGAAGAACATACATGAATCCACAAAGCTTCAGTGATATAAAAATCTCATTTAATTAAATCATTACTATATAAGCACATATACAAAAACAAAACCACCACCATTGGTGTCAAGAATAGCAATCAATCCTTACATACTTCAACGAAAACCTTGGAATATTTGGATGGCCACTCATCAGTGTCCTTTACAGCAGACCTGCAAGCCATTCTCTACATCATTTAAAAAAAATATATATATACATAACAATAAAATCATATCTTTACATAAACCCTTCATTTGGGTCAACTAAAAACACCAAAGGGTTCCCCAAAATTCAGTCTTTCTAATTCATTTCGTTTCATGGGTGCGGAGCTTACCTCTTATACTTCGTGACTGCGACCCCTTTAATGTATATAGCACCCGCCATCCCTGAAACACAGACAACCCCAAAATCAATGACAAAGCATTTATATGAATTTCTATAGCACATTGTCATAATAATAATGATGATGATAAATTATAAATGATAAATGACAGTAATGGTGATGACAGTGAGTTTATCAAAACGGCACCGAATTGGAAGGAAGGGAAGGGAGGCGAGTCGAGGCGGAGCCACAAGTTTTTGCCCTTGCGGTGAGCGGAGACGATGGTCTTCCCCAAGATCGAGGCCTCGAAGTCCGCGCGCGAGACGCCATCGATGACTTTGGGGTCGTCGGCGACGACTGCTCTCTTTATCTTCTTCCCCAAGCAATGCTCCTCCAGGGCCCTCCGGGCCGCCTCCACCTCCGGTAGCTCTGGCATTTCGTCGCCTCCGGTTCGCGCGCTTTTTGGTTGAGTGAGGTTTTGGGGTTTCTGCGGAGTAGTGAATTAGTGATAGTGGAGAGGGTGAGATCCTCTGCGGCTGGTGCAGCGAGTGTGTGGAACATCAACCGTTTGTGTGTACGGATTTTGGTCGTATGTACAGTGAACGGTTGAGATTTTGTACGGTTAATGGGATTAGTGGAGTTGACAGCATACTCGTCGGGCTAGAATAAATTGAGCATCTGGCAGGCCTGTAGCCCAAAAGCCAAGCCCATTAGATTGTCTCCAATAGAAGCACTATTTATAGAACAATACTTGCCTCGGTCTATAGAATGAAAAGACAAAAAATGACATGCTCTTGGGTTGAAGGAGCTCTTCCAACTAGGGAAAAAGAGAAGTAATGTTCCTATATATTGATATTATTGTGTATGGACACCCATGCTTTATTTATTTTTTACTAGCCTCTTGATACACGTGTGGTAATTGGCTTTTTTTATTGTAAAAAAATGTTGTATCATCAACTTGTGTGTCATCAATTTATTCAACAGGGTTTAACATTTTATTTTGTAGAGTCCTATCATGTAAGTTGGAAAAGAGTTGTTGTTAAGGGTAATTGGTTCAAATAGTGTTCTTATTCATAACATGTTTCTGGGTTCAAAGCACTCCCACCTATAAATAACGAAACAATTAATTCCGAAAACAGAAATGGGCCTTTCATTCTGATGGTCCCAATGGGAGTTGAAGGATCGATCGGGCAAGTGATCGACTCATTAATTTTGGGGGCCTATACAACAATGAACAATCGTCCACAGCCAAGATTTGACCAGATATCAATGACTCTATGAGTTCACAAGGTGGGGGACCAGTGAAGTACTCTATTTTTAACTTTTTGTTCTTTTTTGGCAGGGATTTATAACTTCGTGTTTTGATTCACAGGCCAAGACTTCAATCACCACAGGGTCCACATCCACGTTTTAATAATTTTGCTATTGACAATTTTATCCCTATCGCACCTATTCCTGCATATATAAATAAAAAAATAGTACATTAACTAATTATAAAAAATGTCAATTTAGTTCACAAATTTTTTAAAGAGATAATTAGACTTAGATCGTTTAAAAAAACAGTTTTTAGATAGAGACCGGAAGTATTTTAAAATTTATAAGAAAATCTTTTTAATTCATAATAATTTATAAAAAAATTCTTTTAATTTATAATAAAGTCATTTTAATTTATAAGAAAATTATTTTAATTAATAATAAAGTTCTTTCCCAATTTGAATGGTATTTCTCCCAATTTGAAGAGTTTTCCCCTTCTAGGGTATAGAGTGAGCTTTGTAAAAGCTGCATGTTAGGTTTTAACTTCGAGATTTTGGGCAAAATCTTGGAGTTAAAACCTAAAATAAAGCCGTCAAAGAAAAAAACTAAAATGACTTAATTAAAAACCATAAATCACTATCGGTTTTAGTTTAAGAAAAACTCATAAAATGGACTGAACTCTAAGTCTCTATTTTTTAGATTGTACCAAAGCAGTACAAATATTAACTTTCATCCAAAAAATTAACAGAACTAGTCATGTACACAACATATGACTACATTTTCAGGGGTATTTCAGTCAATTCATTACATTTTGACTTAAATTCTTTTATATAAATTAATATTTGTAATGCTTTAGTACAACTTGGAACATTTGTAGACCAAATTGACACTTTTTATAGTTAAATAAACCAAATTGAGAATCACAGTAAAATTTATGGACAATTTTTGTATTCAACCCTATTGCAAATAAAATAAAAAAGAAAAAAAAAACTTGGCAATGACTAACGGGATAATCAACCTAATCTTATTGAAGGCTAACACCACGAGTGGCTTCCACTAGGTCAGCCATGACTAGCCTCAGGCAAAGTTAGAGACGACTGGTGTCCCTTCATATTGGCTAGTGAAGCCACATGGATGCCAACATTTGAGTGTAACTAGATGTCATGATCAAAATTTCTTGATGAGTTTAGAAGCTCATTTGATTCTTTGATTAGGTAACGAGAAAAATCTCCATAACCTACTTTCTAATTAGGTAAAAAGCTTAAGATAAAACTTACATATTCACAATCATTCGTAAAGTATATAAATCAAGCATATTCAAGTGTTTTTTAAGTTTGAGTTCACGAGAATCAAATTTAGAATATTGAGTTTATATGTACTTGTGTTGTGATTCTGAGAGAACTATATGAAAACCTTTTGGTAGATTCAACTACACAAGCGGGTGCATAAAATAGAATAAAGCTAGTTTGAAAAGTTCAAAAGATTTAGCAAGTACCATGATCAGGTACGCCAAACACCAAGTAAAAAACAATTATTTTGGCATTTTTTTAATTATGGGATGTGTATTATTTCAGATTCAAATTTTTTTTTTCCGACTAATTAAACTGTATTTGCATTTGACTTCTTAATATGAAGACAACAAAAAAATTAAAATGGACCGCAAAAAATTTAAAAATAGAAGTAAAAATACGAAGGAAACTCCCAGTTTAATTTTACTTTGAAATCATCTTCGTTGACCATGCAAGAAAGAAGTAGTTGACTTAGAATCCAATGCTTTGGCTTATTTGAGTAATCGGAGATTCCTTTGTTTCATTCACCCTTGATCGGTCGGTCCAAGTTTAACAATAATCCAACCCACCTTTCTCCACAGGGGATATAAACATATTTTTGTATTCTCTGCCGAATCTGTGTTCCTATTAAATGAAATTTAATCACAAAACAATTAAGTTTCGTATAAGAGCGACAAAAAAAAAACAGTTTTACTTAGAAATATGCTATAACTTTTTATTTTTCTCAATTTTTTCACATTAAGCAAATCTTATATGCGTCATAGAAATATCATAAATCTTATCTCATATAAGATATCGAATTAAAAAATAAATTTAGATTCATGTGTTTGATTTAAATTGTACCTAAATTATATCTAGACGCTAATCTTGATCCTTCAAGGAGATGGAACGGAGAAAGTTAATTGATGACATATATGTAATATATAAACTCTCTTGTAAACATGAAAATGGTGGATGATTTAATCTAATTTTTTTTCCTATCGATTTTCAACAAAGGAGTGAAAAAAAAAAAATAAGTGAAAAAAACTCTTTTTTAGGAAAAATATGAAGAAGAGTTTGAAAGAAAGAGAGAGGTGACAACTGACAAGTCAGGTGACCCAACCTCACCTATTCACCGCACGACTTAAATGGGACTTCACCTTAGAAATTAACAATATGATATATAATAGACTTATAGACCCAAAATATTATAAATTGAGAAGCAAAGCCAACTACTTACAAATCTACTAATATGTTCATATATAACTCAACCACACATTTATAATCCAACCAGTGGCGGGATTAGAAATTTGTTATTGGAGTGCCGAACAAAAAAGTATCGTTATGAAGAATTTTTTAATGCAAAAATTTAATTTACAAATTATTATAAGGATTCAAGTATATAGCAGTTGTTGGAATAATTGAGTTGAATAAATTGTAAAATTGCTCTATTTGCAACCAAGTTTAATTCCCTCTCTTCCAAATAAAAGAAAAAAAATTCAAAATATATATAAACCATAGAATAAATGAATGATATAAAGCCTATTTAAACGTCTTTCATAAAACTATAATCATCAAGGTGGGGAGTTTATTAAACATCATTTACTTTTTGCTATTTTCAAAACAAGTGGGTGTGGGTGAGGGTGTGGGTGTGGCCATCTATGGTCCCCATATAAACTATGGTCCAAAATGAGTAAAAATCTTAGAGTGCTGCTCTTTGCACACCATTTTTTTCTCTTTGCACACCATTTTTTTCTCTTTACACACCTTTTAAAAAAAAATAAAATAAAACCCAAAGGAAAAGACCTTATACCCCATCCATTTTTCTTTTTGCACACCCTTCCTAAACAGAAAAAAAAAACACACACACACACACACCCAAAAATCACACACCCCATCCCCATCTCCC
>QANW01002708.1:347466-384178 GCA_003254865.1 Dryas drummondii | reverse complement strand
TTTTTTTTTTTTTTTCAAAAAGGGTGTGCAAAAAGAAATTTAAGGGTGTGCAAATAGCAGCCCTCAAATCTTATCATATGTCTTTACTAACATTAAACTAGTATTCAAAAGATCAAATATAAGATTAAAGATATTAAATATTAAATTTCAAACATTATTTTGCAAACATGATAATGTCATATTTCATTTGAAATAGGAGGGTGGGGAAGGGCCAGGCTAGGGCCATCTATGGTCCCCATATAAACTATGGTCCCGAATGAGTAAAATCTTATCATTTGTCTTTATTAACATTAAACTAGTATTCCAAAGAAAGGCTAATTATAAATAAGTCAATAAAACTTTTCACAATTACATTTTAACCAATATACTTTTTCATAATTTTATTTTAGTTATTATTGACGAAAATGAAAAAATATGAATTACAATAAATTAATAAACATACATTACTATTTATATTTAGATTTCTATTTAACTGCTACACAATAAAATGGTTTAGGGTTTAGCTCCGGAACCTTAATTATAAACCCTAAACTTCATTTCTAAACCCTAAACTTCATTTATATACTCTGCACTCCATTTTTATACCCTAAATTAAATTAAGAGTAATGTCATAATTTTATGCCCATAAGTAATGAAAAATAGGGATGGGCAAATTGATATTTTCTAATGCACCAAAATATATGACATCATTAAATGAATTGAGCTTAGTGACTAAAATGGGCTGGACCATTAACTAAAATGTAATTTTTCAAAAATATACCATTGACTAATATGGGATATGAAATTTTGTATTGACCTATTTTTAATATTGAAATTTATTATTATTTTTTTTTTGTAATTTGCTATCAAAAGAATCATATACAAGGTTAAAGATATTAAATATTAAAAGAGGAAATTACAAATTTGGTCAACTTATTTTATACCTAGTTAAATTTTGGTCAATGATCTTTTTTAAGTTATGATTTTAAATCATTTTGATTGTGTTTTCTTCAATTATAATTGAATTATAAGTTATATTTCATCATTTTTTAGTCATAGGAACCAATTTGGAGTAATATAATCAAAGAAAAAAGTGAAGTTTGAAAAATTAAAAAATTTTCTAAAAAAGCTTGATAGTTTCAGATACCTTACTTTTGGGTCAATTATCTTGAGTTTTAGATCTTTAAGTTTTAGAACTCTAATTTGAATGATCTTTATATGGTTGTAAATAGGAGATACATAAGTTTAAAACAAATATATGTTGAATTTGGCTGAGATTTGATAGGGTAAGTAAAATGCAAGACAAATTTGAGAAAACAAATTTGGACATTTATTGAACAAGTGGAACAATTAGTGGATCAAAACATAACTTAAAAAAAATAGTGAACTAAAATTGAACTACATATAAAATAAGTGGACCAAATTTATAATTTTCTCAATATTAAAATTTCAAACATTATTTTGTAAACATGATAATGTCATATTTCATTTGAAATAGATCTTCCATTAATTGTTTTGATACTTATCTTATGTTTATATCCAAAATTACATTATTTTAAAATTTATAGATTAACGTTTTGATTGACGTAAATTTTAGATATAAGCACAAGATAAATTATAGGGTTTTTTTTTTAAAGTCCATTTTTTAAAATTCACTATTCATCCAGCCCAAGTGCTACAGTAAAATACTGTAGCGGCCCACTTTTTAAAAACTCGGTGCTACAGTAACAGCGCTACAAAAAATCAAGATGAGGCATCCATAATGTTTTACGTTTTAATAGTAAATATAATTGTTATTATCGAATAGTAACAATCACCTATTGCTACTGTCGGGCAGTGGCAATCAAATATTATCATTATTTGATAGTAACAATAATTTATTGCTACTGCGTAGCAGTGACAATCAGGTATTGTTTTTGTTTGATAGTAACAATCACCTATTGAAGATAACTAACATATTTTGTTACTGTTATACAATAACAATCACCAAAATTCAAACCATAGAAAATCACAAAATTCAGATAGTAACAATCACCTGATTGCTACTGTCACACAATAACAATAACCTGATTGCTACTGTTATATAGTAACAATCACCTGATTGCTACTGTCATACAGTAACAAATCAGGTGATTGCTAATTTGTTATTATCACACAGTAACAATCACCTAATTGCTACTGTCACAATGACAATTATTATTTATTGCCGCTATCGAACAATGACAATCATAATAACATTTTTTCTTTTTTTCTTTTTGGCCAATGTGACTGCAATTCCGAAGCATTGAAGGTGTCCTATAGCCAATAATGACAGCCAACAACATGCATTTCTAAAACTCAAACCTAAAGAACAATACACATAGTAAATTCAGTAGGCAAATACACACAGTTTAATTCCACTGCACTTGAAATTAAACTAAATTCATAAAGTTATTACTCAATTCCTTATGCAACTAAATTAAAATAGTGATTAAACCCCACTGGCCAATTAATCAATCAGACAATCATTAACTCAACCAAAACATATGTCACCTAAAAAAAAACACCCTAATCTATACATACTTTAGACAAAAGATCTAAACTTTAGAAGAAAAAAGCTGACCCGCCTCTGAAATCTTGTGCACAAATCTGTAAAATTAACCCGAAGACGTAAAACAAAAGTGAAAGAATCAAACGAAAAAAAAAAAAAAAAAAGGAGAAATGGATGGCGGTCTTACTGATTGTTGTGGAGCGATTTCAAAGCTCTATGTTATCCAAGTGGATCTGCTTAAAGCCGATGACAACGACGTCAAGTAGAGAACAAAAAGGGATAGAGCAATTAAGCACGATGGCACCCATGGCCGTGCCCTCGCAGCGTGGTTGAGGTCTCTACAACATGCTTGGTGTTAAGAAATGGGTTTTGGCTTTTTGGTCTTTGTAGATCTGCTGCGGGGAGAGAAATGGAGAGATAGATGGAGATGGAGACGAGCAGAGAGAGACAGATAGAGAAGGAAGGAGACAGAGAGTGAGAGACAGAAGGAGGGAGACAGAGAAGGCAAGATAGAGAGAGACGGAGTGCAGACGGAGAATGATAAAAGACGGAAGAAAGGACCGGTTTGGTATAATTTGGGTCTCCTTCAAAAACCAAAAAAAGACTTGGGTCTTAAAAGTAGTGAAAGCTCAAAATTGGGTGTTATAATCTTTAACTTTAAATTATAAAACCAAATCCGTCATTTCATTGATGCACGATTAGAAGTCACTAAGTCAGCATCGATCTGGGCATTAAACCGGGCAGTCCAGACAAACAGGAGCCGTACGTTTTCTTCTCTCCCAAATACAATGATGATGCCAACATTAACTATTTGTGCAGCAGTTTGGGGAATACCGAACACCCCATTTAGCACCGACACCATATATTTACCCATTTTCCTCAAATTCAATTATTCTCTGCTAACTGCCTAACTCTGAAACTCACAACAAAAACGTGCTCTCCAGGTGCACATTTATTTTCATTGCTTTAGAAAACAACAAGATGAGTAATGATAGAAGCCTACCTGTCTTGTTTTTCATATCCCTGTCTGTTTGTATTGAATGATAGATCAAATATATTGTAATTTTTTTAAATAAATAAGGAATAAAAGTATAAAACTAATTGTACCAGAATTATTGGGAGAGGGGAGAGGGAACTAAATAAAACTAAGTAGCTTTATTGATTGCATCAAATCAGCTTGGAAAAATACTCTGATATGTGTTTAAACTGTCAATTTGAATCGAAAGCATGTCAA
The DNA here is from genome assembly GCA_003254865.1 of Dryas drummondii. NCBI lineage: Eukaryota > Viridiplantae > Streptophyta > Magnoliopsida > Rosales > Rosaceae > Dryas > Dryas drummondii. The sequence goes on along the minus strand of QANW01002708.1, from coordinate 380,435 downwards.
CAGAAAATTTCTTAATGCCCATGCCTGTTACCTGAATAAATGCTTTGACCAATTTTGAGAAAGCTCTATCATGATAGGATCATAAGCAAGATTATGCGTGTGGGGGACTGACATATCTTTCCTTAAGCTTTCGTAGTTGGTAGGTAACATGCCAACATGTTTTTTTTTTTTTTTTACGAAATAAGGATTGCATTAAAAGAACCCAAAAGGCACCGAAAATACAAAATAGGAGCCCACAAGCCCATAACATAAAAAATAATTAATAAATGGCCTAAAAAAGGCCATCTAAACAGAAGACCAAACCCTAGGCAAAAGAGGTGAGTCAGGAGAGCCACTCCGCCAGTGGTTGGAAGCCGAGAACCACCGTGAGGTGGAAGTGAGTAGAACCCACAGAATCCCTAATATCTCATCGCGTCAGCATTGAGCAAGAACCACATCCACCAAAGGAGCCAGAAAGACTCCAAAAAATAAAGAATAATTGTAACCGAGGAAGATGGAGCTGCGAACACCTAAGCCAAAGTGCAGTATGGAACAAAATTGGAATAAAGATGGTGAAGTTATGGCATTACAAAACTTATATACTAGGGATTGTAATTTCTTTGAAAAATCAGGTCCCCACCGAACCACTCCTAAAGAATCAAATCTATAAGAGAAAATTAAACGAGGTGGGGACAATTAACATTTGTCTCTACGACTTTGGGACAGGGATATTGGGTCATCACCCTATACACTAGGGATGGTAATTTCTTGGGAAAAATTGGGTATCCGCGGAGCTCCTCAATGCATCTGTAAAAATACAATAAGTGCATGCATCTGCGAAATCAGTGCATATGTAAAAATACAATAAGTATATCTACGAAATCAATGCATCTGTAAAAATACAACAAATGCATTTGTAAAAAAATCCAAATATTGTCCTTTACGCTAATTTTTAAGTTAGGGTCATTTACACTAAGTTTATTAGTAATTTGATACTAAGAGATAATGTACTATAACAAAAAAGTATAATTATGAAGAATTATTTTTATACAAAATTCAAGATACAAATCAAGTATCAAATATTAAATTTATATACTAGAAAGTGTCATCAAGAATTCAAGTACGTACATATATATGAAACATAGAATATAGTGGGCCTATTTAAAGTGTAGACTACCCTCTTTCATAGAACTAAAATCATCAAGTGAGACTGTGAGAGTGCATAGGGACCATCTTTTATCAAACATCATTTACGTTTGGCTTAATTATCAATTTACCACCCAAAATTGTAACTCATTCTCACTTTACCACCTGAAAAATTTTTTGTCCCAAATTACTACCTGTAACTTACATCTGTGTCTCATTTTACCTTTTTCCGTCAACAATTCCATGAAAATGATGACGTGGCACGCTGGATGTGCGCCACGTGTCACATTTTGCTTTTATTTTCCGAATTTTTTTTTTTTCTATTTTTATAAACTTTAAAAATTAATTAAAAATAACTCCGAACTCAGAAAAATACACGCAAAATTCTTACTGACTCATCTTGACTAGCACTAATTTACTATAAGGTTAAATTACCAATTTGCCCTCTAAAAATTTCCAAATTTATTTCTAAAACATTAAAATAAATTTCCCTCTATTAAATAAATTCTAGAATTTTCGTAAACTCTTGGACAAATTCTCAAAAAAATTTTGGAAATTACCAAAAGCTTGTTTTAGATAATTATTTCGAGACTTTATAGAAATTCTAGAATTTTTCTAGAATTTATTTTATAGGGAAATTTATTTTCCTCTAAGACCGAGAGGTCTTTTGGGTAGCAAGTGTTCACGAGAAAGGTATTGTTAGTTTTTAGAAGACTAACGGTGCAGACCTCATATTTTTTGGAGTTCGGGAGATTATCTTTTGAATTTTCAAAGAGTCTAGAGTATTTTAATTTTCTAGAAATAAATTTGGACTTTCCAAATTTTATATAAACTTTTAGAGGGAAAATTGGCATTTTGACGCCATAGTAAATTAGTACTAGTCAAGAAAAGTCAGTAGGAATTTTTCATGTATTTTTCTAAGTTCGGAGCTATTTTTAATTAATTTTCAAAGTTTATAAAAATAGGAAAATAAAAAAAATAAAAAATACAAGAAAATATGTGACACGTGGCGCACATCATTAACAGCCAGGTCATCATTTTTAACGGAATTGTTGACGGAACAAGGTAAAATGGGATACGGATGTAAGTTACAGGTGGTAATCTGGGACAAAAAAACTTTCAGGTGGCAAATGGGAATGAGTTACAGTTTTGGGTGGTAAATCGATAATTAAGCCTTTACGTTTTTCTAACCAATTAATATAGTAAGGAATTTTTTCAAAACAATTGCATCCTGGTCCCCATATAGCTCCGCTATTGGCAATGACCACAAATTTTTCATGTCCAATTAATTAGTTTTCACATCAAATCTTGGTCTATCCACGTACTAATAATTAACTTATGATAGTTAATAGATATTGTAATTGACTTTAAGAATGGTAGGTCATGTTGTTTGTTTCTCCATAGTCCATATGCACCACATGTGTAAACAATTGTCTTAGGCCTTCCACAATGTAGCTTGAATTTGATCCTCAAACCTATTTTTTGGGTATAAAATGGGTATAGTTCAACCGCAATGGGTCGGAATGTGATCCCTATAATTTTTTGAAACCCAAAAACTATCCCCAGTTTTGGGTATAGACTATATCCAAAACCAAATTAAATGGCTAGCCCACTAACAAATAAAAGCTGATAGAAAAGCTCATGATGTCAAAGCTGCATGCGGGCTCCACAGTTAGAATAAAGGAATGGATGGTGACATGATGGGTAATTGAAAAGCAACGACTCATGCATGAAGTTTTGGCTTTGTTTTGATTTGCAATTCACGACCCAAATCTGCGTGCCGTTGAAAATCAATGGCCCAGATTAGTTAAATGTATTTTTGAAAAAAATTAATAATAATAAATATAGAAAAATCCGAAAAAAAATCAGATATTTTTTTAAAATTCTCTTTAATTTTATAACGGCTAGTACACCAAAAATTATATATAAACCTCATTCTTCTTAGTTTTTTCTTCACGTCTTTTTCTCTTTTACACCACATTTTCATTAAATTTAGTGAATTCAATATGCTTAGAAGTCTTGATTAATGAATTTAACGTGGAATAGGCGATTAGAAGGGTAGAAGCTGAGTATGACGGTGTGGAACTAAGTATACAAGGTGGGCCTCCATCATCTTTAACTGAGGGGAATGTCCGTCGCAATTTGATTAGGAACAAGCGTGTGAATGCACACTTGAAGGAAAATTTGATTGAGCACATATGGATCCAAGCGGGAGGTGCACCACATACTTGAGGGGCCAATGTTTTTTAGTTTATATGTTTGTGGTTTAGTTTATGTGTTTGTGGTTTAGTTTATGTGTTTGTATTGTGAAATGAAATAAATTGTATTGTGTTTAACATTTTTAATATTTTAATATTTTAATGTTAATATTGATGTCATTTTGAACAGCTAATTAAATTATTAACAATGATATAGGGCCCGTTTGGCACTGCTTCTTAGAAGCACTTTTATTTACTAGCGCTTTGTCATAAGCGCTTATGTTAAGAAGCATATATAAATTTTTATAAAACTTCTAAGTTGTTTATGTAAAAGCACTTGAAAGTGCTTCTTGAGAAAGCACCTGACAGGTGCTTCTCAAAAAACCCCTTAAAAGTGCTTTTATAACTCAAAAACACTTCTAATTATTTTTGTCAAACGCTATCAAAAGTGTTTTTACTAATTTGAAAGCGCTTTTGACAATTTTTAAAGCAGTGCCAAACGGGCCCATAATATTGTTAATCATAAAATATTTTAAATATTTAATTAACAGGCACTTAATCAATTTTAAGATTAAGTAAATGAGTTAAATATTAATATTCTCATAATTGGGCCTTAACACCATGGTACGCGTTGGTGATCCCCAAAATCTATATTTTTACACTTTTTAATACCCAAAATTGATTTGGGTATTAGGTATTTGGGGATCATCATTGGGTATCACACAATTCTGACAGAAAGAAAACTTAAAAACGTTTATAACATAGTATACATTAATAAATAATGGTGCATTAGTGGTACTTAATCTCTAACAATGTAACAAGGAATTATTTACCAAAAGAAAATCTTACATTATTAAATAAATTACATCCAGCTTCTAAAAAAATGAACTTTCATGAGCTAGGAACGCGATAATCAACTAGTGCTGGTGGCTGTGGTGTGAGGACAGTACTTAGGTACACTTTAATTTCCATTTAAAAAATGTCATGTGTAATCCTTCACTACCAAAACCATCCTGCAAGGCTACAATAATTAGCTGCAAGTTTTTAGCCATTTTCTTGAAGAAGGAAAAAATAATTACAAAGGAAAACCGAAAACCACATCTAATAACGTCCAAATATATATAGCTTGACTGATATAGTTATTAGAAATTCCCTATAATGTTAGTTAAGGATTCTATGTGGAGGCTACTCTATATTATATTTCAACAATATAAGTCGTTTATTTTTAAGATTTCCATTCAAGGATTTTCTCTACAAAAAATTTAGGCGAATCAGAAACTATTTAACCATTTGATAAGTAGTCATCATTTTAAGTATATGTCGAAAACACATTCATCTATTATTGACTAAAATTATATATTTTAATGGTTTCTTATTTGTCTATTTTTTTGTAGAAATTATCTTTGAATAGAGATCTGAGAAATAAACAACTTGGTTCATTGAAATAGAATATAAAGTTAGCTCACGAAGGATCATTAAATAAGCTTTATTTGACATATTAGTGTACATGGTAAGTACTAAGTAATTAGTAGAACTCACGACCTATTGGAAAAAGAACTTTGATACCATGCATGTTAAAAAATTATTGAATCATAAGAACTTAAATTGTTAAAGAATAGGTCAACAATTTATATCAAACTAGCATTAATAATTTACAAGAATAAATATTGTCTAAGCTAATAATTAAACGTTACCTTCTTGTTAAAATTCTCCAAAAAGGATAAAAAATGAATTAATACTTACTCCTTCTTTCTGCCTATGTGAGGACAGTTTCTTCTAAGAATTATAAATTATATAATATGTTGAACAAAAAACACTTTTTAAACATGTCACTTGCAACATGTTAGCTCAGAAACTAAACACTTCATTAATCGAAAGGTCAATCTATATTTTTTTCCTAATATTCTTTTGAAATATTTAAAAGGTTTGAAAGGTTTGTTTTGTTTTTTTTAACATAAAAAGTAAGCATTTTTCATGCTATATAGACATATATAGGCATCTTAAAAATAAGCGTTTTTCATACAAAAATGTAATTTGCTCTAAGTAATATGATACAAAAGTAAACTAACTAAAAAACAAGAACAAAAAGCCAAAAAAAAAAAAAGTAAACTAACTTTATAGCAATACTCCCTTTCCCCAAACGTCCTAACTAATAAAACTATTTTTTTTTTGTAGTAAAACCTCTATAGGAAGACGTGAACCTTATATTGGATTTTTTTACTGGTCCTAAACTACCTTGAACTATCAAATATGTATGAGAAAATATAAATTGCCTTAACAGAAAAATATAAGTTTCTTTATGTTCTAAATAAATCAAAAAGTTTATTTATTATGTGTATAATTAATTTTCTTTGGAATAATTGCTATTTTTTCGCTTACAGGATTTTAAGTCTAATTAATTCTTTTGTTAATATTTGAATACTTTTAATTCAATATCGAGGAATGCTAGCTACATTTTTTTTTACATTTTCTCTTATTATTTTTAGTGTAGTCTTATAATTAGAATCGTTTATTTTTTAAATTACCATTTACATATTATTTTGACAAAAAAATAATCAAAATAGAAATCGTTTGATCATGTAACTGTTATTAAATAAATAAACAGTAAATCTGACTGTTACCAAAATCATCAATTTATTTTATATCAATTAGATAATCAAATGACTTTCAATTTTATAAATTTTTTTGCAGAAACAATCTTTAAAAGGTGATATATATAAAGATGAAAAATTTCAATTATGAGACTTCATTGCAAAACGAAAATAACAAGAGAGAAGAAACAAAAAGATAGAAAGAAGAAGGAGAAGATAGAAAATAACAAAATAATAGTAGTATTTCGATATTTAGTATTTACAGTATATTTGGAAGCGAAATTTAAACTTAGTATTATTCAACACATTATTGTATATTAGATTTACCCGGCCAAAAATAGTGTTTTAGATTTGATTATTACTTTTATCGAAAATTAATGATTTCGAATCGAGAAACACCTTTATCCTCGAATACATTTTGTGCGTGTGAGATTGCTTTTCACATCTTATAACTTGCACAGAAAATTGAAAGTTTAATTTGTTTTTATTACTATTTTAACCCTTTGAATATTATTAGTTTCATTTTAATTAACTACTTACTGTTTGCATGAGAGGATAACATTTTAGCTATTTAGAATGTTACACCAACTGTGAAGTTTATTTCTCTTTGTATATTTCCATTTCTCCGTATAATATGTAGACTGGATGCATTAACATTTAAAATAAAGACTTTAATTTTGGAAAAAGACAAGATAATATAGTAAAAAAATAAAAAGACAAAATATAAAACAAAGGGCAATTCTAGTTGCACCAATATATAACAAGTTGCTCACCCCTTAAATTGTATAAAATATGTTTTATTTTTATTCACCTTCTTATTTAAATAGGAAATTTGAACAATTTGGCCTTCACTTCTGCTTTACCTCCCACACCAACCAGTACGGCACTGCCATGCTGCCATGACCATCCTTATGTTAGATATATATTCGCATCTTGCTATGGTCCATGACCGACCATTTTCTAACTTGAAAATTACAAAAGGATGTATAGTAAAAAAAAAAAAAACAAAATGAATGTAAACTGAGAAAATAAAGAAAAATTGGAGTGAGAGGATGTGTTTTTAAGGCTTTGAGTAGTTCTCTAGGTACTAATAGATGCTCCCTAAAATAAAACATACAAAACCTTTCCTATTTTATGCATAATAAATTATGAAATGACTTTTTTATACATTACTTGTCTGACTTTAAGACTTATTTTCATTTCACCTTTTAAATTAAAAATTGAGTCAATTTATTACCTTAATTTATAATTTTTTACAATGTCATATCTGGATGATGATTTTACGTCACATTTTCTATTAAAAAAAACCAGATGCAGTTTTAACATGACTTTTTTTAAAGGGATTTTTTGGTCCTTTTAGACCCAAACGAAATACCAAATGGTTTCTTAACCCAGTTTAGGTCCTTTCTAAGTGGCCAAGAAATCGAAGGACCAAAAAATACCATTCGGTATTTCATTTAGGCATAAAAACACCAAAAAAACCTCAACATTTTCCAACATTTTTCTTGAGTGGGTTTTACATAGTTTTAAGGGTAAATTAAAATATTCAAAGTTGATCCTACCAAAACTCAAGAATTTGAGATAAAATTCTACAGTGTAGTTGTGAGTAAATACAAGCACTAATAACCATGAAAACTGTGACAAAAAGCTGGATTCAGTGATGAACAGACCAAGAGAAGGAGAGATTCTTTGAATTTGCTCAAAGTGCCAAATTTCAACAGTCCATAGTTACTCCTTACTGGTGGGGAAATCTAAGGTCCCAACACGTGATAAAACAAACAACGAACGGCCACACGATCCCCTGCCACGTGTCACCCCTTAAACGGTCACTCTCAAACCACCAGTTCTGTTTTTGTCTCAGTGCATGGGCCTCCCCTGCTCTTCTCTCTTATAAGGTATCGCCATTCTTCTCTCTCTCTCAGAGAGAGAGAGAGCGAGAGAGAGTGAGTGATTGAGTGCAATATCAATATCAGGTTGTTTAGCCAGAAGGAGAGGCCACAATTGGTCACAAATCCAAAAGAGAGGGTAAACCCTATCCTATCTTTCTATCTCTTTGAATTGAAAGACTTTTCACAAACATTTTGATTACTCTTTTCACCCCACTCTAAACTCTGTTCACTCTCCTCTGCCTTTTCCTCTTCTGTTTCTGCATGGTTTTTAATTAGTGTTTCATTGAATCTTACTCAGAGTTCTAGTTATTTCTCAACTGGGTTTCTCAAATTCTTCCCAAATTGATTAAGCTTTCGTTGAAGAAAAACAGAATCCAATCCAATCCAATCCAATCCAATGGCCCCAAGATCAGGCAGAGGCAAGACCAACAAGCCCAAGTCAGACAAGAAGAAAAAAGAAGAGAAGGGTTAGATTCCAATTCCCAGTTTTCTGAAAATTTCAATCCCTTTGAAATTTTTAATCCCTCTTGAACTCTGCTTAATTTTGAACTACTAATTATGTTTTCATTTCTCTTGTCTCTGGTAGCTCCCAGTGTTCTTGACATCACTGTCATTACCCCATATGACGCACAAGTCATTCTTAAGGTACTGAATGAATTTTCCTTTTCATTTTTTTTCCTTCTCTCCAAACACTCATTCATATTTGAACCCAAATTAGCATTTTGTTTTGACATAATTATATTGCAAAAAAGGTTGATTAATTGGCTGACTGATGATTTTATATGAAGGGTATCTCCACTGACAAGATACTTGATGTTAAAAGACTATTGGCTGTGAATGTAGAGACATGCCATCTTACAAACTATTCCTTATCCCATGAGGTAAGCCCCTTTTTAATTGGACTATTTTATTTACTTTTCCAAGAACATGGTTTATATCTTCGAGTATTTTTAGCCCAATTTGTTGGGTTTTTAATCTTTTTTTGTTTGTTTTTTTTTTCTTTGATTTTCAGGTCAAAGGGATGAGATTGAGTGATAGGGTCGAGGTTATTAGTCTGAAACCCTGTGTTCTGAAAATTGTTGAAGGTAGGTGAATCCACCATACTAGTAATTCAAGCATCAACCAGACTGACAACTACTACCATGTTCAGTGCCATTTTCATTGTGCATTATTTTAAAGAATTGCTATTTGGGGTTAGGTTTTTAAAAGTAAGTGAAGCCAAAATTTATTTGTCATATGACTCATATAAAGACAATGTATATGATAGTACAATATGATCTTCCCAACAATAAAAAAAAAAGGATCTTCCCAACTAAAATAATAGCACATTGGAAAAATACAACATTTTTCTATTAGTCTAAAGATTTTAAAGTTTCCTAAAAAATTAAAAAAATGAAAGACTTTATAGTTTTGCAAGAACATGTAGCTCTAGACTCGTTTCCTAAAAATTACGGTCTAATTCCTTATAATTTAATATAAATTAGTATATTTCAGTATAATCCGACCCAATTCAGTGTAACAAACACGTCTTTATTGGTTAGCTTTACGTCTAAATGTCTAATGTCTCGAATTCAATTTTCCGTCCACTAATGTCATTTTATTAAGAAAAAAATATTTTGAGACTTTTACAGTGATTTAAATTTTTTTTAAAGCTTTAGTTTTTTTTTTTTTCGAATATTTTGCAATTTAGTTGATAGACACATTTCTTTTGCTTTATTTTTTTATCAGAGGACTACACTGATAAGGCCCAAGTCGTGGCCCAAGTTCGGCGGCTGCTGGACCTGGTGGCCTGCACCACCCGATTCGCGAAGCCCAAACGGTCCGTCTCTTCTCCGGACTCTAAGTCGAAGAAGAGCGGCGGCAGTAGGCCCCACAACAGGGACTCAGACCCTCCTCTACCGTCCGATGGCGGAGAAGTCGTCCGTGCGAGATCAGCGCAATCGGAACCGTCCGTCTCGGCGATCTCGGAGCGTCTGGGGATGGCCGCCATTCATCCGACGCCGAAGCTCTCTGACTTCTACGAGTTCTTCAATTTCTCTCACCTCTCTCCTCCCATTCTCCGTGAGTGCCCCGTTTTAATTCGTTTTCTTAGCGTTCTGTTTGGTTCCCGGGAAAACGTGGGAAAATGTTCACTTTTGGTTTTCCTCTATTGTTTTATAGATTTAAGGAGATGTGACGTGGAAGATGCGCACGAGAAGCGCGATGGAGACTATTTTCAAATTCAGGTATTTTATTATTATTATTAATTAATTAAGAAAATACCAATTATGCCCTTTTTACATTAATACTGTTATTACCTATTGCCCTATTGGTATTATTTTATTCCATTATTTTGTTTTTGATTAGGGAAAGGAGGGATTGAAACTTGGGTGTAAGGGGCATTCTACAATCTTTCTAACTGGGTTACCTTATCAATTGCATTTTGTTCCATTCTTAGTTTGCATTATTTGATGAATCAAACTTATTAATTAAGGGATTAATCAGTTATTCGCTTGATATTATTTCACAATGTTAGACAAATTTTAAGTTTGTATCTGTGGAAAAAAAAAAAAAAAAAAAAAAAAAAAAAAAAAAAAAAACCCTATCAATTAAGTAAAGCCTTTCAAAAATTATTTTTTTCAGGGTGCTTAAAGCTGTACAACAAGTGATTTTCAATAACGATGATAATAATAATTGTTATTGTTTTGTCCTTTAAATATTTTGGGCTAATTACAAATAAATCAATAAAACTTTTCACAGTTACATTTTATTCAATGCACTTTTTTATAATTTCATTTTAGTTATTATTGACCAAAATGAAAAAAAATATATTACAATAGATTAATAAACATATATTACTATTCGAATTTAGATTTGTATTAAGTTTATGTTTGACTGCTATGCTGCAAAACGATTTAAGGTTTAGCTCTCAAACCCGAGACCTAAACCTTAAACCATAAGCTTCATAACTCTCATTCTAAACCTCATTTATATATCTTGCACCTCATTTCTATACCCTAAATCACATTTTCATACCCTAAACTAAATTAAGGGCAACGTCATAATTTTATGCTCATAAATAATGAAAAAAAAGAATGGGCAAATTAGTATTTTTCAATGCACCAAAATACATGACATCATCAAGTGGATTGAGTTTAGTGACTAAAATGAAATATAATTTTAAAACTCATTAACCTTTATGAGAAAAGAAAATTTACATTGACCATTATATATTATTGAAATATTTTATTAATTTAAATGTAATTTGCTAAAATATTTTAGAGCTTTATATAATATAAATTTTTTAATTTGCACGATCTTCACCGGCCTTTTTTTATTAAAAAGCAACGGGCCTATATTTTGGTTAGACCATAAATAAAATATTATGCACGTGGATGTTGTACACTTGTACTTGCATAATAGTATATGATACCACTCAGTCTTTGCTTTTGAATGGTACATTCGAGCATAATGCTGGTCACATTGTATTCATTTACCATACTTTTAAGTGCACTATTTTCGATAACTAAGTGGGAAAGTCAAGCTACTTTGGATGGATAAAGATTTTGAAATATTTTACATGATTTTTTCTTTTGGTTAAAAGGTTAATCATTGTTAGATAAGGGAGTGGAACAAGTATTACAAGATAATATTATTGTGATAAAGTTATAAAGAAAAAGAACTTGAAAATTTAGGCATGCACACAAATTAAAGTAGGAAGAGAGAACGTGAGATGAGTATAAATTGGTTGGAAGAAGGAAATGGGATAATTTAAATATTTCCTTACTATTTTTGCTCTTGAATTTATTATTAAATTGTTTTAAATAATAGAGATACATTTGATACTTTTTATGTGATGATTAGATTAAGGAGATAAAAAAGAAATTTATTACATGCATGAATTTTTTTTTACCCAAACAGGGCATGCTCAACTTTCATGTTGTTGTCATTTATTCATATGTAGTTATCTTTTTGTTGTTTTCCTTTGAACTTTTTCTAGTCCATGTGATGTTTTTATGGTCATACTTTGCTCCCTCTGAGAAAGTGTAATAAATGTCTACAGATTAAGATTTGCAATGGGAAGCAAATACAAGTGGTTGCATCAGTAAAAGGGTTCTACACTGTGGGAAAGCAGTTTTTACAAAGCTACTCATTGGTGGATCTTCTGCAACAGCTCAGTAGAGCTTTTGCCAATGTGAGAACTTACTGTTTTGTTATACCTTAATTATAAAGGTGCTTTAATTAGAAATCCTAAATGAAAAATAAATTTAATTTAAACTCCAGCTGGCCCAAAAATTAAATAGAAGCCCAAACTGTCTATCGAGCGCTCGGCAGTTACCACTGAGCGCTCGGCGGTACTTACCGAGCACTTGGCGGATGCATCTGCAAGCTACATTTGCAAGCTAAAACTACATCTATAACCTAAAACATGTCATCTGCAACCTAAAATATGTCATTTGCAATCTAAAAAGATGCATCTGCAACCTAAAACTATGCAGATGCAGGATTAGGGTTTAGGTGCATGATGCATCTGCATCCACCTAGCTCTCGGCAGGCTACCAAGCGCTCGGCCTGCCGAGCCCTTGGTACCATGCCAAGTGCTCGGTGGTGTCTTTTTTCACTCGCACACGCATACACGGACAAATTGGGATTGAACTTAATTTTTTATTTGGCTGGGTTTTCATTTAAAAATCTTTTAAAAACAGGACTTGAGAGTAATTTATTATAATTATAACTGCATAACAAAAGGCAAAATTAAAAAATTTTAAATACAAGCAACTTATGTTACACATACCATTGGTAATTTTGGATATGGCTTAATTTTGTCACACAAAGTTATAGTGAAAATCAAGGAAGCAAGATATGGTTATCTCTCTCCCTTCCTCCCTCAATTTTGAATCAATAAATCGACCTCCAAAATGCACGCAATAGTTGAGTTTGATACTTTATGTTTGAATTTCTGAAAATTTTCTAATGTCAAATTTCCTTTTCTTGAATATTGTCAGATTCTTAAAAGATCTTCTAAATTATTTCCATCAGCATTTATGTATAATCTGATTTCTGTTAGCTGACCTTAATTGGTTTCAGAATAATTAATTTGTATGGTCTGGTAATTGCAGGCATATGAATCCTTGATGAAAGCTTTTGTAGATCATAACAAGGTTAGAAATGAGTTTAATGTCAATGTAATTTAATTAAAATCAGTAATGCTTAAGTTCGTTTCTTTAATGTGTTTATTTTTTTTTTCTTTCCTCTTTTCTTTAGTTTGGTGATCTTCCGTATGGTTTTCGAGCCAATACATGGCTTGTTCCTCCATCTGTTGCTGAGTCTCCATCAAATTTTCCATCTTTACCAATTGAAGATGAAAATTGGGGTGGAAATGGTGGAGGACAAGGAAGAAATGGCCAACATGATCTTCGACCATGGGCCACAGATTTTGCAATATTGGCTTCCCTACCTTGCAAAACTGAGGAGGAGAGGGTTGTGCGAGACCGGAAAGCATTTGTACTTCATAGTAAATTTATTGATGTCTCGGTCTTTAAAGCTGCTGCAGCAATACGCGGTTTAATAGATTCCACTATGAATATGAAGAAGACAATTGATTGTTCTCCTGGCTCCATCCTTTATGAGGATTGTGTCGGAGACTTGTCCATTGTTGTAAAACGTGATACGACAGATGCATGGTCAGAGTCTGAAGTAAGAGTTAAAGGTGATCACTTATGCAGTAGGTCTCCCAAGGAAGCTTCTCAAAGGTGTTTACTTAAGGGTTTAACTGCAGATGAGAGTGTAGTTGTTCATGTAAGTTCTTTTATCTGTATGTGTGTATGTTTTATGTATCTATGCATGCTCCATATTTAAGGAATGCAACTCTTCTTACTGTTCTTGAAAGTTACTTCAATTGGATTAGGATGTCTCTCATTCCCGACCTTATTTCTTACTAGATATTGTCATTGTTTAGCCTATTATGTTTCGTGTCTTAAAAGAGATATTAAAAAAAAAAAAAAAAAAAAAAGGTGAAACAGTCAGTGATCGCCAACACCTACACAAGATCTTTATTGTTTTTTTTGTTTCCATTGAGGAACATATTTTTCTACAAGTGACTAGCATGAAGAGATGAACAAAATGGTACTTTTGCAGGATACTTCCTCCTTGGGTGTAGTCAATGTAAGGCACTGTGGATACCTTGCAACAGTTAAAGTTATTGGCAAGATAAACAAGGGGAACTCTGTGGCTAAAGATATTGACATTGACGATCAACCTGATGGAGGAGCTAATTCTCTTAACGTTAACAGGTTCGAACCATATGCTCTTTTTGTTGTTGATGCAATGGATATGATTGGTGCCTTTAATAACTTGAAGGGATAGTTTTTCAACTAAAACTCAATTTGATCATCCAATTTTTACTTTTGATAATTAAAAATGCAAAGCTGGAATTCCATCCTATAGCATGTTTGAAACTTCAATGGAAGCTGTTCCTCTCTCTGGAGATTTGCAACATGCATGTTATTTCTGTATACTTATTCACTGATTGAATGTAAATTTTCTACAGCTTGAGGATTCTGCTTCACAAGTTCAGCACTGAATCCTTGGTTCACTCTAATCCAGATGGTTCAGAAACTTCTACGTGTCTAGTTCGAAGAGTAATAAAAGAGAGCTTGACGAAGTTAGAGAACGAGTCTGCCAATTCTGAAAGGTCTATAAGATGGGAACTTGGTTCTTGCTGGGTGCAACATCTACAAAAGCAGGAAACATCAATAATTAACAATTCCGATAGTCCAGAGGTTGTTAATGAGGCTGAACCAATTGTGAAAGGTCTAGGAAAGCAATTTAAATTTTTGAGGAAGAGGGAGAAGAAAACAAGTAGCGAAAGTCAAACATTTGATAAGGAAGAAATTGATGCTAGTCCTTCCCGTCTGAATGTGGGATCAGCTAAATTAGAGCTAAACAATGGCGAGATTGGCAATGAGGCAGAATTGAAGAAATTTATTTCAGAAGAAGCCTTTGTACGTCTGAAGGAATCTGGAACTAATCTTCATCTAAAGGTTTATGAGACTCTTGTTTCAAATATATTTTCATGTTTGAATATGTGCCATTTATGAAAGATAAAAATGTCGCTACAATATTAGTTAAGTCTCTTTGTGTGGTTGAGAGTAACAGTTTAAGCTTGCTTTTTGTGACACTGACAGTCAGCAGATGAGCTTATCAATATGGCACACAAATTTTATGATGAAATTGCCTTGCCAAAGCTGGTAATGTTCTGTTTATATTGAGTTTGTCCTTGTCACATAAGGTTACAGTGTCTTCTGTGTGGTTTATGATCTAAATGTTTTACTTTATTAGGTTACAGACTTTGGATCACTTGAACTTTCTCCAGTTGATGGCCGTACGCTAACAGACTTCATGCATTTAAGGGGACTGCAGATGCGTTCTTTGGGTCGTGTGGTGAGGAAACTCTCTCTCTCTCTCTCTCTCTCTCTCTCTCTCTCTCTCTCTCTCTCTCACTCTCCTGATCACCTAATATTTTAAACTTTCCTCAATACCCTTTTTCGGTTGCTTTATGAAACTTATTCCTTTTTTCACTGGTCTCTGTCCTGGAGTGAATTTGCACACGTTTGTACTTATAAATTGTAATATTTTTTTCCTGTTCCTGGGATCTTCTTTACAAATCAGGTTGAACTCTCAGAGCAGCTTCCTCACATACAGTCACTTTGTATTCATGAGATGGTCACTCGAGCTTTCAAGCACGTGCTTGAAGCAGTCATTGCTTCTGTTGACAAATTAACTGACTTATCTGCGGCAATAGCTTCAACCCTAAATTTTCTACTTGGAGGCTCTGGGATGGAAGATGATGTCCTCAAATTGCAATGGTTACGAATCTTCCTAGCCAGAAAATTTGGTTGGACACTGAAAGATGAACTTCAGCACTTGAGGAAGTTATCAATTCTCCGAGGAATTTGCCATAAGGTATTTTCATTTTGACTGATATAGTTAGTATATGTAACCAAATCACAGTCATGGTATATACATGTGTCTTTTCCCAGGTTGGACTGGAATTGGTTCCAAGAGATTATGACATGGAATGCCAAAACCCTTTCAGCAAATTCGACATTATTAGCATGGTTCCAGTGTGTAAGGTGTTATTCTGTTCATTGTCCCTTCTATTACTGACCCATCTTTTGTGGATTCCAAATATCTTATGTTTTTCTAAATTTTGTTTGACAGCATGTAGCATGCTCTTCAGCAGATGGGCGGAATTTATTGGAGTCATCCAAAATTGCTCTGGATAAAGGAAAGCTAGAGGATGCTGTTAATTATGGAACGAAGGTACCTCCCCATTGAATTTGTAAATGAAATATATGTACAATCTTTCTGTCAATGGGAAATTATGCCCTCTCTTTCCTGATACTGATTTTTCCTCTTGCATTCTTAGGCACTAGCAAAGATGATAGCTGTTTGTGGTCCCTATCATCGAGTTACTGCGAGTGCTTACAGCCTTCTAGCAGTAGTTCTTTACCACACTGGTGATTTTAATCAGGTATTACTGTCTTTAAGTTTTAACGATGGTTGATTCTATATCTATTTTTGTGTTCTGTTCTATATATTATATCTCGTACTTCTCTGTCACTTTTTAGGCCACCATTTATCAGCAGAAGGCTTTAGCTATTAATGAAAGGGAACTTGGGCTTGACCATCCAGATACCATGAAAAGCTATGGAGATCTTTCTGTTTTTTATTATCGTCTTCAATACATCGAATTGGCTTTGAAGTAAGTTCAATTAACCTTTTCCCCCCTTTTAAACTTGTATACATTTTTGCTTAGTTATTACAATATTTTATGTTCGTCTTACTTGTTTTGTACTAACATATTTCTTATAAATTTTGTTTTCTCCTTTCCCTTTTATGGTTCTGATTTAACTTTGCGTGTCCTTGGTAGGTATGTAAATCGTGCTTTGTTTCTTCTTCATTTTACTTGTGGACTATCTCACCCTAACACAGCTGCAACATACATAAATGTGGCTATGATGGAAGAGGGCATGGGTAATGTCCATGTTGCTCTCAGATACCTGCACGAAGCTCTCAAGTGTAATCAGAGACTATTAGGAGCAGATCATATACAGGTGTCACTTCACCTCTCTCTCTCTCTCTCTCTCTCTATATATATATATCTGTGTTTGTTTGCGTTTGTGTGCATATACCTGCTTGCATGTCCCACCTTTTTCTGCAAACACTCGGTGTATGTAATTCTCATAAGCTGATTTTCTTTTCACCTTTTAGACTGCTGCAAGCTATCATGCCATAGCCATAGCTCTTTCATTGATGGAAGCATATTCCCTCAGTGTGCAACATGAGCAAACAACACTCAAGATACTTCGGGCCAAACTTGGACCGGAGGATCTTCGTACTCAGGTGACTACTCAATTTTTACTATTGTCTATATTTATCCGATTATTTGGTACATTATGTGTTAGTGGCCTTCTTTGTTACTCACTACAAGAAAATGAAGTGGCCGTGGCTTATCTTAGACTAACAGTTTGAAATTTCAGAGTCAAACGTGTTAATGTGCTATATATTCCTGAGCAGGATGCAGCTGCATGGCTTGAATATTTTGAATCTAAATCTCTAGAGCAGCAAGAAGCAGCACGAATTGGATCCCCAAAGCCAGATGTGTTAATTGCAAGCAAAGGTCACCTTAGGTATTAATATGGTATTCCCAAATTACTTGGTTCCAAATTAAACGATCATATGTTTGGACACCAAACCCTTTTATCCTTTGATGCAGTGTATCGGATCTCCTAGATTACATTAGTCCCGATCAAGATTCGAAAGTAAATGATGCACATAGGAAGCAGCGGCGTACAAAGGTAGATAGGGATTCCTTATATTTTCCATTTACAGTCTGCATTCTTCATTGATTCTATTGTTGGCCCAAAATTTGGGCATAGAATATTGCTTCACATTGGATGATCTTACTGTAATATGCAACCATATTTCACATTAGATGTGCTTACATTGCTTCTCCAATTTTCAGGTTCATCAGTTGAGTGATAATATCTGTCAGGCACATCAAAATGAAATAGCTGTTGATGACTTGCCAAATGATGGCCTGGAAAACACTGTGATTCTGATAGATGATAGTACTGGAGAAGTCGAGGATAGATGGGTTCATCAGGAACCGCGGGAAAAAGATGATGTCTCTAGAAATGGTTTGTCAGTTACAAACATAACTGTTGAAGAAACAACTTCAGATGAAGGGTGGCAAGAAGCCAATTCAAAGGGGCGGTCTGGGAATACTGCTACTGGGCGGAAGTCTGGGCGAAGGAGGCCAGACATTGAATATTCAAATTTTAGAGAAACCAAATACCGGAGGGAAATCATTTCACCAGCGCAGACTGTGGCTCCTAAGAGCTTTCTGAATGATTTGTCTCCACCGAAGCAGTCAAAGGTTCGTACTTTGAGTGCTGGAGAGGATTCAGTTAAACTTCAGTCCAAAACTTCTAGTTCTAAAGTCTCCTCTACCCCAGCCACTGCGAACTTGACTTCAAAATCTGTATCTTACAAAGAAGTAGCTTTGGCACCTCCAGGTACGGTTCTAAAGTCATTGCTGGATAAAGGTGAAGACATTAATGTGGAAAAACCTGAAACCAAGACGTGCAACACTCCACCCGAGGCATTGAAAACTGAAGAAAACATAGGCAATTCTGTAGTTGAAGAAAATCCAAATGATGAAACGGAAGGAACAGAGCATGCAAGTGCAACCCGGATGGAAGAAATAGGCCCTGAAATTCTAGAGGAAAGGTCTGGAGAAAGAAATGGAAGTAAGCTTTCGGCTGCAGCAGAACCATTCAATCCAAGACCACTCGCCACGACTCACCCTCTAAGTTCTGTTGCTGTTACAAGTGTATATGATGTGAGGGCCAGTCAAGTAATGCTTTCAGCGCCTGTGGTGCCCCCAGTAGCTGCTAGAGTTCCTTGTGGTCCTCGGTCGCCTTTGTATTATAAAACCAATTACTCTTTCCGCTTGAGACAAGGTGTTCAGAAATTTCAAAGATCCACTACAGAAAGAAACGGTTCTGGGCCTGCAACAATCATGAACCCACATGCTCCTGAGTTTGTTCCCCAGAGACCTTGGCAAGTGGATCATGTAGATGAATATGCAGAAGTTGCAACTGAATCAAATTCTTCATTGGAAATCAGTAGGGCTGAAGATGAGGAACTAAATGAAAAATCCAATGGTAAAGGTAGAGATGGTACTTTGAGAAAGAGCATATCTGAGTCTGAGAAGACAGAGCTTGCAAGGCAGATATTGCTGAGCTTCATAGTGAAATCCGTCCAGCAGAATAAGGATTCTGTGAGTGAAAGTAAGCAGGAAAATCATACAGATGCCATAGAAAATGACAGTGCCATTATAAAAATCCACTATGGAACTGAAGGAAAGACGGACTTGGGTTCTCAATCTAGTGACTCTGAGCAACCAAGAACAACAGATGCAAAGAAAAATGAAGTGGGGGATGGTGAAGGATTTACAGTTGTGACAAAGAGGAGAAGAAGGCAGCAGCAGTTCAGAAGTGGGGTAAATGGGTTGTACAACCAGCAATCCATCTCAGCTCCTGTTCATTGAATATACAGATCATAAACCTGAAATGAGGGTACCAATAAGTATCATTCTGTCCACCTCAAACCTCTCACATAACACCTATAGTGTAGAAAGTTCTATATTTTTGTTTTTTAAGAAAAGCAAGGAATTTTTTTGTCACAATATGTTCTTATCATGTTTATTTTTTGTCTACTATTTTTTAGAGATTTTGATGAATAAAAAGCTGTTATCTAGTTCAGTCTCAGTGATCAGAATTTTCCTAATGATCAGTGAAGTAGATGATGGACGTTTTTCTTCCGATTAGTGTATGTAACCACTATTTTTAACAGGAGCATTGACGAAATAGATGCATTGAAGGCTCTTATTGCCATTAAAATACCACAAAATAGATGACTGCTTTGGTGCTCATTGACACACCACACTTGGTGGTTCTGATTAACTTATTTATTTGAGCACTTAAAATTATTTATATTGGAAATTGCACGAACTCCTCGTCATTGGAGGCATTGCCTCCATGGTCAAGCAGCAAAAATTCCTGAATATTTGGATTTCATTTTTCAATGATTGTCACAAAAAGAGGAACAAGTTACCTTTTTTTTGGCCCTTTTGGTCAAATATGGTTGGAGTTCATAATTTTTGGAGAAGGAACATTTTAAGAATATATTATCTTAAAACTACACAATAAAGACAGAGATGATTGAAGATCAATACTCTTAGATACTTTCTTCTCAACAAAATGGAAAATTATTATACATAACCGTTATATTACCACATGGTGTAACAGAACAAGGTTAATATAGAGAAACATACAAAAGATAATTAAGGAGTTTGGGAATAGTAGGTTGTTCCCTCTAGACATAATTGTATGTTAACAAAACAAATTAACCAATTCTGCTCTTAACCAAAAAAAAAAACTAACCAAGTCTGCTCTTAACTTCTTATCTATACTATTATTAAGAAAAGAGAGCCTTTTCAAATCTTTGCATAAGGAAATCTTAATTATGTCCATATATTACAGAAAAAATTGTTAAAAATTAAGGTTATATAGTAATTACAAATTATCTTACTTCCATCTAACATAACTACTTTCTCTCGACCTAATATAACTTGAGTTGTAACTTGAGTCCCATATTACACATGCATCGCATACGAGAGATGATACTAGTCTTATGTTAACCGACTAACAAACTTTCTTATCCCGGCATCTAGAAGAGAAAAACAAACTAAGAGTAGTGGAGGTAAATTGGTTTTTGAGAGTACCTATAGCACATTTTTTGTGCCAATGCATTCCCAGTTGTCCTAGAAAAACAAAATATATATTATGTCCCAAACAGAAGCTCTTCCAAGGAAATCATAAGAGGGTTTCTGAAATTTGCAGAGAGACATCTCCATGGAGAGTTTTTAGCTATCAATTACTAGCTAATTCATAGAGCTGGAAATTAATTAAGAGAGAAAATGGGGATTAGAGGGAAAGGAGCAAAGCATGAAGAGGCAGTGGCTGTGGCAATAGACAAGGACAAAGGAAGCCAACATGCTATCAAATGGGCTCTTGACTATCTTCTCAGCAGGGGACAAGGAGTCACATTGCTCCATGTTAAACATATAACATCTCATCATCATCATCATCACCAAAGTAACTCTCTCTCTCTCTCTCTCTCTCTCTCTCTCTCTCTCTCATTTTAATTTCCACTGTTTTCCTCATTAATTTTATGTCGCAGCTGGAGAAGGGGCAGAGGAGGTTGGAAAAGTGCACAGAAACCCAAATGACCCTCAAGCCAAAGAGTTGTTTCTTCCATTCCGTGGCTTTTGCTCCAAAAAGGCTGTGAGTTTATCATCATCATCCATATGCTTCTTGATTTGCATATGCATCATCCATTTTGCTTCACACAAAAATTTCCTTCCTTCTTGTGATTTGATCATTCATCTTTGCTGCAGATAAAATGCCATGAAGTCATAGTGGAGGATAATGATATTCCAAGAGCACTCATCAACTATGTCCAAAATAATTCAATTGAGGTTTTGGTACTTGGTAGCCCATCAAAAAATGGCCTTTTAAGGTATATATAATTCATTACTTATGATTTCTTGTCTATTTGAGATTGGGTGAAGCGGCTCAAGATTATTGTAACACAAAGAGTTTACATTTCTGACCCGTGTGGGCCCCACAAGGTGATCCCTCATTTAACACTAAATGAGGGATCCCTTATTGGAAGGGCCCTCATGGGATATATATATATACCCTCAAAATATCTTACCTTTGCAAAGAAAAAATTAGTGTCATGCCTTAATACATTAGTAGCTCTTTAGTTCACGTGTATGCTAATTACAATTTACATCAATCTTGTGTCACAAAGGTTCATGACCACAGACGTTCCAAGCGCCGTGTCTAAAAGGGCACCAGAATTTTGCACAGTGTATGTCATTGGCAAAGGAAAGATCTCACACTTGCGAAATGCTACTGGTCTTCCCCCGAAATCTCCGACACAGAATCTATTAATGCAGCACCAATACAGCAACGTTTCTGATCATCCAAACTACGATGCACAAATCATGCGCAACCAACTTTTCAGAGGTTAAGTTGTTTCTGTAATTAATTCTAGACTCATGCTTTGTATGCATATTAATTTTTCTCATTACTCACTCAAGTTTCTTTGATTTATGCAGCACCAGAGAGTCCACACCACCCACACCACCCACACCATCCACACCATCCACACCATGGCCAACTAGAGGACATGCTAATCAAGTAAGCCTTAATTGAATGATTTAATAAAACTATTTTTACCACCTTTTTAGACCACGTTGTGGACCGCCCCATTACATGAGGTGAACCCACTTATATACGTGGCCACGTAGGTCCTATCTCTATTAAATATGTAGTCTAAAATTGAGCTCCCTTAGCATTACTTAAATGATCAATGTCTTCTTATTCCTTCCCCTCTTGTTTGAGTGAAAACTCTAAATTTAACCTTGGTATTTCTAGTAGTCTCTTTCATTCTCCCATTCCTTGTCATTAACAATTAGTCCAGCACAATCTGCATTGCTGTGCAAAGCTAACCCAGAGGAAGTTTAAATTAAAAGCCTAGAGCTACAACTAATGCTGAAAAAGAGAATGTATGAATACAATAAATTAATGAGAGGAGTGACCTGATAAAAATGATACATGCAGGTCACCATTTGCAAGATCAGGAAGACCTACAATGAACAAATCATATGAGCTCTCGTCGGAGAGTGATATATCATATGTGAGTTGTGGAACACCAGGCAGGGATCGCATGTTTCCTTCTTTCTATGATAGTGTGGCATCAGGAATGACCCCTCGGCATTCGATCAACTCGGAGTTGGAAAGCAGAAGCTCTACCTCATCTTACTCTGGAACCAAGTTTATTGACATGAGCACTCCAATATGTGAATTCTCATCATCCTCATTTGGAAGTGGACACTCATGGTCATCACAAAACAATGTAAGATATGCAAATTTCCAGCATAGTAAACTTCAAAGCACCACCAATGTACAAGCAATAGAGCATGCCTCCAACTATAAGCTTGCTGTCAGTGTTAGGTTTGTATACATTGTTGGTCCGTTCCCTATCAGCTTAAGTTTTAATTTTGACGTTTAGTGGTTGTCTAACATGGTATTAGAGTATTGTTTGAGGGAGGTCATGAGTTCAAAACCTTCAATCCCCAGTCCCCACTTCTTGTTGGTTTTCAAGGTGTAGGGTGGGGCTATCCCTCTGCATGTGTTTCTCTCTATCTGCCGTTCTCTGCCTCTCCACGTGCAGGATGAGGCTTTTATTTATTGTTGGCTCATTCTCTAACAACTTAAATTTTTGGGGTCGATTGGTTGTTTAACAGTTAGAAGCTATGATATACCAGAAATTCTTTGAGTCAGGAGCCAGTGTAGATATTCCTGTATTGTTCCTTCAATAACTAATATATCTCAATTGACCAATCAATACCATTAGTTTTGACTTTTGAGTGATTTTCATGTCATGATGCATATACTCATGCATTCATTACAAAACCATACATAAATGCAGAGATAGTTCAGAGAATTGATGCTTAATTTGCCCTGAAAAAAATAGGATGATGCGGAAGCTGAGATGCGGAGGCTCAGGCTAGAGCTCAAGCAAACAAGGGACCTGTACAATACTGCCTGCCAGGAGGCAATCTCAGCAAAACATAAGGTATTGATGCAAAACGTTATTTGAGCACAGAGATAATTCATTGTAATGAAATAGAAATCTTGGTTTTAGAAAAAAAAAAAAAACATTCAAGCACAAATTCTCATGACATATTAACACAGGAAAAAGAAGTTAACAGATGGAAGCTGGAAGAGGAAATGAGATTAGAGGACGCGCGACTAGGTGAGGAAGCTGCATTGGCGATTATACAGAGGGAGAAAACGAAATGCAAGGCTGCCATGGAGGCAGCAGAAGCAGCTCAAAGGATTGCTGAACTGGAAGCAGAAAAAAGGAGGTGTGCAGAAATGCTAGCCCTTAAAGAAGCTGAAGAGAGGAAGAAGGCACAAGAAGAAAGAACATACGACCTCAGGTACAGGAAATACACAATTGAGGAGATTGAAGCAGCTACACATGATTTTTCAGGAAGTCTCAAGATTGGGGAAGGAGGCTATGGACCAGTATATAGAGGTGAACTGGACCACACACTAGTGGCAATAAAAGTTCTGCGTCCGGATGCAGCTCAAGGAAAGTCCCAGTTCAAGCAAGAGGTTTGTGACTTTGCACATAATCAAATTTTTTTAACTACCGTTTTCTGAAATACAACATTTATTTAGACAGATCTTTAGCACATAAATAACATAACCAAGGGAAATATATACTCATATTTATTAAACCATTCCCATCTTGCATCTGATCTTGAAATGAACTGAAGACTGAACTTTCACATTGTTGCAAGCAGTAATGCTATTTCTTAATCTCAACACTGATGTACTTGTATCTTTCTAAAAAGTTTTATTGATCATATTATTTTTGTAGATATATCTGACTACTCTTTATTATTATGCAGATTGAAGTACTGAGCTGCATTCGACATCCAAACATGGTTCTACTTCTAGGAGCATGTCCAGAGTATGGATGTCTGGTTTATGAGTACATGGCTAATGGGAGCTTAGAAGATCGTCTCTTCCGGAAAGGTAACACCCCAGTTATTCCTTGGCAGTTAAGGTTCCGAATTGCTGCAGAGATTGCCACCGGGCTTTTGTTCCTTCATCAAACCAAGCCAGAACCCCTTGTACACCGTGACCTAAAACCCGCCAACATTTTGCTAGACCATAACTATGTGAGCAAGATTAGTGATGTAGGCTTGGCCAGACTTGTCCCTCCATCAGTAGCCAATGCTGTCACTCAGTATCACATGACATCAGCAGCGGGAACATTCTGTTATATCGACCCAGAGTATCAGCAGACCGGCATGCTTGGAACAAAATCTGATGTCTACTCACTTGGGGTCCTGTTTCTACAACTAATAACAGCCAAGCCACCAATGGGTTTGACACATCTTGTTGGGGATGCTATTGACACAGGGACCTTCGCCAAGGTACTTGACCCGGCTGTTCCTGACTGGCCAGTAGAGGAAGCCTTGAAGTTTGCCAACCTGGCCTTACAATGTGCTGAAATGAGGCGAAAAGACAGACCGGATCTTGGCAATGTTGTGCTACCTGAGCTTGAGAGATTGAGAGTAATCGCCAACGATAGCATGCATTCTCACATGTTTGGGGGTGGTGAAGTATTCGCACCAGGACCAGGCATGATTTCCACAAGACATGTTAGTTGCACTGCCTTGAAGTAACTGCATAAATCATTCTTTTAGGGGAAAATGGTAGACCAAAACATACCAAAAAATAAAAAAATGAATGCTAGACTTCAATTTAAGTACTACTTGATAACCCTGCAACTCATATTACCTCTGCAAGCTTCACAATATTATTGGTTTTTGGTGTTAATTTTTTTTTGTTTGTTTATTTGTAGGATGTGATGAGTGACCACAATCTACCACATTCTGGATATGATAGCTCAATGAGTCATTCAAGCACATCATCTCATACAGGAAGAAGATTGTTCTCGGATGCAGAATAAAACCCAAATCAGCTTTAATTTCAATCTTCTTGAAGAGAAATCAATTGTACACTTGGGTTTTATTGAATAATACATAAGTGTTGTATATAGCTCTATTTGAAATTAGGCTTATTCACACAATTGTCCTCTGTAAGATACACTTTTTTTCACTTTGTCCCCTGAAACTTAAATGCTCTCAGTTTGCCACCTCAACTTCACACAGTTGTTGCAAAAAACTATATTCCGTTAACTCCGTCAATTTTTTCGTTAAAATAGCTGACGTGGTACCTATATAGCATGGATGAGACCCTTTTTTAGTTATATAAGATCCATTTGGACAAAAAAATTATAAAAAATTAACATGGATCTTATTAATTTTTAGTTTAAAAATTATTTTTTTTGTTCACATGGAGCTTACATAACTAAAAAAGGGTTTCACTCATGCCATATAGGTGTCACGTTAGCTATTTTAACGAAAAAATTGACAGAGTTAACGGCATAGAGTCTTTTGCAACAACTGTGTGAAGTTGAGTTTGGTTTTGATCTTGTTATTTGAGTTTGGTTTCACTTAAATTCATATAGTTTTAATTGTTATGATTTTAGTCCCTATATTTTGAGTTAGATTCTACTTTCATCATATAATTTTAATTATTATGATTTTAGTCCTTTAATTTATAAATTATTACAATTCAAGAATATCTTAACATTTTCGTTTAGAATGTCACTATTCAAATCCAATAAATTTATTTTTATCCTCACCATACTTTTTACACCGAACTCTAAAATTAAAATTTTAAAAATTTATTATTACATCCAACAATTTTTCCAAAAACACTCTTACTAAAACCTAACAAATACACTCAATTTATTTATTTCTATACCCAACATCATCACCACCACCACCATCACCACCACCCAACACCACCTATAATCACAATTCACAATTCACAACCACCCAACATTGAAATATTTTCATTAAATAAAATCCCTAGATCATCCTCCTTTAATTCATTCTTCTTCCTTTTGCTACTTTCTCTTTTTTTTTTCTTTTTTTTTTTTTCTCCTGCAGATAGAAACAAAATAACAGCCATCACCTGCAGATCGCACAAACTCACTCCCGACCTCCTCATTCCTTCTTCTTTCTTTATTCTTCCTTCTTTTTTGTTCTTTTCATTTTTAATTTTTTTTCTGTAGAAACACCACTGCAAACTCCCTCATCCCTCCCCACCCACCAACCAATATGGGGCCTCCCCTGGCCGATCTAGCGATGTCGCCCAGTGGGCGTCATCTCTCTTTATCTTTTTTTCCGTTTTTCATTTCTCTTTTCAATTTTTATTCCTTTGGTCTGCTACAATGGAGGCCTTGGGTTATATTTTTTTTGCTACAAGAAGAAGGTCGATCGAACCACCAGTTTACCAGCCATTCTTGCTTTGGTGGTTCTGCAAATAGAAAAAGGAAGAATGAGGGAGAGAGTATGTGTGTGTGTGAGTGATGGAGGGCTGCCGGTCTTATCCGACGGTGGTGAGGTAACGGCAGAGATCAAGGGATGTTGGCTGGCTGGTGGGGATGGGTTTGATTGAAATGAGTTTTTTTTTTTTTTAATTAGTTAATTAGCATGTCTTTATTAGTCAATTTACATTATCAATATGAAATTACATTTTCATTTAAGTATTGGGGTTATTAATAAAGTAATTAGGGTTAAATAGCAGTAATTTTTTGTTTATCACTTTATCAAAGTATAGGGACATAAAATCAACCAGAATTAAAATTATAACAATTGAAATTATATAAATTAAATTTAAATTACAGGATCAAAATTAAACCTAACTCAAATTACTAACTCAAATTATAAGGATAAAAAATGAACTTTGGCCTATTGTTAATTACACAAAGGAATGGTATATATTGAAAGTTTGAAACACGAGGAGGCTGGTATTATCAGAGTTGCAGCAGGTAACAGTCCTGGCTTTGTCAATTAAATACACGTGGGTAAAACCAAACCGTTGGATTGTCAGACAAAGGCACCTTTCCTAAGTAAACTACTCGTCATTAAATCTCACACGCATCGCAGCTTTATCCTCTACAATTAATGCGCAGATCGTCATAGATTTAGCTCGCCTTCATCTAAATTCCTTCATCTAAATTATTCTTATTCTTTGTTTTTTTATTCTGAAAATGAATACAAAAGTTAAGCTATATTGCAGTATTTTACCCTTCTCAAAATTAAGGCCCATAATACCATCACTCTTCTATCAGACTATCCCAAAGTTTCAAAATTTGAGTCTAGTAGTGTTCTTTTAGACTTTTACCCTTCGCATGGGTGTGGTCACAATGACAAAATTATTTGCACTCTTATAAGTAACTCCCTTTTTCATGTTATAATCATGTTTTTGGCTAAGCCTATGTTTTAGTCCATAAGAAGAATAAGTTGAAAATAAATTATTTACCACTAGCCAATTAACAACACGTGCTATGTGTACGTTAATTGGCTTTTTTTAATGTTAACTCACAATTTTTGAAACCCTAACAGATTTGCTTAGTTAAAGAGAGAGAGAGAGAGAGAGAGAGAGAGAGAGAGAGAGAGAGAGAGAGAGTAATGGGTTAGTGCTTTGATTTATTTTAATTAATTTGAATTATGTTAAATTATTGTTTTACTATTTTGCCCTTACTTTATTTAATTAGTAAAAGGGTATTTTGGGGGTTTATGAAAATTTCACATAAAAGGAGAGTTTGCTTTTTATATATATAATATAATATAATATAATATATATAATATATATAAATATAATATATAATAATAATATAATATAATATAATATATATTAGGAATCTCATGCTAACATGATGCATGTGTAATGTAATATTAAGGAACAAATCAGAAATCGTTTGGTTATATAATTATTATTGAATAAACAAACAGTGAATACTAAAATCGTATGTTTATTTGATAACAAATATATGACTAAATAATTTATGATTTGGTTGATTTTTTTTAGAGATAGCCTTTAAAGAGTGATCTAAAAAATTAACAATTTTGATCATAAGTTTAGACAATCAAACAACGTAGTTTAAATTAATTAATATGAGATTAGCACACAATGTACAAGTAGGGCTGCCCATCGGTCGGTTCGGATCGGTACTGAGGCTTACCAAACCAAAATAAAAAAATTTGGTATTTTTCGATTTTAGTATTTTCTGGTTCGGTAATTTTTGGTAAATTTCAGTTTTCGTTTCAATTTCGATAATTTTGGTATCGGATATTTTCGGTTCATTTTCGATTTATTTCGGTATATCTTCGATTCATTTTTTGTTCATTTTCAGTTTAATTATAATAATACTAATTATTATATACTATTATAAATTAAAATTTAATCAAATATGATACATAAAATATAATGTTTGATGAATATATATTTGCACGAGTAGTATTGGTAGTTTAGTATAGTACTAGTATTTTACCCTAGTAATAATATATATTAGTATAATTAGTTTAATAATATGTATTAGTACATTTCCTATTAATTTAGTATGTATATATACCGATAAATATAAGTGTATATATATATATATACATATATATATGCATTACTTACCTAAAGATGAGATTTTTATTTTCCTAAAAATAATAACATTTACAGAATGACTCTATATTTTAACTCATACTTTATGACTCTATATTTTAACTCATACTTTTGATAATATTAATATGATAACATTATACAATTATATTTTTTTATAGTTGTTTAATATATTAGTAATTTAATATTTATTGTACCACTAACATAATAGTATTATATAAGCATATATAATTAAATTTCGGTAATTGTTTTAATTTTTTCGGTATATATTTTGGTTTTTTCGGTAATAATCGATTCGGTTTCTTTTGGTAATTGGTCGATTTACCAACTTTTTTCGGTTTTTACCAAAACCAAACTAACTTTTTTCGAATATTTTCGATTTTCGATTTTGGAATTGTGAAAATCAGTATACCAAACAAAAAAAATTTAGTCGGTAGTCGGTCGGTTCGATAAAAACCAAACCAAAAGGCAGCCCTATGTACAAGGTATAGCAGGGGATCGAGATCCTAATAGTAGAAGAGGCAATGCAAGGTATGTGAGTGAATAGGCTAAAAATGATGTTGACAATCCTTGATACAACATGAATGTATTATTTTAAAACAGACCTGAATTTAGCATGTTAGAGTTGAGTATTACATAATGCAAACCGCAAAATAGCACGGATTGTTAACATGAACAATAAATAAGTCATATTAATGTCAATATGGGCAACTCAATTTTAATACAACAAGCACATTTAACTAGAGAGGCTTACAAAATTAGAGGTTTTCTTCATTTGGTTTTGCTAGAATTTGAATAGAGTGAATGGTAAGTTATGAGGGATGATTTTAAGTTTTCACTAACAAATAAGATGATTCGGACATAATTATGCGGTATGTATGGATCTAAACATGATAAAATTTTTAAACAAGTCAATCTTGTATCAAGTCTTTTTCATACAATCAATTCAATAAGTCAAGTTAAGATGGACTAATATTCCACACAAACTTGAAATGATACAATACGAATAAGACTCGATTCCTGCCTAACTTGAAAGATAAAAATGAGAGAAAGTATAAACCAATTACAAAAAGGGACATGTATGATTTGTTGATGTCAGTCAACACGTGTGATTATTGTGTAATTATTAGAATTAATTAGGTGATTTATTAATTCCTGTATTTTAGTTATAGGCCCATGTATATAAACCACATTTTGTGGTTTTATTCAATTAATCAGAAAATATATTAAAACCCTAAACCTAAACCTTTTCTGTACATGGTATCAGAGCATGGTTCTCTATCATACTGTTTGTAGATTGTTCGTGATTAATTTGGTTAACAATTTTCCATAAAATTGTTGAGTTCCGCTGCACTTCGTGATTAATTTGGTTAACAATTTTTCCCTAAAATTGTTGGATGTTCCACTGCACCTTAATCTCGGGCATCACCATCTACAAGCCAACCTTGCCTTCATCTCTGCTTCACCATCAAGCCATCCTCACAGCGACTCCGACGCCGACACCGACGCCGTTTCCCGTCGACCCACCATCGTCACTGCACCGTCGCTCGCGGCACACCCTTTCCCCTCTGCTGCTACTCCCAACCTCGGCATCATCGTCTACAAGCCGACCTTGCCGACGGCCAACCTCTGCTGCGCTAGTCAACGCACCTCCACCTCTGCCGACTTGCTTGCCCGACGCGACATAGATCCCTGTTTTTTTTCTCTTTGCTGTGTGCTGCTCTGGTTTGGATTGGGCGGCGTTGCTGCTGTGTGATCGGAGTGCTCGGACGTGACTGGTCTGAGCGACGGCAAGTGCACAACCCTCTGTGCGACGGCGCGCGACTACGACGATCTGGGTGACGCGAGTGATCAGACGCGACAGGTCTGAGTGACGCGAGTGCAACCCTCTGTGCGACGGCGCGTGACTGGGTGTTGCTGCTGTGCGGTGGTCTGAGCGGCGGTGACTTTCACTGTGCGACTGCTGCGACGATTTGTGCGACTAGACTGAGTGGCAGCCTCTACGACTGAGCAAACTTCTGAGTGATTGGCTGCTGCTTGCTCTGTGTTGCTTTGTGCAAGCAGAAGGAGAGAAAAAAAAAATGCTGCATCCCAGGGTGAACTCTGTTAGTTCCTCCAGCTTTGTTGTCCAGTCAGGTATCTCTAACTCTGTTTTGAGTACTTCTGCTTGTACTAGTGATGGTGCATGGATAATTGATACAGGTGCTACGGATCATATGACTTCTGATCGTTATGTTTTTAGTCATTTTTCATCTGTCTGTTCTAAGCCATTTATTGTCAATGCCAATGGTGTGTCGTCTCCTGTTTTAGGAGATGGCACGGTATCCTTTTCCTCTGCTTTGTCTTTGCCTAATGTGCTGTTTGTTCCTTCCTTGAATTGTAACCTTATTTCTGTTAGTCAACTAACCAAAACTCATAATTGTGTGGCCACATTCTTTCCTACCCATTGTGTTTTCCAGGACATTCATACCAAGGAGAAGATTGGCAGTGGTAGAAAGAGTGGTGGATTGTACTATCTGGATAGTGGGGTTTCCGCTTCAGATGGTCGTGGCATTGTGAGTCTAGTTAGTGATGGTTCCTCTGAAAATCAGAAGAAGATTTGGTTGTGGCATCGCCGACTTGGTCATCCGTCCTTTAGTTATCTTCGGCGTTTATTTCCCTCTTTATTTCGTGGATTGAACATTTCCAATTTTAATTGTGAAGTTTGTGTGTTGGCCAAAAGCCATCGTTCAGTGTTTCCTTCTAGTGCTACACGTATGGATGTTCCTTTTGCTTTGGTCCACTCGGATGTTTGGGGTCCGGCCCCGTGTGGTACACATAAAGGAATGAAATGGTTTGTGACATTTATTGATGATTGTACTAGAATGACTTGGGTGTATCTTCTGAAACATAAAAGTGATGTGTGTGTTGTTTTTCGCCTTTTTCATCATATGGTCCTCACCCAGTTTGCCTGTCCTATTAGGGTTTTGCGCTCAGATAATGGCGGTGAGTTTGTTAATACAGAGATGACTCAGTATTTTGCTTCTGCGGGGATCCTTCATCAGACTTCTTGCGCTCATTCTCCACAACAGAATGGGGTTGCTGAACGCAAAAATCGACATTTATTGGAAGTCACTCGGTCCCTTCTTCTGGGGGGTCACGTGCCATCTTTGTTTTGGGGTGATGCCTTGAGTTCTGCCGTCTATTTGATTAATCGGACCCCATCTAGTGTCCTTAACTTTCGGCGCCCTTTGGATGTTCTCTCGGATTTTGTCTCTCTACCAGGTATCCTTCATTTGGAACCCCGTGTTTTTGGGTGTGTTGTTTTTGTGCATTTACATTCTCATCAGAGATCCAAGCTCGCATCTCGGGCATTAGAGTGTGTATTTGTTGGTTATGGTCCATCCCAGAAGGGGTATCGGTGATATCATCCTTCTACTCAGCGCTTCTATGTTTCTATGGATGTCACTTTTCATGAACATCAACTTTTTTATTCCCCCCGTCCACTGGATTCTACCCTTCAGGGGGAGGTTTATAATGAAGTGCATAATCGAGATGATCTGTTGTTCTTTGGTAGTAGTGGTGAGGAAGGATCAGAACAGACTACTGACCGTCCAGTGTCTGAATCTGAGGATGAGACTGAGACAGCAGAATTTACTGAGAATAATACTGTGAATGTGGTGGGACAAGAACCCACGGTTTTTGAGACTGAGGAATCACCACTCCATGATAGTACCGCCATCTCTCCTACTCCATTGAATCAATCTTCTTCGTCCATTGAGGTAACCAACAATACTCTTGATTCACTTTCTGGTTCAGATCTTGATTCTCATGCTTCTAAATTTACACTTCCTCCTCGGTCTAACCGAGGACAACCACCAGCTAAATATGAGCCAGATCCAAATGCCAAAGTTAGGTACTCAATTAATAATCATGTGTCGTCTGTTAGGCTTT
>QANW01002708.1:206572-347183 GCA_003254865.1 Dryas drummondii | reverse complement strand
CAGCTGGGGGACTTGAAGTTCTTTCTTGGGATAGAAGTGGCTCGGTCTAAACATGGCATATTCCTATCTCAAAGGAAATATGTTTTAGACTTGTTATCTGAAACTGGTATGCTTGGGTGTAAGCCAGCTGTCACTCCTATGGAACAAAACCATAGACTTTTCGAGTGTTTAGGGGCCTTGCCTGCAGATAAGGGGTGATATCAGAGACTTGTTGGAAGATTGATATATCTGTCTCACACTAGACCTGACATTGCTTATGCGGTTAGTGTAGTGAGCCAGTTTATGCATGCCCCGTGTAAACCTCATATGGATGCTGTGGAGCGAATTTTGCAGTATTTGAAATCTGCACCTGGTAAGGGATTGTTATTTGCTAATCATGGTCATGTGAATGTTGAAGGGTTTTCTGATGCAGACTGGGGTGGTTCAGCAGATGATAGAAGGTCTACCTCAGGCTACTTTACCTTTGTAGGAGGAAATTTGGTGACTTGGAGAAGTAAGAAGCAATCAGTTGTATCTAGGTCGAGTGCAGAGGCTGAATATAGAGGTATGGCACTTGGAGTAGTCGAACTTTTGTGGTTGAGACATTTATTGACTGATTTAGGATGTCCACCTACCAAACCTATGGACTTGTTTTGTGATAACAAATCTGCTATTGATATAGCACATAATCCTGTTCAGCATGATAGAACAAAACACATTGAGATTGATCGACACTTCATCAAAGAGAAACTTGAAGCGAAGATTATTAACTTTCCATTTGTGAAGTCCGAAGATCAGCTTGTAGATGTGTTGACCAAGGCTGTGGCAAATCGGGTGGTTTTGGACTCACTAGACAAGTTGGGCATGTGCGATATATATGCATCAACTTGAGGGGGAGTGTTGGTGTGAGTCAACATGTGTGATTATTGTGTAATTATTAGAATTAATTAGGTGATTTATTAATTCCTGTATTTTAGTTATATGCCCATGTATATAAACCACATTTTGTGGTTTTATTCAATTAATCAGAAAATATATTGAAACCCTAAATCTAAACCTTTTCTGTACATGATTACTATACTATCCTTAGTTAATTTTAAATTTGCTATTAAAAAAATCTAAAATAATAAAGGTGTAATTAACATCACTTATATAATACAATTGGAAATGCATATGCAAAATTATTTGAATGACACATGACACCGCACAAGTTACACAACACACCACTATAAAAATGTGAAACTAAAAACCAAAAAAGAAGGAAAAAGTGCTTGGCATAAGCACGCTTTGCATCACATATTCACATTCTAATGCCAAGGACAAAATTGGACAAATGCAGTTGCAGACATCAACATGTCACATTAGTCCACTTTTATTTTGGCCACATTATTCCATTCAGATAGAGTAGACTCAAATCTACGGCTTTTGGGTTTTGGCTCTACTCTACATTATTCTCAAAAAATTAATGAAAACTTTCAAAACCCATATGCCATTATAATTTATTACCACTATAATAAATACTTCATTAACAACATAATAACCATAAAAATTAAAATAAAATAATGTTTGAAAGGCTAATTAAGAAGAGTTTTGGGACTTTTGGTTATTATCTCTAGGAGAATGCAGAGGGAATAAAGGCAAAAGCTCAGGCGGGTCGGATCCTCGGGGCGTGGTTAGTGGGCTCGGGTGCAAAAAGAACCCTTTCTCGGCAATCACTTGCTCTTCCTCCTTCTGATCAGCTTGACACGGTGACACGGGCGTCCTCGGGCTCCCACGCGCGAGAAACTCCAATGGCGACACGGGTGACACCATCACCATCTCACTCCCAAACCCCACAAACCCTCCTCCGCTTCTGGGCCTACAAACAAGCCCAGGCCCACATAAGGATGATGGGCCTGATGGGCTTGATGTGGTTGCGGTGGTTGAGGTGGCGGAGGTGGTGTTGAGGTTGAGGTTGAGGTGTAGCTTCTTGGCGCTCTGCCTCCGCTCGTGGAGCTTGAAATCGGGTCTCCGGGGCCCCATTTCGGCGGTGGGTTTTGGGGTGGTGTAGCGGGAGGGGAGGGTGAGAGGGAGCTTCTGGGCTGATGGGTCTTCGGGTGCTCCGGTAAGCTTCTGGACCACGGCCCGGAACGTTGACGGGTCGGCTTGGACGTAGGTGGTGTTGGGCGAGGCCGGGTCGGATCCGTAAGTGGGCGAGTTCATCATGTTGGTGGTGGCTGAGAGAGAGAGAGACGAGTGAGAAACAAAGCGGGAAGAGAAGGCATCGAATGTGGGGGTTTTATTGTTGTATGAAATAGAAAGAAAGAAGTGTTTTCAACTTTTTTTATTTATTTAATTAATATTTTATATTAGGTCATACATTTTCTTGTTTTGTTATGTGTTTTCTGGCATTCACTGTGTGTTTGCTTTATGGGGTGATGTGTGGTGGAAATGTCAGATATACTCATATACGGCGAAAGAAAGAGTCAAGCCAACGATATATATAAAAGGGATTAATGTTTATTTTTTTTAGGATATTAGTATATTACCTTGTATCAGTGTAATTTTTAAATTTTTAATTTAAAAAATTAAGTCTCTTATTAATTGAAATTGTTCAATTAATTTAAATTGAAATCAAATAAATATATTTATGACTAAAACATGCATAAAGTTATAATATAGTTTAGAGTAATTATTTTATCCTAAAAAATGAGGGTACATGATTGGTACATAGTTCTATACAAATAAAACTTTGGACAGAAAATATGTAAATTGACTGAACAACCTCAATTAACAAAATTTAAAAAATTTAAAAATCAAACTGATATAAGTGTAATAATATAAAATCAAATTAAAATTAATTCCTATATAAAATTTACTTTTTGAATGTATTTGATGCTATTTTTTAAGCACTTAATTTTTTCTATTTTCACTCTATGAAAAATTATTTCCTTGATGGTCTCGTTTTTCGTGCTGGTGTAATTAATATTTGAGAAAGCTAATGGTAACAAGTATTGTGAATCGTTAATGTTTATACAACTTATAGTATAAATAATTGTCATTATATATGGTAAATGAATCATAATTAGGTTGAATGATTGTCAACTTTTAATATATGGTAAATAAATCATAAATTCATAATTAATATGAAAAACCAATATTATGAACGGTTGTCAATTATTGATATTCATTCGTAAAATATATAATGTAAATAATTGTATCTATTAATATATAGTAAATGAATAATGAAAGTTAATTATCGACACATGTGAATCTCCAAAAGCTCCAAAAGCTAATATGACCACGGTAGAAAGGAAAGCTCAAATATTTTTTTCAATAACAAGAATAATAATTACAGTTAGTTTAAGAGAGCTTCTGTAATAAGTGTTCTTGTTTCAAGCATTTATTCAAAAATACTTTTACTTATTTATGTTAAGAGGAATGCTAATTGTCTTTTCTTTGTTTCTTTTTTAATTTTATCAATTCTACGGGGCTATTTATTTTATAGGTCACCCTTCAAAACATTGTTATTGATGTTTTTGACATTTCCAAAAATGCTGTCAAATAAGTCTTTGTCAACCTCCTCTTTGGTGGTCACAGTCACAGCCACGACTTTTGATGGCCTTTCACTCTTCCTTCCCTTTCGTTCACATTTAAATAAAAGTCAAGCTAAGGTTCCCGTTAAGTGAAGCGGAAGCATAATGTCACCCTGATGAGATAATTAGCAGCAAGACAGAATAGACTTTGCAATAATTAATCAATAACAATCATAACCTTATTGTGGTTTGGAACTGTTCAAAAAAAAAAAAAAAAAGTGACAAGTGAGTGGAGGTACGTAGTATAGACTATAGACTAGTAGTAGTTAATAATGGTGAGCAAGATCAGTATTTCAGCAAGTATTTGAATTTGAAAATAGTAGGAGGCAGGAGGTGAGGGATAAATGAATAATGAGGTAATAGCTGGCCTTGAATGATGAGTCATTGGGGTCAGCAGCCCATTGAAACAAGAAACGAGGTGTAGCTAGTCCACTGTAGAAAGACTACACACACTGCAGAGCCTGCTCACACAGAGTCTCTCAGAAAACTCATCTGCTTTTTTTTTTTTTTTCTTGATAATTGTTTGCGTGGGGGGTTGAACTTTGACATTGGGGAAAAGGGTTTTGCTGCCTCAGCTTTCTCTCTAATTTCTGGTCTGTCCTTTGGCATATCTGTATGGTTCATGTAGTTTCTTTACTTTACTCTTCTTCTTCTCTAGTTAGTCTCTTTGGGTTGCTTTGCTTGGATGGTTCTGTTTTGTGTACTTTTTGACCTTTGTAGACTTGTAGTTTCGTCCTTTGATGGGAAGTCGCGGGGTCCTCTGTGCTTCCTTTTCTTCTCGGTTACCTTCTTAGCTCTTTCCACCCATCTTCCCCTCCTAACAATTTTTCTCTTTTTCTAATTTTTTTTATTTTGTATTTTTATGAAAGGCATCGATCTAAATTCTTACTTTCATATGAGTTAATAAGGCTCAATTACATTTACCTATAGGAAATATGGTTGCTTTTTAAATTTGGTATATGAGAATTAAAACTTTCTAATTTCATACATAACATTTTTTCTGTATTGTAATGTCATATGCATCCGTTAACGTTTGTATTAGTTTTTCCGTGAAAGGTTGACATACTGTCATTATTTTTCAATTGAATAGTTTATATTTAAGGAGAAAATTAGAATTAATTACTATTTTACTATCTTTAAATAAAGTTTTTTTTTTTTTTTATATATAATTTTGTTTAACAAAGGGTATTTTAGATAAGTCAAAGTTGGTAAAACCTGTAACATAACACTCATTCGCTTTAATAGTATAAATAGATGAATTACTATACTAATTTTAGCTAAACAAAAATTTCAATTGAAATGAGAATAAATTATTCTTTTTATTAATCAATTCGCATTCACGAGAATAAACTGTCTTTGCCTAAAATTTCCATTATAGACTTTGTAGTGTCCCCATCCTACATTAGCTAGGAGCCTAGGATTTACCTATCCTATTAAGCACCGACCACGTGCCTAACTTATGGACATCCATTGCTTTAATCTAACGGTTAAGAATTGATGACCACTTTGATGCTCCTCAATATCCAAAAAATAAATACCTTTCTCCTTTTACATAATACATAGTCAAAAAGCCACTTACAAAGATGT
Source organism: Dryas drummondii (assembly GCA_003254865.1). NCBI lineage: Eukaryota > Viridiplantae > Streptophyta > Magnoliopsida > Rosales > Rosaceae > Dryas > Dryas drummondii. The sequence goes on along the minus strand of QANW01002708.1, from coordinate 342,042 downwards.
CATCTACTCATCTGTTTGGATTCCCGGAAAGCATATATGGTAGATGCTGGCCAGGGGAACATTTAATCATATGAGCCATGTGTTGATTGATGTGTAGAGGACAATATCATTGCAAAGTGGAAAAAGTACTAAGAAATGTGAGTGGGTTGTTAACTAACTAAGGTAATTTAAATTAATGCTTTAAGTCTTGCCAAACAACCCACTTGACTAAAGTGATTATCATAAACAACAACAAACATAATAATTAACTTAATGGAGCTAGGTTTTAGGTTCAATATTAGATGACTGTTTGGTGTTTTTTTTCTCCTTTTTCTTTTTAAGTCTTATAAAATGAACATACTTGTGTGGATAATAGTGGACTTGTAAAAAGAGAACGAATTATCATTAAGGATTAATATTAAGGATAATTGATTATAAAAAACTTCGGGATAAGGTGACCATATTATTGAAGTAATTTCTTTCTAGGAATTGCAGTATTTTAAGAAAGCAAATTGAAATTGAGATTTCCTCTTTTAAGGAAAATGTGTGATTAACAAATAAGTGGTATCTTAATCATGACAAATATAACTTACGTGCATGTTCCGATTCTAATGTTTGTTGATTATTAAAATGCTTAGTAAAAACTACACTCATAACACTCCATAATTCTCTTTTATAGTAATTAGAGGTATAAAATTAGTCGTGCCAATACCTAATTCGAGTTCATTTGAGCTTTACATGTACTAGGCACAAACACAGTCGTGCCCATGTCGAATATTAGAAAGATAATGTCCTTGTGGATCCATCAGGATCGATGTTGCTGCAAATTTGGAATGTGTTGACTGCTGAAATATAGGGCTTGTTCTTTGGTCTAGAATTAGCTTGCTATTTAAAACTACCAAATCTCATTACTGAAATGGACTTGGCCATTGTTGTTAACCTTTGCTTCAGGCTTATGTTTCCTGTCATCCTCGTGGTTCCTTAGTGCCTGCTTGTAGAGTTCTCTTGACTAAAAATCGAGAGTGTGTGTTTGGCCATGTGTATACAGTGAGAAAAAAAAAAAAAATCAATGATTCTGACGGGTTGGCTAGTGTTGGGCTATCATTACCCTTGGGCCTCATGAATTTAGACAAGTCCTCATCTTACTGTGAGTTGGTTTTTTTATTGTTGATGTTATTGGGATTTCTAGGCCCAGTTTATTGTTGAGTTAGGGAGGTGTATTCAATATGAAATTTTACTAATTTTTGTAGATTTTATATTTTTCTAATGACTTTCATAGACTCCATATAGATTTTGACGATTTTGATAAACTTCTAATAATTTTTAATTGAGCTTAATCCATTGTACTAGGCCGGATTGGTAGTTGGTACACCTAATTTTTACTCACTGTTGGGTGCCAAACACACACAATAATGACGTACACCACGAAAATGCACCAAGTTCAAATAATTTCCCAAAATATGATCCCAGATAGTGTTGGGTCGGTTCTTCCAAATAATCGAAGAACTAACCAACTGAACCAAAAAAAGCCGTTCGACATTGTTCGAAGATTGGTATCGTTTCACCTACCGAACCGATGGTGGGTGGTGGCGGTTTGGAAATCCAAAACTATCGGTGTACCAATACCAAACCGATGGCTTTTTTCTCTTCTCCTCGTGACCATCCCACATCCCGGCATCGAGCAGCCTAGCTCGCACGGTGATCCAACGAGCAATCCAACCCGTCGCTGCGTTGACCATCGAGTTTTGGGCTTTCGTTGGGTTTCTAAGGAGAAGAAAATGATGGGGATGTAGAGAAGAGAGAGGCAGTCTCTCGACAGTTTGAGCCTGGCGGTTCGGTAACCGAACCGACCCCAACCCTAATCCTAGAGCAGCAAACACCTCAACATACTCTCTAATAATAATCCAAAAGAGTGGTGCCTTCATTAGTGACAACAAGTTGTAAAACACAAACCCCACGTGGAGTTCAAATGTATTTCAACGATCCCAAGCATTTATTTTTTAAGTCTCTATTCAAATATCATTCTTGTAAAAAATTAGAAAAATCGAAAACCATTAAGCTATCTAACTTTGATCAAATAAATAAATGAACAAAAATTTTTCGATAAACACTTGAAATGATGACTATTAAATCAAATTGGTAAATGATTTTTTATTTAGCTAATTTTTTGTAAAAAGATCCTTCAACGGATACCTAAAATGTAGACAATTTCGATCATAAAAATATAATGTGAAATGGACCCCACAAGGGATCCCTCAATGGAAGAATAACAAACATAAATTTTACCGACTAGATTATAGTCTAGTAGTATTTCTCTACCCAATGTTGGAATAGGTCAGAAGTTCAAATTTCAATAAAGAAAAAAAAACAGATATAAAGTTGAGTCTGAAATGTAATTAAACGAAAGATAAGATTCTATTCCATTCTTTAAAAAAATTACAAGCCAGTACAAGTGGCCAAAAAAAAAAATTACAGGTACTTGTAATAAAGCAAGCATTACTATAACATATTAGAATATATACAAAATAAAATAAAAAAACACTTGTTGATACAATTTTTTTTGTATCTCTATCTCGTTAATTTATCTCCAACTATTACAACGAGCCTTTCTTACCAACAAGTGTAATGTTACTAATTCTTAGGGTCCTTGTAGCAAATTGTCATATAGTTTTCCACACGACCCACATCTGTCAAAGAAATAATAGATGGTGAAAAGATCGAACACAGATTTCTTTAGATGAAAATTAAAGGTCACAGCCATGAGCCATGGCTGATGATTTTGGGGCTGTGTTCTCGTTTTCTTTAGATGAAAAAGGGCAACCATTAGCACCACAAAAGGATACAGCCATGGCTGAAGATTTTGGGTGAAAAGAAAACAGACTTCTAGATGGAAAAAGATACAGCTGTGAGCCTGTGAAGCTGAAGATTTTAGGACTAGTGTTCTCGTTCTCGTTTTCTATTTTTTGTTTTTTAAGTGTTTTATTGTCATGTTTTTTTTGTTAAGATTTTCTTATTGCCACATCACTTATAGTATAAGTGATGACAACCACTTCAACTTTATTTGTAGACCCTTTAGATGTAATTAAATTAAAAAACTTAAATTCTTTATAAAAATATGTGTCAAAATATTTGTCCCTTACACAAATATAATACTGTATTTTATAGTGTGAGGGTGAATATTATTGTATATCTATATTATGTTAATGATAATAATAATAATTATAATTACATAGTTGTAATATGAAACATGTTATATTCTAGGGCGAAAAACATCAAATTTATGCGATAGAGTTTAAACCCTTTTTAAACTAAGTAATTCTAGAAATTATATGGATATGTGATATATAAAAATGTATGTGCTTTTAATTTGTATCAATGAAGAGAGAGGGAGAGAGAGAGAGAGAATGTTCGTACCAAATCTACTATTTTCCACCATAGGTTGTAGTGCCAAAAGTACACTAATGTTTGATAGAATTGGCATCTCGAAAACAATCTTTCTGTCTATGATGGGCTAAACATGCCATGAACTTCACTGCGAGTCGATGTGATGAACACTTTGGAAGAACCTTGTAGAAGCAGTCAAGATGCACATTATGATGTTCGAGGTAATGAAATATATCTTTATACCTATACAAATCAACTGAAAAGGGTAGAAGAGTATGAGGGAGAAATGGAGGAAGAGAGGGAGATGAAGCATCTTCTGCTTGCACTGCTACTTGAATAAGGATCATCCATCCCAATATTAGCACCATAAACTCTCTCAAATGATTTTCCTCCATTCCCTTTACAGTTTTACACCTTTTTTTTTCTTTTTAATTTTTTGTCATTTAAAGGTTATATATACTAGCTAGCTATAAAGTTTTAAAAGTTTACACCTTTTGACATACTTTAATCGTCAAAAAAATGAAAGAAAAGTGCTAATCTCGAGCAATCTTTTATTTTAGGCTATTAATTAATTTTTTATTTGGATTGCTCCTTTTTGTTCGGTGTTATTCTTTATTCGAAGATCTCTTTATGTTTGCAGTATTATATGTTATATAGCAATTATTTTAAGGTCTATTGAGTTTAATTTTAAATACTAAATTTAACTTTTTTTCATTTTAAATACTAAAATTTTATGTTATTTTAGTTTAAATATGGAGCCAAAAACTCATTTCACCAATCAATTGGTGGCTTAGTTGATTGGTCAGCGAAACAACTTTTGTGACTGCATAATGATCACAACTTTTTTAATAGAGAGTTTTCAGTCACAATTTATTTCATTGAGAAAATTACAGATTTGGTCCACTTATTTTATACCTAGTTTAATTTTGGTCCACGATCTATTTTAAGTTCTGTTTTGGTATACTAATTGTTTCATTTGTTCAATAAAGGTCCAGATTTGTGACTTTAAATCCTTTGGGTTGTGTTTTCTTCAATTATAATTGAAGTATAAGTTATATTTCATCATTTCTTAGTCATAAAAACAAATTTGGAGTATTAAAATCTAAGAGAATTTTTTTTAAGTGAAGTTTGAAAAATTGGCAATTTTTGGTACCCTGCTTTGGGGTCAATTATCTTGAGTTTTAGAACTCCAATTTGAATGATATTTATATGGTTGTAAAGAAGAAATGCATAACTTTAAAACAAATATATGTTTGCTGAATTTGAGTGAGATTTAATAGGGTAAAAGACAAGCCAAATTTAAGAACATAAATCTGGACCTTTATTGAACAAGTGAAACAATTAGTGAACCAAAACAGAACTTAAAAAAGATTATGGACTAAAATTGAACTAGTTATAAAATAACTGGATTAAATCTATAGTTTCCTCTTATTTCATTTGTTGTCTTTTCACTGTTTGGCCTTGGTTTTAAGGCTTAGGTTTGTGTGTGTAATCATTGACTTTAGGCTTCAACCCACAAGCCAAAATCTAAGCCTTAAAAGCCTCTGTGATAAAAAAATACAATATACTTCATCATATATATATGAATCTTATTTACAAATCTAAACAATTACAAAATTTTTAAAATGGGGGAATCTATTCCCCCAACATGGCAACATCTTTAAAATTTAAAATTTGAATTTTTGACTAAGAGACTGTTTGATATTTATCACCATAAAAACCTTGAGTAAGGGACTGTTATATACCATTGTTAAGCAATATAAGGACTCGACAAGAAGGCCTATGGCATGACAACGTGGCAGGGGAGGTTTATTCAAAAATTGCAGATTAGAGAAATTAAAGAAAGTCTCATGTTGGTGCAGTTGGTTTAGCTCTATAGCAACCCCATCCTATTGAACTATCAAATAAAAGGATGCTGCACTGTCACAAATAGCCTAAGGCCAGGGACTTTAAAAGTCACCAGTAGTAGGGAAGGTGTCATATGATATCCATTACTAATGAGGTTTGTTTAGTAGAAGTGAATGGTTGTTATTGACGAATAATGGTAATATTAAAAAAAAAAAAAAAAAAAGGGACGTCGAGCACTCATCTCATTAAGAAATGGGTTGGCCTATCACCACATAAAGCCTCTGAGACAACCTATCAGGCCATTTTTTGTTTTAGCCTTAAAGAAACCTCTTAAATTTATGTATTTTATTTTACTTTTGATAAACTTAATACAATTTTATTTAAAAAACGTGTTGATTTGAAGACAGAGTTAAGAATGGTATATTGCAGACCCAAAAAAAAAATAAAATGGTATATTGACGTTTATATATAATGTAATTAGTTTTTGGCATAACTTCAATTTAGACACATAACTATATAAGCTATTTCAACGGAATCCATGAACTTTCAAATATTTCAAATATACACCCGATCTATTATCTAAATTGAAAAATGAATTTTTGTCTATTATTTCGTTAAGAAATCAGTTAAATGACAATTTGGCTTTTGCTAATCGAAATTACTTGATGACATGACGCTATTTCAGCAAATATTTCTCGCCAAATGAGCGACACGGGCCCACAATTTAATAATAGAGAGAAAGAGAGTTTGTGGGCCCGTGTTAAGGGTTAGGTGGACATGTGTTGCTCATTTCCCGCCAAATGAGCGACATAGGTTCACCTAACGCCTGACACGGGTCCATAAATTCATCATCTTTTTCTCACTCGTTGAACACAAGTGAGGGATTTATATTCGAATTTGGGAAAAAACATGATGTTTTTGTGAGACTAAATGGTCAGGAAAGCATTTGACGAGCGAAAAATAGGTGATGGGTGTGTGGGCCCGTGTCAAGTGGACATGTGTTGCTTATTTGGCGGGAAATGTATGCTGAGTTGGTGCCACGTCGCCAATTAATCCCCGTTAGCAAAAGCCAAGCTAATATTTAACTGATCTCTCAATAAATTGATGGACGGAATTTCATTTTTCAATTTACATAATAAATCAGGTATATATTTGAAATATTTGAAAGTCCGTAGACCCCGTTGAAATAGCATATATAGTTATGTGTCTAAATTGAATTTATGCCTTAGTTTTTTGTTTTCTTGTGAAGTACATTTTTTATTCACTTATTTTATTAAATATTTCAATTTAATTCTTTTTTTTAAGTTTGAGAAAATTGTAATGGTGAAAAAATATATTTGTTTTTACGTAAAAGAAAAACTATTATATATGTGTCTTTTGATTCAGCAAAGGTGTTTATTTTGGTTAAGTCAATTATCATTGAGTTGAATGTGTTCTTTTCAATTACCTTCTTTGCTATTTTTACCTATCTTCCTCTTCTTCTTTTTTTTTCTTTTTTTTTTTTCTTTTCTATTTTATGTTAAACCAAATTGCAAAAACATCCCAGCCTGTTGAGTCAAGTTCATTAAGGTCTTTAAAGTTTTTATTTTGTCAATTTTGTCCTTAGGGTCCATTTGGTTCACGTAATTCCTTTGCATTTTTTAGAGGGAATGGAATGTGAAATTCACTTTCCTATGTTTGCTAAGCTTGAGAAAGTAAACTAGGAATTGGAAGCAATAAATGTTGTGTTTGGGCAGTTTTCCAATTGTACCCTAATTTAGGTTAGTTTTGTCAAAAAAAAAAAAACAATAAATGTTTTTTCAAGAGGAAATTAACTTACCTATCCCCGTGATAGGGGATAGGTGGTATCACAAGAGAGAGAGATAGAGAGAGAGGGGGGATGGGGGATGGGGATAGGGATGGCAGGTGGTATCACTCGGAGTGCAGGTAAGTTCCTCTCTCCCAAGAGGGGGGAAATCAATTCCATTATTCTAGCAAGGGTTTCATTTTCCCCTCCAATAAGGGCATCAGATTCTCTTAGACCATGAATCGATTTTTGTTTCCTGTATTTACCAAACATGAGAATGAAATTGATTTCTCATTTTCAGACCTTCAAAACTTGAACCAAACGGGCCCTTATGATTATCGAGTTGCAAATTAAAAATATGGCCTTAATTTCGTTAATTTTGTCAACATAAAAAGCACTTGTTACGCATGAGCTGGGACATTCTTGAGCTGGGGCTTCATTTTTGTTATCATCAATCTAAAGATATTGGATTTCGACCAAAAAAAAAAAAATCTAAAGATATTGGATTTTGAGAAAAAATTAGGAAAAAATTGAGGGAGAGAAATGTGAGGATTGAGGGATTCTTGAGATGGAAATTGAACTAAAATTAATGAAGCATACAAAAAGTCTAACATGTGCTGATCTTTCTGTCAACCCAATTAACGAAATTAAGAAATTATGTTCAAGCTTCATCCACCCAGCTTATGGGCTCCTTAGCACTACCATACAGGACTGCAGAGAGGATTGGAAAGATTCGAATTTGGTTTGGATCTGAAAGCTGCAATCGAAACATGGAGAAGAAGAAACAGTGTAATGGTCTTCATTTTTTAATTATGTTTTAATGGGATTTAACAGTGTAATGGGCTGTTAAGTGTAAGTACACGTACATGTCGATAAATAAGCCAAGGGACGGAGGAGATAGACATTTTGGGGACAGAAGATCTGAAATCAAAACTGCAAAGGTAATATTGACAAAATTGAAATTATAGGGATCTTAATGAAACTTGACCCAAATTATAAAACTAAAATTGTAATTTTTTTATACGAAAAACATTAATCAAATTAGTTTTGATGAAAGGGTGGTCCAATAAAAGATGAGACGAGTCATAAGTTTACATGTAAGACCTATAGCTTATGCAATTTGGGATCCTCATTTTGGTCAACCGGCTTCTGGTGTTTATCAATGGTGGTATACAATTGGTTTACGTAATGGGGATCTTTATACTGGAGCTCTTTTTCTATTATTTATTTCTGCCATATCCTTAGTAGGAATTGGTTACACCTACAACCGAAATGAAAACTGAGCGTTTCGTGGTTTAAAAATGCCGAATTTCGTCTCAATGATCATTTGTCAGGACTATTCGGAATAAATTCCTTGATTTGGACATAATATTTAGTTCGAGTCATTATTCCTGGATCCAGGCAAGAATACATTTGGAAGAATAATTTCTTAGATGTATTGCCACATCCCCAAGGATTAGGCACACTTTTTACAGGTAAGTGGAATCTTTATGCTCAAAACCCCTATTCAAGGACCTGGAACCGAACTCACCCCTAGACTGTGAATGCTGTGTATATATAATATATTACTTCTTTGCTTTCCTTTTAATTTCACATTTACTGTTTAAATTCTCATAAGAAACTAAAAGCAGTTCAACCAATTTCAAACCTATCAAAATCTCCAGTAGTTAAGCAACTATAGGTAGTAGGAAGCATTAGACGGTTTTGAGCCAATCAAAATCATTGAAAGAGCCCAACTGATAAAGACATGCAGAAACATATCAATATTCTTTGTCAAGTGCAGAAGGTGAGCTAAAGATTTGATCCTCATGCTAACAGCATTCAGAAACTACAAATTTACTTTGGTCCAATACATTCTGGCATCTGTTATTCGCAAAAATCTACACAAAGCAGAAAGCATCATCTCATAAATAAACAAGACAGAAAGGAAGATAAACATTAAGGATAAAAACGAAGTGACGAGAGTACATCAAAGTGAAAGATCAGCCAAGTCAAAAGTTCTTGAAACAGCTTTGCACCATGACTCCAACCTCTTCTTCCTCAACTCTCCATCTAATTTTGGATGGAAAGTGGTGGAACTCTTACTCTTTTCTTCAGAAGCAAAGATCTCGCCTTCAGTCCAAACACCAACAGCTAACCCAGCAGCATAGGCTGCTCCAAGAGCTGTAGTCTCAATGTCAAGTGGTCTTACCACTGGGGAACCCAACAAGTCCGCCTACAGAACAACAATAAGAACAAGAAGAATAGAAGCTTATCATAAACAAAACGAAAAAGGGCTTTAAATATAAGTAAATTAGTATAATAGATTATAGTATAAAAGAGGACGTCATCACAAATTTATGTAAGGTAAGTATATAGGGTAAAGATAAGGTAAGTGCTTTGTCCTAAAACCTAAATCATTATTCATTACCCCACCTCTAATCCTGATACAAATTTTTTGGCAGAAAATTCATGAACAGAGAATATTATAATAATAAAAATAATAGAAATCAATGTGGTGTTTGGAAATATAGTAAGAAAGCATATAAAATGAAAAGGTATGAAACCTTTTCTGGAAGACAAATCCAGTGGAAGACTCTTTTACTAAAGTACATAAAATATGATTCATTTCTAATAGGAAACAAATGGAAATTGCTGTAAGAAACTTGCAGGACTGGCATGTATGCAGCACAAGAAAGCATATATTTCTCAAAGAAGTCCAGCTTAATGCAGAATTGTTGACAGAAAAGGCATCAAACTTTTTGTGGAAAACAAATCCAGTAGAAGACTCTTGACTAAGTATGTAACTGGCAATTCATATCTAATAATGCCATGTTTTCTTTGCAGCAAGTGATAATAATATCCAAGATTCGGTGAGGAAAGCAGGTTGGTTTTTGTTACTGGAATGAATGGAAAGAGTTGACTATGTGCCTCATAATAATATAGCATACTACAACATGACAGACTCTTCATTGATAGTTCCAAATTCAATTCCATTCCAAAATCATATTATGGTATCAAACATATATATGCCATGGATGAGTCAAAAACTAACGAGAGAACTCAGAAAATACTTATAAATTATGAACAGAAGAAAAAATGAAAAGGAAATAATATATGGCTAGATTGGTAAAGTTGGTTGAAGTTGAGCTACAGAGTAAAAATTAGAGCAAAAGAAAAAATGAACAAAGCACAAACCTGAATCTGCATTAGAAGATTATTAACAGTAGCACCACCATCCACTCTGAGCAAGAACTCCCCCTTCTCATTCTTAACCTCTCCCTTTTCCCCAGCATCTTTGTGCATTGAATCCAACACATCTTTCGCCTGGAAACACATACTCTCAAGCACTGCTCGAGCAATGTGAGCCTTGTTTGTAAACCTTGTAATACCAATACAAACCCCACGAGCATCGTCACGCCACCACGGAGCAAATAATCCATTAAAGGCAGGCACAAAATAAACCCCACCAGTGGACTCAACCTGTGATGCCAACTCCTCAATATCTTTTGCGCTACTAATAATCCCAAGACTGTCTCTAAGCCACTGAACTGCAGCTCCAGCAATAGCAATTGATCCCTCTAGAGCATAATTTGCCGGAGCTTTGGGGCCTAGTTTGAAAGCCAAAGTACTTAGAAGCCCATGCTTTGACTGAATTATCTCTTCACCAGTGTTGAGAAGTATGAAAGCACCTGTCCCATAAGTGCTTTTGGCCTCACCTTTCCTGCAAGCTTGCCCTAACATTGCTGCATGCTGATCACCTAAACACCCAGAAATTGGGATTCCAGTAATCGGCCATCCAGCGGCAATGTTTCCAATAACCTCAGAGTTACTGACAATCTTAGGCAGAATTTCAGTTGGAATTTCTAAGGTTTCCAATGTGGGTTTATCCCACTCAAGGGTTTTGAGATTCATAAGCATAGTCCGCGATGCGTTCGAAACATCAGTGACATGTATCCCTCCCTTTTGACTACCAGTTAAATTCCAGATTAACCAAGTCTCTATAGTTCCAAACAGAGCATCCCCTGATTTCACAGCTTCCTTAACCGCATCCACATTTTCCAGCAACCAGAGCAGCTTCAATGCACTGAAATAGGTGCTTATGGGCAAACCACATGTTTCCACAAAATGAGTTCTTCCCCCAGGCAATTCTTTCTCCAATTTTCTGTTAGCAAAAATAACCGAAACACACAACCATAGAACAATATCAAAATCACACATGACAACAACAGGCAAACCCAATTTTTGTCAAAATCCAAACATGGGAAGAATCCAACATAAAAAATATTAAAACCCAATTCACAATAAATAACTCTATTAAACGGGTACCGGTCAAAATTTGAAAATAATGGAAACCAAGCTAACATTCGAACAATCCAAGAAAAGGGTGTTAAGAAAAATGATTAAAAATCCAAAAATAACAAACACCCAATTGAGGATCAGTAAACTCCAATGAATGAGTAAATATGAGAAATCAGTTTCAGATCCTACTTTCAAATAGAGATGAAATCAAATTTCCAAACATGAAAAAGAAAAGAAACGGAGAAAGGAGTACCTGCAAATAGAGCTAGTCCGGACATCCATCCAAACAATAGCATTGTAGAGAGGACAGCCAGTGGATTTGCTCCAAACCAGAGTTGTCTCCCTCTGATTGGTCAGCCCAATCGCCTTCAACCCACTGTCCACGTTGTGCCCATCAGCTGTGGCTTTGTCCAGGGCCTTGGTCATGCAGACCCTCACGCTCTCCAATATCTCCATTGGATCATGCTCCACCCATCTACCAAATAGAGAGAGAAAGAGAGAGAGAACCCATTAGAGAGCAATGAAATCAGAGAGAAAAAGAGAGAGGAGGTGGGAGTGTTGGATTGCTTACCCAGCTTCAGGGTAGAACTGAGTGAACTCGACCTGGTGAGACCCAATTGGGCGCGCCAACTTATCATAGATTATGAATCTGGTGCTGGTGGTGCCTTGGTCAATTGACCCAATGAACACCTCCTCTGCTTTCTTTGACATTTTTGTTGTTGTTGTTGTTGTTGCTTCCTCTGTTCTTGTTTTGCCTCTTCAAAGTTCAATCTTTCTTTTGTTCTGGTTTTTGAGAGAGAGAGAGAGAGAGAGACCAGAGGATTGGTAATGGTTATATGCTAATAATGAGTGAATTAAGAAATTAGAGGGTTATAAATTAATTAAATAATTGGATAAGAATGTCAATGACCACCAAAACAACTGCTGGAAATAATAAATTTGCTTTCTTTATTTCCATAAGAAATCAGACAAATGAATGAATGGGAGCAAAGCTATGCAAATTATTTGATTTTATATGAAATTTTTATATTATTTGGGAGACATAATTTTGTTGTTTTTTGTTTGGGGTTTAGACATTTAGTAGTTGAGAAAACTAGAAATTGTTTTGTTTGGCGAAGAGTACTCAGTACAAGCTTTGGTCATTAGTTAATGACGATGTCATTTGATCTCCGGAGTTCTTGGTTGGCTAAACTACCTTTGGAGGCCATTTATTGACACGTCGCACCTCTTGATCTACGGAGTACTTGGTTGACTAAACAACCTTTGGAGGCCATTTATTGACACGTCGCATCTCTTCGTGGCACTGCTTGTGATCTGCCGCGTGGTTTATTAGAAGAATTTTTGTACGTAACCGATATCTGTTATGGGGTATAATTAATTTAATATATAAAGGTATTATTGAATGTATACTTATATTAATAAAGTATAATATTAATAACATCTATTTATATTATGATACATATACTGATTACACCACATAACGATATATTGATTATATAAAAAAAAATCTCTAATCTCAAATTTGGTTGTACTGCTCTCTTTAATCTTTATGGTATGAAAATTATTGGCTAAATATTTTACTATAATCCATATGATTTGAATTGTTTCAACCAAATATTTTGTGGCCCATTTTAGTCTACGATTAAGACTAACTAAGGAGTAAAATTTCGAAATTTTTGGCGAAATTTCGTTTTTTAGGGATATGGAAATTTTAACACCATACCAAAAAAATTTCGAAATATTTCGCCGAAATTTTCCGAAATCCTCGAAATTTCGGCGAAATTTCGATGTAGTGTTCAACAAAACCAAAACCAAATCTATATGGGTGGGAGTCGCGGGGTGGGAGGCGTGGGTTTTGGGCGCGGACGGTGGTTCTGTGCGAGGTGGGGGAGGAGGCGAGCGAGCGGCGCGAGGTTGGCTGAGGGCGGAGGGATGAGGCGAGCATCGCTAGGCTGGCTGGGGAAGGAGGAAGGAAGCCAGCAGTGGGTTTTGGTCGCGGGAGGTGGGCGCAGATCTAGTGGCTGGGGAAGGAGGGAGGAGGAAGGAGAAGAGAAAGAAAGATGAAGGAGAATAGAGAGAAGACTACTGGAGGAAGAAGAGGAAAAGGAAAGAAAAAAAAGTGGAAGTCACGGCCAACGAGGGAAGAAGAGGAAAAGGAAAGAAAAGTAAAGAAAAAAAAGTGGAAGTCACGGCCCACGAGGGAAGAAGAGGAAAAGAAAAAAAAAAAAAGAAGAGAAAAGAAAGGAAAAGGAAAAAAAAAAAAAGGAAAAGAAAAAAAAAAGAAGAGAAAAGGAAAGAAAAAAAAAAAAGAGGAAAGAAAAAAAAAAAAGAGAAAAGGAAAAAAAAAAAGAAGAGAAAGAAGGAAAGAATTTTTTTTTTTTTTAAGGTAGATTGAGATTTGGAGTTTTTAGACAATTGGAAAGAAAAAAAAAAATTTGGGATTTTATTTGGGGTTTGATCTGGTCATTTTTGTGTTTCGTTTAGTTGTAAACATAAATTATGAAAAAGAAATTTATCTCATTATCATGAACATTATCATGAAGTTTCATTTCCTTAATGTTTGGTTTTCTAATTTTGATAATTTGTAAAATTGAAATTTTAGATAAACCGTTGTCGTCGCTGCTGCCATCGGATTGGTTCTATTTTAACCCAATTCGGCTTAATTTAACTATCAAATATCATTTCCAAGTCCCTTTGAGTAAACTTGTTACTTTCTGTTGCCATATTGGTGATTTATTCGTGTAATTTTATTATGTAATTATTAATTAGTGAAGTATTTTTTTAACAGTCTTGTCTCTGTCGCGCATTATATTTATCACATATTACATGAAATCTACTATATTATTTGATTTCTTCAATGTTTTTTATTAATGTAATAGATAATATGTTAAATAAACATATAGTCAAGTTTCATTCAAAATTTCCATATTTTAATAGCAATTTTAGTCATTTTTGTCTAATTTTATCGAAATCGAAATTTCCACGAAAATTTCCTCGAAACCGAAATTTTACTTCTTGAGACTAACTTCGTAAATACTTTAACTTATTTTATGATTTAATGACGTTGTGATGACATGGTGATCAAACGAATTGGAATGGGCTTATCAATTGGCTTTAATTTTTCATTCCAAAAATTGCCTCCAATGTGATCACAAATTGTGGCAGAAACGTTAAACCTCTTAGACCCTTTTCGAAGGTGATTCAAACACAGATTTGGAATCTGCACATGAAAATCTGCATTTTGCTTAAATATATATACTTTAATTTTCTCTGCAGATTTTCAAAGCAATAAACACATATTTTTCTTCTTATCTTATCTTGGCTTTGCTTTGATCATTGAGTCCTTCATCCACATATGAAAGCGACCATCAATTGTTGACTGTGTTATTAATTTGTGGAGAAAGTCAAGGAAACAAATATTTGATCATTGACTTGATGCATACATCACATAAGTGTAGCTGTTCGCATGGATTGAATCATTGGAGCCTAGTTTTAGAGGGGATTTCAATTGGTGTTTCAGATCCAAGTTGGCTATCAACCAAATAAGGGGCCACATATACTGTATATATATATATATATATATATTACCAAATACTAGAAAAGTCACGGCCTATGAGAAAACATTAATGGCTCCTCAAGTAGGAAGAGAGTTGCTTAACAACCATACCATCAAATCCAGATGCTGTATCGAACAATTCTTACCTATCCTGCCAACAATGTCATCTATGAACAATTTTGTAAGTATTGAAACCTAAGGTCCTATTTTCATATTAGAATCTTGATAAGTTGCATGTTGACAAAGTAACAAACACACTATTTATTATGAAAAGTTAATAGGGTAATATTGTTGTTTCACTATATTAAATATATAAATTTATCTTAATAATGACTCCATGTCAAATTGTCAAATAAGAGAAGGAAAATCTACTTTTCTTCTTCAATCTCACTTTTGCTTTTTTTTTTTTTCCGAAAAAAAAAAAAAAAACTAGAAAACAAATCACGCACAAGCACTCCGTTATCAAAATTAAACCACAAAACATTTGAAAGAGTGGAGGAATGATTCCAAGTCTGGGTTGTCATAGATGAATGACCCAATGTAGTAAGAGCATCAACCACAAAGTTAATTGGCTTCTCTAAACACAAGGGAGAAATGGATATTCAACAAATTTTGTGAGAAAGAAGTTGAATGTCTTGGATATCAATCGGGCTTTCCAAGGGCCAGAACAAGTTCCCAACATACAATCAATAAGGAGTTTGGAGTCACCTTCAACTAAAATTTTGGTGTAACATTTATCTGCAGCACAAATCATGCTAGCCATCTCTTAAGGCAAGAGCTTCAACAGTACCTAAAACATTAGCATGCTCTAGTTTTCTAGTGCCAGCCATGAAAGGAGAACCATCGATCACACATAGATTCATCGAAATTCAGCTTCACAAAAGGAGAGAACCTAACTTTTTTTTTTTAAGTAATTTAAATAAGACTGCTTTTAAGACATATCATAGTAGATTAATTAGTAATACATTTCATGCATGATTGATTCCCTCTGTTTTTGGGTATATATGATGATGATTCAATTCATTCCCTCTTCAAGACATGATTTTAAAGTAAACTCTGAATAATACCTTTTAATGTTGAATTTTAGTAACAATTCTTTTGTATTGAAATAATTTCCAAAATGATGAATACATCATTCTTTTGAAAATATTTTTCAAACATGATAAACTCTGTAGGCATAATTACACACCTAGCAAATATATATGATATATCTGTAAAAAAATGACAGTAAAAGCTGTGGGAAAAATGATAATGATAATCTTTTTAATGCTAATTAAGGCAAACATTAGTTCAAGTCAAAACTAGCTTGCTTCAGAACATCAAATCAAGCCTAAAAAATGCCACCAGAATAAGCATGAAACTGTTATCATGATATCACCACCGTAATCACCTTCACTAAGCAAACACTAATTAATATCTCCATATTTGTTTTCTAGTACAATATTTTAGTATTTTATACATTTCATTTCAATTGATAAAGAGTGTTTTCGTAGTAATAATATAGATAGATAAGAGATGGATTCCCAATTTTCTATATTTTCTGAGCAGCTATACTATGTTGCATGCGACCTGGTACTTTACACAATATTGTTGTCTTTCACAATGATATGCCGCCGAACATATTTAACTATTGCAAGCCTGCAAGGCATATCACATCAAAATTATAAAAATCCCTTGTTGCATAATAATAAAATTTCAACCTATAGCCTTCGAGTCAAAGCTAGCTTGCTTCAGAACATCAAATCAAGCCTAAAAAATGCCACCAGAATAAGCATGAAACTGTTATCATGATATCATCACTGTAATCACCATCACTAAGCAAACACTAATTAATACCTCCATATTTGTTTTCTAGTACAATATTTTAGTATTTTATACATTTCATTTCAATTGATAAAGATTGTTTTCTTAATAATAATATAGATGAGTAAAATTTTTAAACAAGACACTTATTTTAGGGTCAATTTTAGTTTAGGATATTAATTTGGGTTTGTATTAGTTTAGGATATATATTTAGGATTTGTATTAATATTGGACAATTTGTCAACTTTGTTAAAATTTCCATTAAATCAGTTAAAAAAAATTAAAAAAAAAAGCAAAAAAGCTACTACTAAAAATAAATAAAAATATTTAAAACTAATTTTATGATTTGTGAAAACTCTCATCTATCACCTCTCTCGATCTCTCATCTCTCTCGATCTCATCTCCACCCAACCCCGGTGCTCTTCTCAGCCCCGAACTCACCTTCTTAGCCCCATCTCCCTCTCTCCTAGCCCCATCCCTTGCACACCCCTTCTTCTCTTCTTTTTCTTCTTATTCTTCCCCCCACCTCAAGCCCCTCCCTCCCTTTCTCTCTAGCAAGTGCAGGCGCCCCCTCCCCTCTCCTCCCCGTCGCCGGCCCTCCCCCCTGCTTCCCACCAAAACCCACCCCCTCACTTCTTTCTTTGCCTCACTCTCTCTCCCTGCCCCTTTCCACTCACCCTCTGCCACCAACACCACCGAAACCCAGACCCCACAAATCCCACCTAAAACCAAGAACCCAGAACTCCCAAAACCCTCGAAACCCAGAACCCAAAACTCACTCTCCTCTCATCCCCCCTTCCTCCCCACCCCGATCCCCTCCCAGCAACAAGCCCAGCCCGATTTGGTTTTGGGTAATTTTTTTTTTTCATTTTATGTTTTTTTGTCTTTATGTAATTTTCTATTTTTGTGGGTTTTTAGTTTCAATCTTTTTGAAATGTTAACTTTTTTCAATTTTAAACTTTTAATGATTTTTTTAATAGTAAAAAAAGATTTTTATAGATTTTTTATTATTATTTTTTATTTTTAAAATATAAAATGACCAAATTATCTTTCATTTTTACAGAAATCTTAACAAAGTTGACGGATTGTCCTACATTAATACAAATCCTAAATATGTGTTCTAAACTAACACAAACTCAAACTGGTGTCCTAAACTAAAATTGACTCAAAAATAGATGTAATGTTTGAAAATTTTTCCCAATATAGATAGATAAAAGATGGATTCCCAATTTTCTATATTTTCTGTGCAGCTATACTATGTAACATGTGACCTGGTACATTACACAATATTGTTGTCTTTCACAATGATGCCGCCGTAAATATTGCAAGCCTGCAAGGCATATCACATCAAAACTATCAAAATCCCTTGTTGCATAATAATAAAATTTCAACCTATAGCCTTCGAGTTTCAAGGAATTGTTGGCATTTAGTTGGTTTTATCATGTCTTTATATCTCATTATCTCATAATAATATAATATAAAACCATATATAGTACCACTAAAAGGGGCTTAATGTTCAATCATATAAGTGATGATAGAAAGGGTTGGGCTCCCCTACTTGGGCCTTTTGTGAAACTTTGGGCTTTTGGATCTTTGTATGTGAATACATTTTGGGTCAGACCCAGTTACAATAACATTTCATTCATGAAAAAAAAATTAAAAATTAAAACTAGAGTTGATGCAATTTTTTAGAGAGATTTTTTTTTTTGAGCTATAAATAATTTAAGAGGAAAATAGAATGTTCAAAGCACAATAATGTTCTTCTAAAAAGGGATAAATTTTGAGCACCAATAAACACCTATTGTATTTAAAGATTACAAATAAAAGTACATATACAAATTTAGTCTAACAGTAATTTTATGTTGCTTCTCACGTTTTGTCAAAATTTGGACCTCATTTGAATAACTTTGCTTCACAACATAGGATTATCAAGGTTATAACTTTTGGACCTCATTTTGTTAACATATCAACTATAGAGTTTAGGGCTGGGTCGGTTCATTTTGAAAACTGAAAAATTGACTGAAACTGAGGGTTGGTTTACCGATGAATGCTCAAATGTCGGTTGTTCGAAGGAGTCGGTATCGGTTCACGTACTGAACTGACATCCCGGTTCGCGGCATCAGTTGGACCAGCCTAAACCGACGATTTACTGATATTGAACCGACATATATTATTTTATTTTTTAAATATAGGAATGATTTTTGGCTGTTAGATGGAGGGTGCATGATCTTTATCATGCACCCTACACCACTAGTTCCCTAAAGAAACCCTAAACACCATTCCATCACACTCTTTCAGTCTCTCATCTCTCTCAGTTGTCTTCTATCTTTCTCTCTTCATTCTCTTCGCGAATTCAGTTCACCTCTCAGCTCTCTTTTCTCTTAGACCACCACCCAGATGCCACCAACCACCACCACGTCCCTCTCATCTCAGCCTTTTCTCTTCACCCATATATTCTCTATCTTTTCTTTTTTCTCTCTCTGCTTTCTCTTTGATCTCTTACATATCTTCTTTGATCTCCAAATAATCCAAACCCAACTCAGTCTTTCATCTCACACTCTCGACTCTTGACTTTCGCATCCAAGTCTCTCAATCTATTGTCTCTCACACAATTGGTAAATGGTATTCCTCTTTGTGGTTCTGATTCTGAAATTAGGGTTTCAGTTTCTAATTTGGGGGAAAGCTAAAAATAATGATTAATTATGTGTTTGCAGGTTAAGAGAAGCTCATGGGAACTTCAATTGGACCTTACCAGTAGAGATGACAAAATTTCCCGCCCCCGAAAATCCTCGTGGGAACCCGTCCTGATTAAGCGGGTATAGTAATACCATCTCCGTCCCCGCCTCGCCCCGTACCGTATACCTGTTTAATAAAAATATTATATTATATAATTATATTTTAATTTATTTTCTTAATTTTTGTTGCATGTATTTAAAATTTAATAGTGTTATCTTTATGATTTAGTGTTATTGTAATATAATATGATGAATTTTAATGTATTTCATCTATTATATTATATATTTATATTAAATTGGTATGTTATTAATAAAAAATTAAAAAAAAATAATAATAGGAGCCCCGAATACCCCCAATAGAGACTCGATTATTCGGCGGGGCAGGTATGGTATTGGCAAACCCACCTCGAACTCGCCCCGTTGCCATCCCTACTAACCAGTGATTGGAAGGTTGGGTAAGTGCTCTGTTCTTGAAATTATATTTTTAAAATTAGGGTTTTTGTTTGTAATTTGGGGGAAAGCAAAAATTAATTATTAAATACTTTATTTCAGGTTGAGGGAAGCTCACGGGGACTTGAATTAGACCAGGATTGCATCACCAGCAATTTGCACAAGGCATGTAGTGAGGTGAGTTGGGATTGTAGTTTTGTAATGTGTATGATTGTCGTATGAATCATGATTGTATGATTGTAATTTGTATGATTGATACTTGATAACTGTATGCTAAACTAAAAAGAGATTGGCAATCTGTGGTTGCTATTGCTATGCACAGATTAATTACCAATCTCTTTCTATTGCTGTAATGTGTAATTGGTTAAAAACTCTATGATTGTATGCTAAGCACAGATAACTGTATGATTGTATGATTAATACTTGATAACTGTATCAAAGATGACTTTATAATTGATAATTGATAATTGATAATTTGTATTCCGTTTTGTTTGTAAACTAGGAGTCTAGAGAATCAAACATTATTAATGCCTCCGATGCACCTAGCTTATCCTTACCTGAAACCCAAACACCCCAATTAGTACTTCTACCTAAACTTGAAAATCATGAACCTCAAACACAGCATGGGGAAAATGAACAAGCAGATTATGAACCTAGAACTAAGAAGGGTAGGTAGTCTGATGTGTGGCAATTTGTCACCAAAGTTACAACAAAAAAAATGAGAAAGGGGTTATGTATCCTTATGCTATTTGCAACACTTGCAAACACGAAATGCCAGCCCATCGTAAGACTAATGGGACTACTGGGATTAGGACTCAAATAAAGAGAAAATGTGTGAATAATCTAGGTTACAAGGGTATTATTAGAGGCCAATCCACCATTACACAACAGACAATAGGGACTCCATTGATTCCCATACATTTAACCAAAAAAGACATGAAGAAAAAGTTGTTAGGTGGGTTATAAGGGATGAAATGCCTTTTAGGGTGGTTAAGGGAGCAGGGTTTAGGGATATGATCTATGACTTGTGTCCTAAGTTTGGGATACTAGATAGAAAGAAGGTAGCTACAGGAAATTGAGTGTGATAGGTGATCAAAGGGTAAGTATCACAATTGATACTTGGACCTCTGTCCAAAACATCAATTACATGGTGGTCACTGCCCATTTTATGGACAGTGATTGGAAGTTGCATAAAAGGATAATCAAGTTCACAAAGATCACAAGTCACAAGGGTGAGGACATAGGGAGGGTTCTAAAGGGGTGTTTGAGGGGTTGAGGGATAGACAAAGTATTTAGTATCACGGTTGATAATGTTATTGCAAATGATGGGGTTGTTGAGTACATGAGCAAGAGGCTAAAGGATATGAATACCTTGCTATTTGATGACATGTACTCACATATGAGGTGTGCTTGTCATATCCTCAATTTAATTGTTAAGGATGGGTTGAATGAGATGTTTGGGTCAATTGAGGCAATTAGGAATTGTGTGAAGTATATTCACTCTTCTCCTCAAAGATTGGACAAGTTTAGAGAATATGTTGTCCTTTTGAAAAAGGGGGCATTGTCCAATGTGCCAATGGATGTGGCAACTGGGTGAAATTCCACTTACAAAATGTCGGACAATGCATCCAATTACAAAGTGGTGTTTAGTAGGATGGGAGAGGAATATAGGCCATTTATGAGCTATTTTAGTGAGAAATAAAAGGATGGAACAGTGAGGGTAGGGCCTCCAACTGATAAGGATTGGAAAAAGGCAAATACCTTTGTGCATTTTCTTAAGAAATTTTATGACAGTACCTTGCTGCTTAGTGCAACCAAAACCTGTACATCCCATTTGATTTTTGTCACATTAAGTGAGTTGGAAATTGATATTATGCACAAACAACCAAACAAAAACAAGATTTTAGTAATCTGGTGTTGCAAAGGGTGGCAGGTTTAATGACGGCAAAATTTAGCAAGTATTGGGAGAATTTTGAGATTGTGAACAAGCTAGTATGTGTCTCATATGTGTTAAACCCTAGTACAAGCTTCAACTCATTAAAACTGTATATGAGGAACTTGAGGCAGATTCCCAAATGATCGAACATATTGTTGGTAAGAACAAAACTTGCTTGCTGAATTTGTATAATGCATACAAAGGAGCAGATAACATTGTCCTTCCAAGTTCCTCAAATCTGCTAATACCAGAAACTGGACTTTCAACACTTGAGTTGAAGCTGAAAAGAAAAATAATGGAGAAATAAGTAATAGAGATAAACAATGAAGTAGATAAGTATTTAAGTGATCCTTTTGAGAAAATGGAACATCATGGTTTTGATGTCTTAGAATGATGGAAGATTAATCAATCTTGGTATCCAATTCTTTCAAAGGTTGCCAACGATCTCTTCTCAATCTCAAGTTTAATAGTGGCTAGTGAAAATGCATTTAGCTTGGGTAGGAGGATTGTAGATCCTTTTAGAGCTTCTTTGACTCCCAAAACATTAGAGACATTAGTGTGTATTAGTGATTAGCTTAGAGTAGAATAATTTAATTTCTACAAGGAGCCAACTGATGAGGAAGTTGAATTCTACAAGGAACTTGAAGAACTTGAATCAAGTAATAATTTAAGCTTGCTTCCTTGCTGATAAAGTAATACTTTTTATATTTGTTGTAGTGGTGGCTATTTCACAATTGTCCGCAAGTGAAGTTCAAGTACCTTCTTCAAAGGTCAGATTGGTGGTCAATGCTACTTTGAAGGCTGCTTTGCTAGGAATGGTCAACAAGTGAAGGGTTCAAGGTCACTTTGAAGGCAGCTTTGCTAGGAATGGTCTTAATGTCTTAGTATGTATTCTTATGTAATAGCTTTAAAGTTAGGTTGTAATTGGGTTGTAAACTAATGGTCTCATTTTTTTCAATTTGGGTTGTAAATTTGTAATTGTAATTAGGTTTAAAGTTAAGTAGTTAACAATTTGAATAATGCATGGTTTTAATTAGGTTTAAAGTTAAGTAGTTAACAATTTGTAATTGTAATTAGGTTTCAATTCTTATATCATGAAATAATGCATGGTTGCCCATTTTTACAATCTTTCCAATGCCAAATAGTGAGAATTTGAATGCAAGCCTTAAAAATTGGGCCAAAAAGTGGCCACAATATGGTTTTAGGCCTTAAATATTACACCAAAAGTGGCCCAATATTATGGTCGGTAAGGCCCATACCGATTCAAACCAATCAACTTTGTCGGTGTTGGAATCGGTTTGGAATTTGCCCAAACCGACTAGTGTCGGTCGGTCGATGGTTTGTGGGTATCGACTCGGTTACCAAACCAAACCTAGTGCCCTAATAGAGTTAATGTTTCTGAAAACAAATTCATATTGCTAATTGATACTTTGTGTTGATATTTTACTTATGTTTAAAACTATGTCGATTTAGCTAGACTTCTATACAATTGTCTTTCCAATATAAATCATAAATACTAAATCCTAAACTTATAACTCAATGAATTCTGATGTCAAAATGACATCATTTTGGATATAAACACAATCTGACTAGTAGAAAGATCTTATTAGGCCAAATGACACCTTTAGTTCATGTATTTTCATAAAATTTTCACTTTAGTCTTGTTATTTTAATTTTGATAATTTCAGTCTTGTATTTTATATATAATGTCAATTAAGTCTAATAAATCATAACTCTGTTAAATTGTTGATGAAAATTCGATGTCACATAGTCATTTTAGACATTTAAAATAGTCCAAAAGTGGAGCTCCTCCAATCTTCATGACTGATTTTGAAATGCTCAAAATGCCAATGCCATGTCGGATTTTCTGTCAAGAAATTAAATAGGATTGGCAATTTAGACTTAATTATTATTGCATTAAAATTACATGAATAAAATTATGAAATTTAAATAATATAATCAAATAAAAATTTTGTAAAAATACAAAGACCAAAAGTGTTAGTTCACCATCTTATTACTCTCAAAGTCAAAACGTTATTAAGATGAACATCCTCCGAAAGGACATAGTTAATGAGAAAATAAAATGTCTTTCATAAGGGGAGATAGAGTTGAATGCAACAATTTTGATATATACATGAATTTATTTGCCATGTAAATCCTTATCTTCTTTTCAAGCTTGTTCAAATTTTTGACTGGAGACTTGGATCAATGGGTCCATTAAAAACGATAAAAATTAAACATGTTTTCTCATGTGAATGCCTTCCACTAATACACGTGCTAAGCACTATTATTAAAATAGAAAATTAACGATTCTAAAATGCCAAAATGTAAAGTAGCAGTAGCACCAAAGGGATTGACACTTTTCGATCTGAATAATATTTTAGTGCTCACATGCATTCTTGGGAAACCTTGCGAGCCTGGATGAGCCCATCCCTAGTACACAATATTGAATATTACAAGATTTGGATGGTTAAGTGATAACATTAATTTCTTTTTAAATCAAATTATTTAACTATTTGATTAAATAATTATTATTTCAAAGTACGTTTTTATTAAAATCACAATATTTATTTTTGTATTTAATCATCATTTTTTTTGTAAGAGTGATTATTGAATATAAACTTAAAAAATAAATTATTTCAATCATCGAACTATAATGCATAATGAATCCAACTAATAATTCCTCATTTTATGACTTACTTCATTTTTTAAGTGAGTTGTTCAGTCACTCACAACTATCCAATAATAACAACAATCTCACACAAGTTTCTGTATATCCCACCGAATATGCCATGGTAGCTCCCTATTTAGTACAAGTCGTTATCGTGGCAAGGTGGTGGGTTTTGTTTTGTTTATAAGTAGTAGGGTCCTTGAGTTGTGTTGAGTGTTGAGTGTTGAGTATGGTGGTACGTCAAGGTTAGCTTACAGCCTAACTAAGCCAAGTGGAATGATCAATATTGGAGTGGAGGTAAGTTACCCAATCAAATCACAACCTAGAGATATATACATGGTGTGTTGGGGACCAGATCAGGCCTTTTCTTCATGAGCTTCTTCTTGTGCTTTGAGCCTCCAAACTGCAAAGAGGTCATGAGTGTTGTGAGTCTTTGTTAATTAACCTTGTCCTTCACTCCCGCCGCCCACACCTTTTGTGCCTTCCTTCTTCTTTCACTTCATCATGAAGCAAAACAATTGACACTCCCACCAATCCACCATCTCTTTGTTTGTTCGTTTCTCTACTTACAAAACAGTCACCTGCCTTGCCATACCGCATTGCCTGCGCTTCCACTTTTGCTTTTTCCACTCCTCTTTGTCTTCTTCCACATTATTAGTCTTGGTTCCATATCATATATATGGCTTAATTACAAAACTCCTCCCAACTATAACTTAATTGTTTTGCAAGTTTGTCTCATTGCTACTTTACGTGACACTTTATCTTCCAAATCATACACCATTCGACATTATAACCCATTTTATAAAGAAAAAATTACAAATTCCGTCAATTTTGCACACGAGGCAATTATGTTACGCCACGTGCCACTTATGTGAGAGGACATTTTCATGCCGCTTATATGTGAGGACATTTTCATGCATAATGAGAGTATAGGTACATTGATGAAGACGAAAATGTTTAAAAATAAATGGCCGCATTGTGCCTCATAGGATGCCACGTATGCAAAATGCTAGAATTTGTAACTTTTTTAACACAATCAAGAGTATTGTTACACTAATGAAGACGAAAATGCTCTCAAACAAATGGCTGCATAGTGCTACATAGAATGCCGCATATACCAAATGATGTATAGTATAACGTAATAAGGTAAAGTGTTGGACAGCGTATAGTATAGAGGAGTTAAGGGTCACAAAATGGTAAGGAAATAAACTGGTAATAGTTTGAGAAAGCTTTTTTCTCTTTTGGTTCGTTTTTTTTTTTTTTTTTGCCGGGTCTTTTGGTTCCTTTTTAAATATAGCAAAAGAAAGGGTGCAAAACACAGATTAAATAACTCTTCTGTTATTCTTGACCAAAGTAAATGACTCTTCTAAGATTGACTTGTAACATTTTTTATGAAATTTTTTGATTAGTTGTCAGTATCCCTAGCTTTATATGCCATTAAAATCTCTTAAATGAATGGAACAACTAAGCTACTTGAATAATGAAAATTAGTTGGAACTCTTCTAGTTGATACATCAACATGTTGATTAAAAGGCCATCAATTTGAAAATTAATTACAAGACCATATCACTTTATATATTAGTAAAAATACAAATTATTAGAATTAAGTTTCATAATCATGAGACGTGACAAACGTGTTATTATCGTTAATATTGTGTAATAAAGTTAAAAACTTAAAACCTGTAAGTAATTAGAGTATATTACAAATTAACGATAATTCAAAAAAAAGAAAAAAAAATGAGAGATCAATTACACTACACAGTAATATTTCTTCCCCAAAAAAAGGATAACATTGAAAATCCCTAAATTTCCAAAAGAGAACTCAACAAATATTTGGATAATATTAGTGTTTTTTTTTAATCCATACCCTATATTGGCGGAGTGTAATAAGTAATAACATATTGGTTGAGTGGATATAGAGAAGTAACAGAAATTCTGAAAAGGATTCAAGGAATAATAAGAAAAGGATAGAAAACAAAAAAGAAAAAGAAAAAAAGAAAAGAGAATTATCCGATAGGATGCTTTGCACGCCATTCAACACACGCGACGTCAGGAGTCTCTGCAACCGCTCGAAAAACAACCCACAATATCCTCAACTACAAAATTGCAGCTGGGCAGTCATCCCCTGCTTCATTCCACACCATAACCAATCACACCCCATCATAATATTGTTAATAACTCAATTAACAAAACAATTATATATGCTCAATTTAGCAAATTAACGACTCCAATTGACCCAATGTGGGGCCCACACATATAGGCGGCACTCCCCATCTACGACCTTAGGCAGAAGGTATGAGATTATGAGATGAATTTATTGGTCACCTACTTGAAAAATGATATGGACATCATACATCTATATCATTTGAATCTTAGTTTATTAAATGATGTAAAATCTATTATCAGATTGTTTGACAGGTTATACACTCTGTCAAATTTCAAATTAACAATTTAGGCTAACAATTTGACTATGTTTATATACATAGTATATTAAATTGTTTGGCAACATAATAAATAATATACATACGTGTCATTAATTTTTAAAAACAAAAAGTCATAGACGTTACAAACATCTCATATTAGTTTATTAATAATAAGAGGTGTACATTATCATATTGCATGAAAATTATTATTTTACTAGATAATCAAACACATACATTAAACTTTCATATTGAGTTCAATCTACCAATATAATACATTAAATTGTCTATCAATCTTAATACATAGTATAATAATAAGAAAATTAATCTTTATGTTATGAAAAAATACAAATGTTTGATCTATTAGATGTGACTACCAGCTTCAAGTGTGAATGATCTGCACTACAACATCAATCCACTTGAACATACATTGAGAATCCACCCAAACAGATAGACATATTTGTATGTAGCATTAGATGAGATGTTTACAGGTAAAAAAGAGGAAAAATGTGTACACCAAGTCACCAACTAGCTATTTTTTTGGGCAATAGAAATGTCTCAAATTCGAATATTTTTTAGAAATCATAAAAAAAAAAATCATTGTGGTGCATCATGAGTCCTAGTGTTGCAAAGTAGGGGAAACCTTCCTCCAAAATATGGAGTAAAATAAAGTGATTCCGACATCTATGCGTCGAAAATATGCGCTAAGCTTTTTAATATGCATTCCCGCTTGCTCATCCATCATTGTCACATCTTTTTAAATCTCAGCCGTCCATCAACCATCAAAATCACAATCGAACGGTTCGAGATTCCTCACACTAAATACCACCATACAACTGCGCCACACAATAACATTACCTCCCTACTCTTCGAATATTTGATTTCTCTCACTAATTTTTTTTTTTCCGAATATAAACACACCTGAGAGGCTCGCGAAAGGCTCCATCTTTTTCTCACTCACTCTCTCTCTCTCTCTGCGAAGCTCAAAGAGGCTTCCGAATTTTCCGGCGTACGGATACCGTCGAGCTAGGATTCCGGCGAGGATGGGAACGGTGCTGCTCTCGTATATCGCCACGGAGATTGCCATCCCCGTCTGCGCCGTCGTCGGGATCGTGTTCTCGCTCGTGCAGTGGTTTATTGTCTCGCGCGTGAAGGTCACGCCCGACCGCCACCCGCCGCCGCCTCCCTCATCCGGGCCGAACAACAACAACAAGAAGAACGGCTTCAACGACTACCTCATTGAGGAGGAGGAGGGCCTCAACGACCAAAACGTCGTCGCTAAGTGCGCCGAGATACAGAATGCTATCTCCGAAGGTAGAGCGAGCTAGCTTGCTTCTGAGCTTGTTTAGATCTTTCGAGCTTTTTGTTAGATCTGGTGCTTGTTTTGAAATTACGAATTTTTGTGATGTTTTCGGTGAACTGGTTAATTTTTTGTGCTCCAACAGTGTTGGAACTTCACACTCTGTTTGTTTGCTCAGAAAAACTGACGGAGGAAAAAAAAAGTTTAAAACTTTACATGTTTAGCTCGCGTTTGGTTGCCGAGAAAATGGACGGGCAGTACATCGCTGTTCAGTCAAATGGTCATACTAAACTTAGTTGGAGTGATATTCAAACTAACTGAAGTTCAATTTTTCCTTACATTTCTCGGCAGCCAAACAATGTCTTAGGTTTTGTAGCTCGAAGAAGTCCCAGAAAGCTGTGATTTTTATGTGTTTTTGACGTGCTTCAGGAATTCTAGGGGTCATGTTAGCTCAAGCGAGAGCTTTTAATTGCATAAATGAGGTGGGTCTTCTTCAAGATCTGCTTTTGTGTTTTGTTTAAAAATAAATTAATTTTTAATACACTTTTCTAATTTTTAGATCTAGTTTTATCATTGGGAAGAATATGTTCAATTGTTAATAATACAGCTTTATCTTCCTGTCCTTGTTGTTATTGTGATAACTCGCAGTTAATGATTTTGTCTTATACAAATAGAGTCATTTGCCTTTTTGGGGGTTAACAGCAATATTATTGCTACTTTGCTGGTGTGCACTGCACGTGTCATGCACGTGAGTGGTATCATGTGTCATGTGGTGTAGCATCTTTGAATATAAAACATCTTGATATTTTTAGGGTATGTTACTGTCGGTAGCATAATTTATTTTTTTTGTCGTATATAAATTAAAGAAAAAAAAATTCTTTTCTGTTTCGAATTAGTTTGGTAGCGACTTTGAAATAATTCTGTCTTATATGTTGATATAGAGTGAGTTACATTCTTTTTTTTTTCCCTGAAAAATGAAAAGAAACGTCTGTGTGCATACAAAGTTGAGAGATATTATTACTAGCCGCAGTATAAAACTATAACTGCTTCTATAGCACGTTCAAAGGCAGTTGAAAGCATACAACACTAACCAAAAATATATTCTGGAAAGGGACATGAATAATGGACTTCTAATTTTACTTATCTAGTACTGAAAGATTAAGGACAAGATGATGTTTCCTTTGCTCTCAAAAGACTGGTGTGGGTTAATGCTAAACTTAGTTCAATTTCCGAGATAAAAGTGAAACCTTTAAATTCTTAATTTTGTTTTGTGTTAGCTATAATCTCATATGTTTTATGATTATTGGCCATATTGCAAAGTTTGATCATGGTTTCATTCATCTTCACATTGGTATTACATCACTGCTTTATTTATATTAGTTTATAATCCAAGTGAAAGTAAGCTATTTCTGTATACATCTGGATTGCAAGAAATATATAGTAGCTTTCTTTATGTACCTCCATTTTATTAATAAATGTGGTATGCATGGTTCTACAGGTGCAACATCCTTTCTTTTCACTGAATATCAGTATGTTGGGGTATTCATGGTTGTTTTTGCAATCTTGATTTTCCTCTTCCTTGGGTCTGTGGAGGGCTTCAGCACAAAGGTCCAGCCCTGCACTTATGATGCCCAAAAGACCTGCAAGCCAGCACTTGCAACTGCAATTTTCAGCACCGTAGCTTTCTTACTTGGTGGTATTACCTCACTCCTATCTGGTTTTCTTGGGATGAAAATTGCCACTTATGCCAATGCCAGGACAACATTGGAAGCAAGAAAAGGAGTTGGGAAGGCCTTTATTGTAGCGTTCAGGTCTGGTGCAGTGATGGGTTTTCTCCTTGCAGCAAATGGTCTTTTGGTACTTTATGTTACTATCAATCTCTTCAAGCTGTACTATGGTGATGACTGGGAAGGCCTCTTTGAGTCAATTACTGGCTATGGTCTTGGTGGATCATCCATGGCTCTTTTTGGAAGAGTTGGTGGTGGTATCTATACCAAAGCTGCTGATGTTGGAGCTGACCTTGTAGGAAAGATTGAAAGAAACATTCCTGAAGATGATCCAAGAAACCCAGCTGTAAGTAATATCAAATTTTCTCTTAAACTTTGTCGTTTATGTATAATTATGGGGTTTTAACAATCAGATTTTTTGGTTGAACTTTTAGGTGATTGCTGACAATGTTGGTGATAATGTTGGGGATATTGCTGGTATGGGATCTGATCTTTTTGGATCATATGCTGAATCATCTTGTGCTGCTCTAGTTGTTGCTTCCATTTCCTCATTTGGAATCAACCATGAGTTCACCTCTATGTTGTATCCTCTCCTCATTAGTTCTATGGGCATCCTTGTTTGTTTGATCACAACCCTTTTTGCCACTGATTTCTTTGAGATCAAGGCTGTCAAGGAAATTGAGCCAGCTTTGAAAAAGCAGCTTATCATCTCCACTGTTCTTATGACTGTTGGAATTGCAATTGTTAGCTGGATTGCTCTGCCGTCATCCTTCACCATTTACAATTTTGGGGTTCAGAAAGTTGTAAAGAACTGGTAAGATCTATGTATTTTCTTAGCAAAAAAGTGATCTTGGGTAACAAGCCACAAAATTAAGGTGTTTTAGTTGTATACTTTCTGCTAAATTTTACTGAAAAAATGTTTTCTTCTCATTTTTTTCCACTTTCTAAAATAAACTAGTAGACTTCATATCTATTATTCATTAATCTTCTTACACTCACGAGCACACACACATATCTTCATATATATTCACAGTCACCGACCCACACACACATCTTGCATTCAGTTGACCATTGCAGATGGTCCAAGGTTCATGCATGCTTTTGTTATTGTTTAATGAGAGATTGTGTTGACTTGAGCTATCTCTGTGCCAGGCTATTTTCAATGTGTGACTTGTTACCTGACTATTATATGCTATATAACTCTCTTAATGTAATATCAAAATTAGACTATGAATCACTTAAGACCTTGTACTTAAAGATGGCATGGCATTTGATCTATCAAGTTGAAACTGTTCTTAAATTGTTTATGCTGAGCACACCTTGATGTGCAATCAATTTCATTGGTTGTGTCCTAGTTATGTTGGCATATTTAAGTATGTTACTGATGTGATTTAGCTTTGCAGGCAATTGTTCTTGTGTGTGGCTGTTGGACTTTGGGCTGGACTTATTATTGGGTTCGTCACCGAGTATTATACTAGCAACGCATACAGGTCTGGTACTGCAGACACTTGACAATACTGCTCTTCATTAATTACTTTCACTTCTTATGTTGACGTCCATTTCCTTTGTTGTTCACAGCCCTGTGCAAGATGTTGCAGATTCCTGCAGGACTGGTGCTGCTACCAATGTTATATTTGGGCTTGCTCTGGGATATAAATCAGTCATCATTCCAATTTTTGCCATTGCAGTCAGCATTTTTGTAAGTTTTAGTTTTGCTGCCATGTATGGCATTGCAGTGGCTGCCCTTGGCATGCTGAGCACCATTGCCACAGGGTTGGCCATTGATGCTTATGGGCCCATCAGTGACAATGCTGGAGGCATTGCTGAAATGGCTGGCATGAGCCATCGGATCCGTGAGAGAACTGATGCTCTTGATGCTGCTGGGAATACCACTGCTGCCATTGGAAAGGTAATTGGCCTCTTTTCAGAATGTGCCTAGCCTTTTATATTAGCTTGTTTTGTGATTGGGTTGTGAAAGTCATGAGAGTCGGAATGAATCACCTATAGTTGAAAACCATCCATCCCCTTTCCTGGCTTGTTCTGTTTGACCTGTTTCTGAAGTTGAAAATACACCATTTACTAATGTCTCCAAAGGGACTGCAAGGTAAGTTAGATTTTTAAACTGCTTTCTGTCTATTGTACCGTGGAACACATTCCTTAAATTGAATTGTTCAGGTTTCCATGGCTCACAATTATGGCACATAGCGTAGTGCTTGGCTAACTCAAATTGCCCTTCCATGATAGTTCTATCATGCTTAGCTGTTTCTATCTTATTTTGTCTTGACTTCACATATGCATAGGTCTTTTTGATTTATCAATGAATTATTTGCTTCCAGGGATTTGCTATCGGATCTGCTGCTCTAGTGTCTTTGGCCCTATTTGGTGCCTTTGTCAGTCGTGCAGCAATTTCAACGGTCGATGTCCTAACCCCAAAGGTCTTCATTGGACTGCTGGTGGGTGCAATGCTTCCTTACTGGTTCTCTGCCATGACCATGAAGAGTGTGGGTAGTGCAGCGTTGAAAATGGTTGAGGAAGTTCGCAGGCAGTTCAACACCATTCCAGGTCTTATGGAGGGTCTTGCTAAGCCTGATTATGCTACCTGCGTCAAGATCTCCACTGATGCATCCATCAAGGAGATGATTCCACCTGGTGCCCTTGTCATTCTTACACCTCTCATTGTCGGAACATTCTTTGGCGTGGAAACCCTCTCTGGTGTTTTGGCCGGTTCCCTTGTTTCTGGTGTCCAGGTAATGTTGAACTTAAAAGACAGTGGCATGGCATGCATATCTATGATTCCTGTTTTGTTTATTTTCAGTAATCATTTGAAATTTATTAATAAATTATATACTTGAGGATATTCCAACCAATTACTGATTTTTATTTATGTATTTGTGTATCTTATCAGATAGCAATATCTGCTTCCAACACTGGTGGTGCATGGGACAATGCTAAGAAGTACATTGAGGTAAACATTGATTTCTTTTTTCTCAAAGTTTGTTTCTCTGGTTTTTATCAGTTGTAACAGAAACATCAGCTAATGGGGTTGTCCGTTTTTGGGTTTGATTGTTTCAGGCTGGTGCTTCAGAGCATGCAAGGACCTTAGGCCCAAAGGGGTCTGACCCACACAAGGCAGCAGTGATTGGTGACACCATTGGAGACCCACTGAAGGACACCTCAGGCCCATCACTCAACATCCTCATCAAGCTCATGGCAGTGGAGTCCCTTGTGTTTGCTCCCTTCTTTGCCACTCATGGTGGCCTGCTTTTCAAGATCTTTTGAGGAAATGCCATTTGACCAATTATCCAATTTGCCATGATATTAGGGTGAAATTAATGGTCTCATATATCATCATTTTGTTCTATTTTTGGTCTGGAGGGGAAGAGGTTCTTATTAACGCTCTCTTTTCTTGTACCAGTGTATCCCTCTCTCCCCTCTTAGGTAGTAGTGTTTCAATTGAAATTGTGAACTCTGAGAATTAATGAAGAAGATTAGCCTTCTCGGAATGAAATGTCTCCATATGAAATGTTTCATGAAAGTTTCAACAGTAATTAATTCACTAGCTAGAACTAAGGGCACTAGCTAGTGATCACTACTAATTACAATTAAGAAAAACAATAGAAAAGATAATTTAGAGTACATACATGATCAGTACAGCACCATATATCAACAATAGCACACAATATTTTCCCCTTAATCAAAAAAGAAAAAAGTTGGATCCATATTTTCATTACCCAATTAATCTGAGCGAGCACCTTATTCTGTTTGTTGAATGAATCACCAAATTCTTTGAGGACGAAACCTTTTTCCGTAAGTTGATTTGACCATTTCTACAAACAGAGGAAGCTGTAGCATTACAAACATAGCCACTGCGAAAGCAGCCAGCACAGTAACAGGAATGGCAATCCATGAAATTTTGTCTCCCAGTACAATTTCTAAAGCTGCCGCAAAAGCTATCATCATGGTTGCCATGGCAAAAAAGAGAGAGGTGAGACCTATTATCATTCTCTTGGGCAGTGACACCAGAAAGTCTTCTTCCGCATAGCGTGCGGTCAAGATCGATAAGAACATCAAGATGGAAGTGGAAGAAGCGAAGAAAGAGAGTGCATCTGAAACAATAAAGATCATGAATGATTTTTGCTGCAAGAAAATTGGAATGCCTTTGTCGCCGTCGTTGCCTCCAGGAACAGTAAAAGCTGCAGTGAAAACAACAGTGGCAATGAGAGCCGCCACTAACGTGCAAGAATTTGCTGTATCCTTCATCCATGTCTCTCCCTTTTCCTTTAAATCTTTGTGCTTTTCTGTGAATACTTCCCGAGCTGTTTTCTTTTCATCGTTTTGTATCATTCTTTGTGAAAAGCTAATTAGTTTCTCCACTTCCTACAATTATGAAAATATTACTACTACGTAAATGCATTCATTCATTCCACTAATATTGTGAAACTTGAGATCCAAGTAATGAAATTAAGTAGACCTTAAACCATTGCAACTCGCTTTGCAGTTGTAGAGCTGCACCTGGAACAGATGACAGTTGACGATCGGGTGCCAAATTTGCTGCTTGAAACAAGATATTATCATGAGAATTCATATTCCATCTATAACCAATCTGATTACGTGCAATCAGCGCATTGAAAAGACTGTAAACGTTCTCTTGCCGAGCTTCAATAGCAATTCTGAGCTGCTGGCCAGACCAAAATATATCTGGAAATGCTTCAAGGACTTTTTTTATAATCTCGACTGTACCATATTGTGCAGCTTTGCCAATGGGATCTGCCCAGCCTAGAAACTGATTAGCCTTGGCGTTCTCCATGAGGGAAACTTGTTTAATAACTAGTTGTACCAATTGGAGGGCAGATTGGTGTGTCAATTTTGTATCGCAGACTTTCGTGACACCTGCAACAATGTAACTAGTTGTAGCTATATATACAGCTGTGAGCTGTTGATGTGAATGAAAATTAAGATGGAGGGTTAAGATTAGAACCAGTGAAGCCTAAAAGAGCCTTCCAACATATTCCTTTCAACCAATCCAGTACTGCAACAAAGAAATTAACTAACAAAACTGTCTTCAATAATTACAAGTATTGTATACGCAACCAAAAATCACTACAGTGCGTTCAAATCTGACCTTTATAAGTTGATTTTGATTTTACAGAGTCTGTTGATGTACAGTTGACTTTCACTGGAACATCTAAATTCAAACATAGAAAGTCGATAAATATATTAATTTTTTTTCTTAATTAATTAGAGATGGAGCAAATTTAAAAAGTAAATCAGAAAAAAAGGTTACTGACAAGGGTAGATGCATCTTTCCCAGAATCCAAGCCTACTTCCACTCTCGAAGTCCAAAGGACTTTCAGCCAAAACGGTGAGTAGACAACTCCACCCATTCCACTCAGTGGCTAAGTTAGGGTAGAGTTGTACTATACCCAGAGTAATATCTGTTGAACATCGAATTAAAAAGCGATATGAAAATGAATTTAGACATTCATCTTAAAACCAATTGATAATAAAAAAAAAAAGTCCAAAACCTTGTAAGTCACTATGCAAGATCTCACATTTTCAACGTAAGATTTTTCTCTCATCAATGAGTGTTACAGTAGTACTGACCGTGGAAACCAGCGTAGGCTAGTGTAGTGATAAGAAGACCAGCGTGAGGACCAGTAAAAGGACGACCAGGCTCATCATCGGTAGTTACCGACGAAAGGTACCGAAGCATCTCCTCCTTAGTTTTAGACTCACCCCTAGCAGCAAAAAGAAGTGGTGTTGCTCCTGTTTTGCTGGCAATTTGCGGCGTAGCAGGGTTTTTTTGGACAATTGCCTTGGCAGCTTTTGTGCTTCCAGCCACTGCAACATAGTGTAGTGCCGTATATGACTCCACAGAGCCAGTGTCTTGCATTTCAAGTGCTTCTTTTGGCATCAGCTCCACCAATTTCTCCACAAATTCCGAGTGCCCTTCCATTGCAGCAATGTGCAGAGCATTTCCACCGCTGTAGGTGATCTCTGCACTTACTGCCTTTGAATCGTTGTCAAAAATTCTTTTCGCACTTTCCCAATCGCCTTTCAGCGCAGCTATGTACAAGGGTCGGTAGTCATTAACGCTTTTCCCTTTTAATCATCACCAGAACAAATAAATCAACCCAATATATGGTTTAAATTAAATATATTGTCAAAACATAAACCAAGTTCGAAAGCAAAGTAACAATTCGAGCAAAAAACAACCAACGTAACAGTAATAGCAGCGAGCACTGAGGCGCTTACCGGTTTCTTCTGCCATGTGAAGAGAGAGAGAGAGAGAGAGAGAGAGAGAGAGAGAGAGTATTTGGGGCTTCTTAATTAATTATTATGGTTAAGACTTAAGACCTTCAGATAATTAATTAAGACCATTGCCAAAAGAGGGGGCCTATTCAAATTCGATTTCGTTGACTAATTGGTGAGAAACTGGGAATTGTTTATGGCCGGGTCATGAGCTGGTTGCTATTTTTTATTTAGTAAATGGCAGGGAATTCTCACTATCTTTTCAGCAGGGCATGCCATGCATGTTTTCATCAGTGGTCACCAGTCAGGCAGATGAAAGAGGATGACTTTTTATGTAATATGTACACAACGATCAGCACTGCAGAGCCTCTAAGGAGCTCGATCTGCAGGACTTTGGACCCCAACCCACATATCAGACTTTCAAAGCCCACTACATGCAATGCATGCCCCAATCACATATTGGACATCATTTCCCAAAGCCCATTATGGGTATAGTTGATAGTTCTACGATGGAGAAGGTCCACAACCTTGTCAATGGTTATTCACTAAATCAAGGGATGGACCCATCAAATCCAACCTACTCACCCGAAATCAGGGAGATCAGATCACCATCATCATACTCAAATCATGCCAGCCCCTCAACCTTTCAATTATCAATTTTCCACGTGCCTAAGATGCAATGGATACTTACACGTGGTATATAAACTATCTCACAAAAGGTATGCTTTTCATAACTCATATTATCCACTCCTCCGAATATTCTCTCAACTCATATTTAAGCTTTTTGAAGCTCAATCACTAATATAATTGTTGGAGAGTTTTTGACAAACATTGCATCTTCATCGGTGTCCTTTTAACTTTGGAGATACTTTTTATTTTATAGATGAATTTTTTTTTATAGTTAATTAATTATCGTTTATAAACTTTAAATTTAAAACCTTTTTTCGATAAATAATAAATTATCTGTCATCCACTAAATCAAATAATTATTAATACAGTGGATGAATTCTTGCTACAACAACCAAACAAGCACAATTAATAAAATATTATACCCAAGTCATGTTATGCTCATTGATTGTACTTGTGGTCTAGAATAAACTCAAGTATAGCAAGAAAACCCAAGCCACCTTCTTGGACGCACTAGTTGGTTGTAATTTGAAAGGTACGAGAATAAACAATAAAAGCTCGCATTATTTATTAGCTTGAGTATGCAAAACTGTACTATAAAGATCAAACATTTTCTTTCTACTTTTGTTTGTAGTGTCGTTTTGATTTTCTTTGTAAGTATTGTTTGGTATTATTTGACAACAAAATTCAGAGCACATCAAGATCATGGATTTTCAATTTGCCTTATTCTTAAACCACAAAACGAAATTCATACCCAAATCTGTTCATCAATTTTATAGTTGTGGTTAGGTGGAATTCAAAGCTCAAGAATAAATAATGTGAATGATTCTTCTCCATAATTGCGTGGTAGGGTTTGCAAGTTGTCCAACTTTATTATAATAAGATTACAATACCATACCTTATTTTCAACGATTTTTTTTTTTCTTTTTGAGTACAACGTTAATTCCAGTCCGGTTCTTTTTTCTATATTTTTCTTTTCAAACATATTAAAATGTTCAAAGTCATCAAAGATTAAGAAATCAATCCTTTAGGAATTAGGATTAATATTGAGAAAATTACACGTAAATATTTTACATTTACACCTTTTTTAAGTTGGTATCTCAATTAAAAAAAGTTGTAAAGACATGCATCAACTACTATTTTTTGACACCCACATATATTCATCAAATTTTTCGTCTGAGAGATTGTTAAGTATCGATGTGGCACATTAACATGACTTTAAAAAATAACTACATAGACAAAAAAAATAATAAAAAATGAAATAATTGTTAAAAAAAGCCATGTGAAAAAATAAATTATAAAAAACTTTTAAAAGTAAAATAAAATATAAAAACAAAAAAAAAACTAAGAAAAAAAACATCCCCCATCATTGTGCAGATTGTAGATCCCTCAATCAATCCTCAATTGTTTTCTAAGGATAAGGATGAGAGAGTTGCCGGAGAAGGGAGGGATCAACGATTTGCATCGTTGATGGAGTTGATGGAGAAAGATAAGCATCGTCGGTGGAGTTGCTAGAAAAAAAATTGGGGAATGATTGAGGAATCTGTGATCTACACACTGATGGGGGATGTTTTTTTTCTTAGTTTTTTGTTTTGTTTTTAAATTTTTTTATAATTTAACTGTCAACATGGCTTTTCTTTAACAATTATTTTATTTTTTATTACTTTGGTCTATATGACTATTTTTTAAAGCTATGCCAGTGCACTGCATTGATACTAAACGATCTTCCAGACGAAAAATTTGACGAAAATTCGTTGGGTGTTCAAATTTTATTTTCGTCAAATTTAGACCCAAAAATGGGTACCCAGCCGACCGTATATTAATTAATGCTTGGCTGCTTGCTTGTATTACGTACTCTCCTCTTATGTGTTGTCATTAGTCACAGATATTTGTCAATAAGCAGTAATTGTAACACAAAAAGATTCGTCACCTGGTTGTTTTTTATGGACAAACTAGTACACTCCCTTTATTTAAAAATACTAATTTTTATATGCTAATGCACTTTTTACTTAACAACATTATTTTTTATGTACACTCACTGAATGCACTCAGATGCAACCCAAAATCCACTGGTCCATGATAAATCATGGTAGTTCTTACTTCTTAGTGCTTGGTGCAATGCAATCAAATCAAATCAAATGCAAGCTTTTGGAATACAAATTTTAATTTTATCAGTAACACTCTATTAATTATTATTAGTTAATAGTGATAATTATTGTATAACTATTTAACTTATAAAAATATACTATTAATTGTTACTGTTTGACAATAACAATTATTGTTACTGTGATAATTTATTTAATTTAAAAAAATATATATAATGTGGACTTATTTGTACAAAAAAGTATATTTATTTATACAAAATAAACTTATTTATTATTCAATTTTTTAAGTGAATTTTTTTGTACAAAAGGCTCTAAAAAAGAACCTTTTTGTAATTATTTTTTATAATAATAGTTATAAATAGAAAATAAAAACCCAACCTTATTATACAAACATTCGATTCCATCACCTCAAAACATGGCTATTTTTTATTTAATGACTAATCGTCGATTAGATATTTAGATGGGTTGATATCTGACTTTTCTATTTTTTTTTTCTTGATATCTGAATTAATGAATTTTGGAAGCCATGGAAATTTAATTCCTGTGATCCTTATTCAATGCCATGGGTCCAAACTCCAAACCTCCTGAGAACAACACCCATAAATCCCATAATATTGTTCCCTCCTTCCAGAGTGCAATTAAGATCCACAATACGTACAAACCAAATTCTATGCATGATTCATATCCGAATTTGAGCCCCTTCCTTGCTTTGAGTATATTAATTTCCAATTCAGATGCATTAGAAATCTACGAGTTAGCTCATTTTCTTTAAATTTACTAATAAAATTCTAAAGCATATTATAAGTTTTGAAATTATAGCAAATAACTTGAATTAGAAGTCGAGTATATTCAAGAGAAAGAAAAATCAAGGAGTCTTTGGTGCAGAATAGTTTTGGCATGCAGAACATACAATAGTTAAAAATAAACTCGTTAATATTACCTCAAATAATATAACTATAAAGAAT
This sequence comes from Dryas drummondii, assembly GCA_003254865.1. Classification (NCBI taxonomy): domain Eukaryota; kingdom Viridiplantae; phylum Streptophyta; class Magnoliopsida; order Rosales; family Rosaceae; genus Dryas; species Dryas drummondii. Next base: position 302,217 of record QANW01002708.1, on the reverse strand, counting down.
TCTAAATTTAGATTTCAAATGAAGTTCTCAAGTATTTAGAATAAGTATAATTATACATTATTATATTATACATTGTCACATCATTTAGCATCCAAATTTAGTACATAAATTTTTGTTTTTATTTAAGAAAAAAAACTTTAAATTTCAAACATCTCCCAATATTAAAAAGATAAATATTATTAAACAAACAATCATTTAGTAAAATTAGAATATTCCTAGCATCAGAACAAAAAAAAGAAAGAATATTCTTAGCATCATTAATTCTTAAAACATAATTCTCGTGTGCAGTTAATCGACCGATAAATAAGTATCGGAAAAAAAAAATGGGGAAATTACCAATTTAGTCCATTTATTTGTTCTGAAGTCTCATCTTGATCCACGATTTTTTTTTTTGGCCAACTTATTCCACTAACTGTTTGACGTTTGCCAACATAGTCCATTCCGTCAAAATTTCAATAAAAGCCGTCAAATTTAGGGGCAAAATGGTGAATTCATATCCTTAAATGTACCATTGGTCCACTTACTTTTACGTTTTTCCAAGTTGGTCTACTTTCTTTGCGACATTTACCTACTTGGTCCATTCTATCAATTTTGTTATAAATTCTGTTAAAATGAAGGACAAAATTGTCTTTTCATATTCAATAAATTTTTAATTCTATTTCTAATTTTAAAAATATTAGAACTAAAAAAAACCCCAATAATTAAATTTAAAAAACAAAAAACAAAGAAAAAAACCCATCGTAAATCCCTGGCCAAACCCCCAAACCCCAGCCACCCATCTTCCTTCCCTATACCTCATTTTCTCATCTACAATGGCGGAAGTAGAAGCTCCTAGTGTCGTCGCCCAAGGCTCCAATGGCAAAAGCAGAGGCAGATCGGGATGGGGTAAAGTCGACGATTGGAAAAAAGGGCATATCAAAAATGGATTTGGCTACAAATGGAGAAGATGAAGCTGGATTTGCATATTCAGAGAGAGGGGAAAATAGAGAGAGAGAGAGAGAGAGAGAGAGAGAGAGAGAGAGAGAGAGAGAGAGAGAGAGAGAGAAATAGGAGAGGGGGAAAATGGGGTCACTTGCTAGTTGTGGTGGTAGGGCCGGGCAGAAGGTTAGTGAGAGGCTGGAGGGTGGTGGGTGGGTGAGTTGCCGATGGTGGATAGAGGGTTGTGGGTGGTGGGTATGGGCTGGGCACGAGTTGGAGAAGGGAGGTGATGGTGGGTTTGATTTTTTCTGTTGTTTTTTTCCTATATATTCTTTTCTTCTATTTTTTTTTTGTTTTCTGCAGGTGAGGGTGGAGATGGTGGGAGGGAGGAAGGGCTACGGGTTGTGGGTGGAACCTGGGCTTCTTGTTCTTCTTTTATTTTTGTTTTTTTTTTTAATATTATTTTTATAGTTGGGCATGAGTGAAGATCATGGGAAGTTGCAGAATAAGAAAGAAGGTGAAAAAAAAGTAATGGCTATGGGTGTGATCAGGGAAGAAGAAGAAAAAGAAGAAAAAGGGAAAAGAAATGGCTATAGGTGTGATCAAACAACAAGAAGAATTTGGGTTTACTGCAAATGGACTTTGGGTTTATGCAACTTTTGTTTACTGCAATTAAATGGATTTTGGGTTTACTGCATAATTTTGGATTTTGTGTGTGAATTGAAGAAGAAAAAAAAGAACAAGAAGAACAAGAAGAAGAAAGAAAAAGAACAAGAAAAAAGAAAAAAATTTGTGGGGGCTATTATTTTTCTTTGTTGATCGATCTAAGGGTATGGATGTTTTTTCTTTGTTTTTTGTTTTTTAAATCTAATTATTGGGTTTTTTTTTAGTTCTAATATTTTTAAAATTAGAAATAGAATTAAAAATTTATTGAATATGAAAAGACAATTTTGTCCTTCATTTTAATAGAATTTCTAACAAAATTGATAAAATGGACCAAATAGATAAATGTTGAAAAACAAGTGGACCAACTTGGGAAAAACGTGAAAGTAAGTGGAGCAATGGTACATTTAACTCATTTGTTGACTTATTAAGGATATGAATTTACTATTTTGCCTTTAAATTTGACGGCTGTTATTGAAATTTTAACGGAATAGACTATATTAGTAAACGTCAAACAGTTAGTAGATTAAGTTAGCTAAAAAAAAATCGTGCACCAAGGTGAAACTTTAAAATAAATAAATGGACTAAATTGGTAATTTTCTCAAAATAAAATTGACAGTGCTGACTCCTCGGAATTGTACGGACACTCTACGGTTAACCGCACAAGAGACTTAAATGAATATCTGTAAAGAGTAAAGACTGTAATAGTAAATAGTAATACAGGTGGGATTTATAGATGGCCCACGGAGAGAGCTACGTGAAATCCACGACAGGCGAATCCATCAATACCATCTCATAATGACATGTCACGGACAATCAACATCACACAATTATTTCATACCAACTCTCTTCCGTACCATTCACATATTTTCATGCTTGTATTAAAATATGTTTTATTAATTTTCTATTCTTTAAGAGTTAATTTCCGATCCGTTTTTTCTGTTTTACAAGATACTTATGAGATCTTGGCTTAATTGAGTTTTTAGTATTTAAAGTTTGAGTTGATTTTCATTTTATCATTCAAATATCTATTTTTCTCGTTAAAAATACTGATATGGCAAAAAAAATTCATATACTTTCATCTACTTGGAAAAAATAAAAAATTCTACTAAACCCTAAAGATTAGTGTTGTAGAACCTACATGGCTATTGTAGGCCTCTTTTTTTTTTTTTTTTTTTTTTTTTTTTTTCTTATGTGAGTCGTCATGTGTAAAAAAAATTAATTAAAAATATAATATTCTAAAATTTAAAAAAAAAAACTAAACAAAACTCATCTCTTTCCTCCCACCTCACCCCAAACAAAATTCTCATATTTTTAGTTTTTAATTATTGTAATTAAATTTATTATAAAATATAAGATATTTTACTATTTTTTTTTTGTCTAAGTAGAAGAAATTGAATAAAAAGAGGAAAATATGTCTTTGCCATGTCAGTATTTTTTATGGTTTGAATGACGGAATTGACAGAAAAAGATAAAGTGGGACACAGAGAAAAGTTGTAGGTGGTAAAGTGAGATAAATAAACATCTAAGTGGTAAAATGAGAATCAACTCAAATTTTAGGTGGTAAAAACACAATTAAGCCTAAAATCTTTCACAACATTTTTAAATACTAACCCAGATGGCGATTCAAAGCCCAACCTGCAGCCTTCCTCCGCCGATCTCCGGCGATCTCGATGGCAAATGTCGTGACCTGAGTTCTTTTCCTCTCAAACCAATCTCTCTATTGGTGTTGTGATTCGCTGTGTTGTGATTTGTTGCTTTTGGAATTGATTTCACTAAGATTTCAGAGAACAGAGGAAATATGGTTGTGATTTTACTCAGATTTTGGAATTAATTTGTTGTGATTTGTTGCTGGGTTGTAATATAGTTTTTAATTTTTGTTGTTTTTTTTTAACGTGTGAAACGGATCGTGTCGTGTTCATTCGTTATTTTTCAAATTATGTTCGGATTGAATTTTTTTCCAACCATAGATTAATGAGTCATGTCGTATATATTTGTAGGTCAAATCCAACACGATCCGTTTATCAGATATTTATAGATATAAGCTTACATTTTAGCCATCGGCTTACTGTTATTTTTCGGCTCAAACAAGATGATAATAGCAAATTCAACCCCGACCCACTTAGTTGCCATCCCCACATCCTACCAAGTCAAGCTCATTAAGATCGTGGACCACATGCTTTTTGTTGATGATTTTTCTTTCATTTATCAAAACTCATTTTCTGTTTTACTTTCATTATGGGAAATGTCAATGGCAAAAAAGACCACTTTCAGTTCTATTTAATATTTCAGTCCATGGAAAAAAAAAAAATTTATTTCAGGCAAAAAAAAAAAAAAAGTTCTATTTAATACCATTTCCCTTTTCGTAGTTCAATGCCCTACATTTTCATTCTCCCCCCTCTCTCTCTCTCTCTCTCTCTCTCTCTCTCTCTCTCTCTGCCTCTCTGGGTCTCTCTTTCTCAAAGAAAAAGCTTTGAGAAACACAAAGACACAAAGACATAAACACATAATGCTCTCATTCTCTTCCACACTAACCAAACCTTCCCCTCTGCCTCCAATTCTCTACCCATCTTCTCACTCATTCTCTCAATCTCTCCCCACACCCAATTCCACTCCAAAACCCTCAAAAAACCAAACCCATCTCCACCCCAAACGCCTAAGACTCCGAGCCATCGATGCTGCGCAGCCTTTTGACTATGAAACCCAGATCAAAACCCAGTACCACAAATCCAATGCTCTCAAAATCGCCATCATTGGGTTCGGCAACTTCGGCCAGTTCATGGCCAAAGCCTTTGTCCAACAGGGTCACACAGTCCTCGCCCAATCTCGATCGGACTATTCCAAAGCCGCAGAGCAACTCGGCGTTTCGTTCTACACAGACCCACATGACCTCTGTGAGCAACACCCAGAAGTTGTTCTTCTCTGCACTTCGATCTTGTCCACTGAAAAGGTAATCAGATCGTTCCCATTTCAGAGGCTTCGAAGGAACACCCTTTTTGTAGATGTTCTGTCTGTGAAAGAGTTCCCAAGAAATTTGTTTTTGAAATACTTGCCTGCTGAGTTTGACATCCTTTGCACACACCCCATGTTTGGGCCACAGAGTGGTAAAGACTCATGGGTTGGTCTCCCTTTTGTGTTTGACAAAGTGAGGATTGGGAACAATGGGTTTAGAGTCAATAGGTGTGAGAAGTTCTTGGACATTTTTGCTAAAGAGGGTTGTAGGATGGTTGAGATGTCATGTGCTGAGCATGACAGGCATGCTGCAGGGTCACAATTTGTGACACACACAATGGGGAGGGTGTTGGAGAAGTTCAGATTGGAGTCCTCACCAATAAATACAAAAGGGTATGAGACATTGTTGAACTTGGTGGAGAACACAGCTGGGGATAGCTTTGACTTGTACTATGGGTTGTTTATGTACAACAAGAATGCTATGGAGCAGTTGGAGAGGTTGGACATGGCATTTGAGGCTCTGAAGAAAGAGTTGTTTGGGCATTTGCATGAGGTTTGTAGGAAGCAGTTGTTTGGGGCTGCAGAAGGTGTTGAAGTTCCAAGTGAAGAAGAGCCTTCTGCCAAGCCACAGAAATTGCTTCCTGTTGGTACCCAAAATGGAAGCAATGGGGCTGCTCAGAATGGTGCTCACAGAGAAGTGTACCAAAATGGGGCTGCTCAGAATGGTGGTACTCACAACGGTTACCAAAATGGTGCTCCTATGAATTCAGCTCCTGTGTCTCTATGATAATGTGCTCTCAATGTATAGATGTTGTGTTTCTGTGGTTTGGGGAATCTGTGCTTATGTTTCTATGTGCTGTTGCTGATGAAGAAATTCATTTTTTCTTTATTTGTTTTGTTTATAGGCAAAAATAATGATGATCTCAATTATTGAGAGATTATTGTAATAATTGTTCACTATTTGAGTTAGGTGTTTGTTTTGGTTTTATCTTCATTAATAGATGTATGATTGCGATCATCTTTTACTCTATTTTAATTACTAGTCAACTATTGACTGAGTTTGATATCAGGACAGTGACTGAGTTTGCACATTGTGGCACATGCTGTTTAGACTTGTCCTTAGTCCTTACTATTGCTAAATGTTTTTTCAAATGTAATCTGATGGAAAAGAAATTGAAGATGGTGTAGCTTTGGATCTAAGCTATAGTAAACTATTGTAACCAGAACACAAAAATCTTGTAGACTTTTCAAATATGGAGACTTAAGAATTGAGGCAGGTTGAGACCAATATAAGATGAATGGAAAATGGAAAGAGCTAATGAGAGACAACATTAAGTAGAATATATTTTCTTTTTTTTGGTACTAACATGCGAGTAGAAGATGAGCCTAGCAAAAGCTGGGGAATAATTTTTTCCCTTTTGGTGCCCAAAAAATTGACAATAACAAATTACTTATCTATACGAAATGTGTATAACTTTTTTTTTATTAATCAACATCTGTCCTTTATTAGATTTGAAATCAAAACTTCCTTTTGTAAAAGAGATATTAAATACTACCACTAGGCTAAGGAGGTGTACTTAACTCAGATTTTAATGAATTTTAAAATTCAAAGAAAGTTGGTGAAATTTTCATATAATTTATTTTGTGTAAAAAATGCATTCAAATTCATCAAAATCATTCACTTAGAGCATGTGCAATAGTTAGAAAAATTATAAGGTATAACCGATATACCGCCACGTAGTATAACCAATTTAACGTGTAAGGGTATTATTGGACGATGTGTTTATATTAGTAAGGTATAATATTAATAACATTTACTCATATTATAACAAATAGACTGGTTATACCATGTGTTAATATAGCGGTTATAAAGAATAATTTCTCCAATAGTTGAGGTCAATAGGCAATTAAATACAAGCCTATTGATCTCATTTTTCAATTATTGACGCCTCTGGGACCCACCCTCTTTGTTTCTCTGCCCTTCGCTGGGTCTTTTAATAAATCCTCATTTGCCCAAAAAAAAAAAAAGGCAATTGGCAAGTTAATTTTTTGACCTATCAATTGCCGTATCAATTCATCTATTACCAATTGACACCTTATTGTAAACTATTTTTGTTTCAAATTGTCAATAGATGTCAATTGAATTGTCAATTGATCACCATTGCACATGATCTTAATGAAATCCATAACTTTTTTAGGACACCTAGATTTTAGTAGAATCCATTAAAATCTGAGTTGGGGACACTTTGATTTTTTTGAAATTTATTAAAATCTAAATTAGAAACACCTAAATTTTATTGGACATTTAAAATCTAATAAAATATAAGTTGAGGACACTTAGATGGTCATTGGCCAAATATATATAACTTCACTTGTAGCTAGAGTTTGGATAAATCATGAGTTCAATTTTATCCATGTATATAACTTTTTGAATAGCATTGATTATCTTTTATTTTAAAATGCAAATGTGGTGAACATTATTTCTTGGTACAATACAAAACAAATTCATGCACAATATGTCAATATTATGAATTTTGCACCTCATAATATTATCATGATTACCACTCTTAAAATTTTGGAGGGAAGATCACATTACTATGTTCTTGAAACGACATTGGCCTATCATTTAATTTTCTTTGTTTTCCTATGAATTAAGATAATTATGTAAAATTCACAACTCAATCAAATAATCTTTATGAAATTCATAATCTTTGAAAAAAAAATGTGGCACATTATAAAGACAACTTCATATTGTTGAGTTTCTTTAGTATATATATACATATTCGATCAGGTGTGGACGTGCGAATATGCGAACGTGCCATCAAGAGCTTGGTAGCTTCGCCGAGCGCTGTTTCCTCCTCCAAGTTTTGAGGGTATATTCCAACGGATTCACTTCATCCCCTCCTATGATATAAAATGGGATTAGTGAAGGCATGTAAGGGTTTAGCTATGGGAGCTAAACCATAACATAAACGCCGATAAACTAGTGCCAAACGCTTGGTACTGTAAAATTTTGTGCTACCGAATGCTCAGCGTCAGGTGCGAATGTTCGTACCTGAATGAGACTGTATATATATACAATATAAAAAAAACTTTTTATTATTGAGGTCAAATCATAATAACTTAGTGGCAACAATTGAAACCATATGTTGCTCAACCTCCTTAAATTTCTCTATCTTACTGTCCAAAGCATCTTGTTATTCTTTCTTTGTTTTCTTATAACACATTAGAGTACAGAAGAGTAACAAGAGGCAAAATTTTACAGATTGTTTTTTACAATTTCATTACCAAAACTATCAAACACTTTAGATGCATCTTTTTTCTTATGAAAAAATGTAATGTGATAAAATAATAACGAATATATATTTTTTTTTTATAGAAAATTACAAATAAATCAATAAAATAATTGAAAATTTCATAATAATCAAAATACAATTTGGGTTCCTATAATGGTCATATACACATATTTGCTATTTACATAATAGTTAATGGGCGCAGCCCAATTTGGGTGGCGATATACTATTCCTAGTGCTAAATTACTATCATTCCCTTCAAAAATATTTTGTCTCAATTTTACACGGTAACTATTTGACAGTTTTCAATTAAAAAATGATAACTGTGTGATAGTTTACTAATTAAAAAAATAGTAATTGTGTGACAGTTACCAATTAAAATACATAAAAAAGGTAACTGTCACACATTTACAATTTGTTAAAAAATTATGTGATTATTATTGACTTATATGTAATTTTAAAAAATTAGACATTAATAATGTCAGCAATATGTCAACATAGTGGTAAGATCGGTAAATTCCTTTTTATTTTTTTGTCCAATTGTTAATTCACATAATTTATTTTAATTTCATTTTGGTCAATAGTAATAAAAAGTTCATTGACTAATTTATAATATTGAAAAATATTTATTATTATTTTTTTTCGTAATTGACCCTATTTTACCATTATGTACATTTTCCTTCCAGTATTCCCACTTTCTATCAATTGGATTTCATACATCATTTAAGACAAGGAGAAACTTCCTACCCTTAATAAATTAATTCATGTATCACAAGAAAATTTTGCAACTCAATTGAATTTGGGGTCACATTTTGATTAATTGAGACCTCCAATCATACCTTCGAAAAATCTTGATGTTATCAAACGGGTCTGTGACGCAAACCTATATTATGTCGTCTTCATTTTTTTCTTTTGGTCTTATGTTGTCTTCAATTCATTATTATAGACTAATTGGTAAGAATTGTTTCTTCAATTCTCTCATTCATTCGATAGAGATGATACAAAGATGAATTCTTTTATTGACCGTATGGGGGTTTTAAATTTGAGACCTCTTTTTAATATTGGAAGAAAGAAATTAAATGTTTATAAAATCACTCGAGTAGAGAGAAAAAAAAATACCTGCCAAGGCCCTAAACAGAATACACTTTTATGGACCAATGTTTGCCAAATGCGTCCACCTTTTGAACCACACCAAACTCCCCCATCAGGCCCAACCCACATTACTCCGAAACCATAGTACTACTGCCGCGAAGCACTGAATCACCCAAACTGAAAAAGATCCGACGGTCCACACTCTTCTTCCACATCCCATTCATCAATTTCAGGTTCATCGGAACCCCCAAACTCTCTCTCTCTCTCTCTCGCTCTGTTTGTGTTGTAGAGTGTTTGGACTTCGGAGCTGTTCGAAAATGCTGGCTCGGCTCGGCACCAATCGGCTCCTCGAGATCCGTCAAATCTTCCGTCAGGTTAGTCTCTCGCACTTTCCCTCCCATTTTCCCAGCTCCCAATCACTTCCCTAATCTCACATTTTTCTTTTGTTTTCGAAAATCTTCTGCAGCCTATCCGATCCTTCTCCACTGCCCTCAACTACGTGAGTTCAATTCATTTCTTCACTTCTACATGTATATATGTAATTTATTTCTTCTAAATATATGCATTAATTAAACGGATTGGATTTTTTTTTAATTTTATTTTATGGAATTTGAAACATTGAGCAGCATCTTGATTCGCCGGAGAACAATCCAGACCTACCATGGGAGTTCACCGAGGCCAACAAAGCCAAGGTAATCGAAAAGCTCTGACTTTTTTATTATCCAAAATATGATTTTTTTTTTTTTTTTTTCATTTCTGTACTTTTCACCAGCATATTCTTCACGAAGCAATGTGATCAATGATTTGTAATTGTTTGAAAAAAAGAAAGGAATAAAGTTGTGTAATTGGGTTGTCATTGTGTACCTTAGGCTGAGCTATCTAACTCTAACATTACAATCCCACAATTAAACAAAGAGATGTACAAAATTTTTAAGGTTTTCTCTTCCCCTTAATTCAACCTGGATTTATTCCGAATCTCTGCATTGCTAGGGAGTGTTGAGTGATTCCATTTTTGTATCTAAGTTGAGGTAATAGAATGGTATTGCCCTATGGGGATAAAGCCCCCGAGTTATTTGTAATGGTTTACACATTTCTCTTATTGATTCACACATATGATTATATGTATTACTTGGCACATGCAAGATGATTTTATATTAATTGAGTATTAAAAAGGTCATTCTATCCATGTGTAGGTGAAAGAAATAGTATCTCATTATCCATCCAACTACAAGCAATCTGCAGTGATTCCTCTGCTGGATCTTGCACAACAGCAGCACGGAGGATGGCTCCCTGTTTCAGCAATGAATGCAGTATGTTGGCATGGATTCTTGTTTTAAATGATGTTTAGCTTGTTCTCATTTCTGTACATATGTTTATGAACACATCTATACAACTCCATGCATCTGTCTGGTGCATATAGATATATATATATATATATATAGATGTATAATACATACCTATATAGTGGCTATTTGATAAATAACTAACTCTTAATTAATGGCATCTAAACATGCACTCAATATCTGTTCTCCATATCTGATGTAAGAGCTAAAAATTTATTACTTAAACATAGATACTTATTAGATTGGGGTTTTTGATGTAAGACAGAAGCATAGGGCTGCTGTCCAGCTATAGTTATAGGGCAAAAACCACAGTAGAAAGGAAAATTCAGTAATAACAGTAGAAAAGAGAGATAATAAAGCTAGAATCAAAGTTGGAACGTAGATAGATGAGTTCTAGGGTTTAGGAACCCAAAAGAAGCTCTCACATCAGAAATCTCTAAATAATATTATGCCAAAAACTGTCTATTACAACCTAAACCTTAAGCTTATACAGGGAAAACATAAACCTAAGATAACTAGGAAAAGCATAAACCTAAACTAACTAGGAAAACATAAAGTAAAATTACCTTAAAAGACCTAATGAAATAAGGAAACTAGACTCTAAATCCAGCTAGGAAATAAAAATTAAAAAGCTACTAAAAAATAATAATAAGTCTTGGAACCCTAGGAGATGCTCCTGCATCAGTTTTACACACGCACACATACACACAGAAAAAGAAGAATTCTGTCGGAGGATCCTTCAATTAGGTCTTTAAATGACCTCATTACGGGATCTTAAGAGGAAAAAATTGTATGTATATGTATCCTTGATGCTATTACTTATATGCATTTAATATATGATAAGCCCATTTTTCTTTACCTTAGTTTTATTAATTGTTAATTGTACTATATATTTGTTTGTTGTCTTATATGCAACATAATTGGTGTTGAGATATCTCATCTAGCTTGAAAATGTATATAATATTTGTAAGCCCAATCTGAATCATTGTGATTATGTTGGGTTCAAATTAAGATTCAAGTGTATTTTATCCAAAAGTATTCAAATGTGGGAATCATAGTGGTTGTGTGATGTAGAACCCAGGTAGATAAGATTGAAAAGGCGCTAAAGTAAAGACATTACCCTAGTAGAGATACTGAACTTTAAAGTGTAATTGTCTGTGAAATTTTCAATGCTCAAAACTGTCACACAATCACAAAGCAACCATATAAATCCAAATAAGAAAACCCCATATGGTAGGTTAACAACCTTAAATAAAGTCAACCATAAGTATATTGAAACCCCAAAATACAAAGCTGCACCCTACACCTTCATCGCACTTGCGTGCGTAGGTGCACATCACGATCTCCATCATTGTGTTAAAGACAATTGGCACATTCTTTCAAGTAGTTAATTGTGGGATTTAACAGCACAATAATAATAATGTTACAATCAGTACTAAAGAAGTCAATTAACATGAGTTAAAAGCGTGAAGCCCTGATTTTTAAGAAATTTTTTGGCATTGTTTGCTCTCTTTTTCTGTTTAGTGCTTTGGGTACCAATTGGATAATTTTAGACATAAAATTTATTAGTTAGCTTATCTGAATATGTTGCAGAGCATGCATAAGCGATTCCTGTTATTGATAGAATGTTATAATGCTATGGGAATGCAAGATGTTATATGAACAGTTTTAGTTAATAATTGTTTTATGGATGGTCTAGGTAGCAAAGGTTATAGAAGTTGCTCCTATACGTGTATATGAAGTCGCAACATTTTATTCAATGTTCAATCGGACAAAGGTGAGAAAGTTTAAATTTTAATTCCTTTCTATCATTTTGTCATAATGCAAATTCCAGTACCCTTTTCTTTTATTGGTTTTTAGGTTGGTAAGTACCATCTTTTGGTTTGTGGCACAACACCATGTATGATTCGTGGTTCACGAGATATTGAATCAGCTTTACTGAAACACTTGGGAGTGAAGCGCAATGGTGAGCTATTTGAAATATGTTTTATTAAATTGTTTTATTCTTCCTTTCACACCATTCTAAGATTTGACAAGATAGCATGTGAAACATAAGCTTCTTGAATTGGTCAATGTGCAGAAGTAACCAAGGATGGATTATTTTCTGTTGGAGAAATGGAATGCATGGTGAGTCTTCTTTTCAACTGTTTAATGACCGAACTTTCAGCTTCTAGCTAGTCTTTAGCTTTGCTTGATTCATGCTGAAATACAGATGAGAATTACAGAATGATAAAACAAATTGGTGACTGGTGGTCCCATGAAATTTTTACTTTAACATCTAGTGATAAAGTTTGTAGGGGGTGTAGGGGGGGTGCCTGAAAACTTGTGTTCCAATTTGTGATGGATAAAAAGCATATCAAGAGAAGTTAAAAGTTAATGTTGGTATAGCTTACCTGAGTTATGTTGCACACTTCGATAGTTGTCCTCACCACTATGCTATTTGCCTGAAAACTTGAGTTCCAGTTTGTGATGGATAAAAAGTTCATATCAAGAGAAGTTAAAACTTAATGTTGGTGTAGCTTACCTGAGTTATGTTGCACATTCTGATATTTGTCTCACCACCATGGTATTTGCGTTATTGCTTGCTTCACCACTTGCCACCTGAGTTAAGTTGTTGGTTGTCTGCAGGGATGCTGTGTGAATGCTCCCATGATTACAGTGGCAGATTACTCAAATGGATCGGAGGGATATACATACAATTATTACGTGGGTCTTGACTTTGTCAATTCATTGTTACTTGTGGGCTATTCTGAATTGGAAAATCTGGAATTAATATTTTTGGTCTATGTCAATTTCAGGAAGATGTTACTCCAGAGCGAGTTGTGGAAATAGTTGAGAAGTTAAGAAAGGGAGAGAAACCACCGGTAAGGAAACTGGGTGTAGATATTTATTGGGTTTTCTTCCCAGTTTTTGTTATATTCTAATTTTTTTTTTAATCCCTCTTTGTAATTGAGGTCTCTTGTTAGATTAGTTACATTATTGCTACATAGTGTAATTTCATTTTCCAAATTTTCAGCATGGCACTCAAAATCCTAAGCGCATCAGGAGTGGACCAGAAGGAGGAAATACTACGTTGCTTGGTGAGCCCAAACCTCCTCCATGCCGGGATCTTGATGCATGTTGAAATTATGGTATATGTTGTCTAATAATGCAAAGCTTGGATGCTGTCAAGCTTCCCTCTATTCTGGGCACTAGTTGAATTTGTTACATGCTCAACCATTTTTTGTATTCCAGTGGCAGTATAATCTCTGCCGGAGATGTAGTTTTGTATGTTTGCATCTTTCAATATGCTGTGGTTTAAGCTATACAGTTCAAATGTTTTCATGGGCTTAACCATAAATCTTTTTTATGTCCGAATTCTTGCCTTAGTACTGTTAGCACCAAAACACTAGTTCAAAAATCCAAATTTGTTTCCGATGTTGAGAAAGGCCTTATCCAGAACTCAAAGCACCTGAATCATAGTTTTTCATTTATAATAACTGAATTACAAAAGCTTTAATTGTTGTGCATGGGAAAGAGAATTTTAGGAAATTGGGAATTTGTGCATCATACATGAATACAACTTTTGATATTTGAAACAAGAGGGAATTTTTCATTTTCGCATTTTTGATTCAGTATAGCTTCAAATTCTTCCATTTACTTTTTGGCATTGGCTACCTATATTTCAATGTACCATTTGGCACTGAAATGGTACATTGGCAAGTCGGTTCAGCCATGCAGTGTAAGCAATTGGATGCTATTGACATATTGCCCCTTATTATGTAACCAAGGGAAGTGTCATTTATATTCCAAAATAAGCTTCTTACTTTCTCCATCCATGTGTGCTTATATGGTTATATCAGATCCCAAATTGAATTTCCGTAAACTCTGACCAAAGCAAGAAAGGAAGAGTTATTGTATTAACTAACATCAATTAGTGATTCGAATTAAAGAAAAGGGGTCTCCAATTGTAAGACAAACTCACCCCTGATTTGTTGAAACTATCTTTTATGTTTGTATGATAAATGGAAAATTCAAGATGAGGGTCCTCACTCCTCAGTGAGGGGTTGGCTGGCGGCCACACATGGGATGCATATATCTCCATTTGGTGAGCTACATCTTTCTCCTTAATCACGTGAACTACATCTTCTTGAGAAATCAATTCCTTTGCATTTTTTTGGGGGAAAGGGAATGTGAAATTTTTTTTCTTGTGTTTCGTAAGTTTGGGAAAGTAAATTAGGAATTAGAAGTAATAAATGTTGTGTTTGGTTAGTTTTTCAATTGTGTTCTAATCTATTATTTATTTTGAAATAATAGCATAATTAATTTTGTCCAAAAAAAAAAACAATAAATGATTTCCTAAGAAGGGGAAATCAATTTCATTTTTCAGGCAAGAGTTTCATTTTCTTCCCAATAAGGACATCCAATTTCCTTGGGCCAGTAATTGATTTATCTTCCATGTACCTACCAAACATGAGAATGAAATTGATTTGTCATTCCAAGACCTTTAAAACTTGAACCAAACGGGTCCTTAATGCGAATGGGTGTCCAAGTTCTTTAATTTTATAATTTACTAATTAAAGGCTTTTAAAATTATAACTAAAGTCCAATAATATTGTAACCATTTCATGTTACATAATATTAGTCTATTAGTTTATATTATTTTTTTCACACATACCAAGCACTGAGCACTCGGCGGCCATTTTTAAGTGTTCGGCATTATATTTTTACTTCTTCCTCAAGCTCTGGTTTGTCAGTTTTATATTAGATTTTAACTTGTAAATTAATCATATATTTAGACACCAGACGAATCAATAAATATATCCTCTATAAACCTCATTCTATACCCTAAAAAGATACGAGGTGAACTCGTAAAAAAATAATGATATATTTCTTTGACAATGCAATTGTCAAAGGGCTTTATTTAGAAAAAAAAAAAAAAAAAGTCGTAAGGGTTTTTTCTAAATAAAAAATGTTAGAATGACTAAATTCTAATTTTTCCTTGTTTTTAAGGGTGTGCAAAAACCGGCGGGATTGGACTAAACTGCCAAAATTAGTTCAATTTGGTTAACGGAAAAGTTAAGCAGTTTAAAAAACCGAACCATTCTAAACCGGTTTAGTAATAATTTGGAATTTTTAGAAACTGATCTGGACCATCCCTTCTATAATTTTTTTATACGTGGCATAGTGTGATTGTACTTGCATGGTTACTTGTTTGCTTGATACATATTGTCACATTGATATTATTGTATGTTTAATTATTTTATTAATATAGATTGTGCATTTGAATGCTTTAGTGAAATTATTTCAAGTGTAATAATTAATTAATTGTATTACTATTAGTTGAATTTGATTTTTTTTTTTTTTTATGCACACAAACCTCTTAACCAAACCAACTATAAGGGGTTTTGTTTGGTTCGGCTAACAAACTTTTTTTGTGTCAAACCAAACCAAATGGTTATAATTCATTGATTTGGTTTGCCATTTGATGTCCAAGCTGGACCAAATTGGACTGCTCCAGTGCTCCCTCCCCCGGTAGTTTTATAGGTCGAGTAGGAGAGTACGATGACAAGTGACAACTAATAACTCTATCTAACTTCTAAGACTCAGGTGTCCTTATTGCTAAAAATTATTGTATGTAACCTCCCGAATAGGGGCACAAATGCACAATACTAGAGTAGCTAATGGTGTAGTGTGAGCGGTGGGTTTGGAAAAGTGAATGGACCGAGAACTGAAATTGATAGATAGGCAGGAGTCCACTACTTTTTAGGTTCATTTGGTTCACGTAAATGATTTATTGAAAAATCAATTCTTTTGTATTTTTTAAGAAAATTCTTTCATGTGTTTTGTAAGTTTGAAAAAGTAAACTAATAATTAGAAATAATAAATATTGTGTTTGGTTAGTTTTTCAATTATATCATAATTTATTATTTATTTTAAAATAATAACATGGTTAGTTTTATAAAAAAAAAAGCAATACATCTTTTCTCAAGAGGAAGAAAATCAATTTCAATAATTGCTCCAACAATAATTTTATTACTTACCAAATATAAGAATAAAATTGATTTTCCATTCTTTAGCCTCCAAAATTTAAACCGAACAAATCTTAATGCATAAAGAGACTTGAAAACCCTAAGCACCCTGTTTTCTTGTACCAGTGTACCACTCTACAGAAGTAGAGAACCAAAAAACGAAAGGCTGGCAGACTCTTAAACAAGAGATAGGTACTAAAATTGAGATAATTCAACTCTTAAACTTCATTAATCAACTTCCAACAACTTCTCACTACTTCGGCAAATTGAAGTACTTATAGGCTTACAATTTCAACCCCTAATTCAGTATATTAATTAAACGTAAGTTGAAAAGACAATCGAAGTAAACAAGATAGAAAAGTAAAGGAAAGGATGTAAAAATATCAAAAGACATGCATTTATTCCCCATTAATCCATTATGCATGCATTTTATTTGCCACACTTAAGGCCCCCTTAATGCCATTGATGCTTAATTAATGCTTTTGACCCCAATGCTTCATTAATTATTCTGCCGTTTGCTGTTAAGCACCTATTGCAGTGGTTGGATCTAATACAATCAGCCATTGAATTATCTATTTAGAAGATTATACATTTAATTCAACGGTGATTATGCATCGTTGAAGAGTTAGACAGAGTTAGACGACTGTTGATTTTCTATTTGGGGTTGTTTCCAAAGATATTTTTTCAAGAAAAAAGCCATGTGTGCATATCCCATTGGTTCATATCAATTGAGGTGATATGGAGGTACACCCCAAGAGTGACCTAAGTATTGTCCAATGTCCTGCGGCTATGGGTAATAATCTTAACCACTAGGACAATTATTCATTTTAATTGAATTTTATCATGTCTAGTCCTAACTTCCAATGAAACCTACAGGATTAAATATGGAGTAATTGGCACGTCACCAATATAACATGATTCATTTCTTAGCAGTCTCGTATCTTATGTTACCCGATTATTAATATGGACCATTGATTTTTATTTTAATGTATAATATCATATCGATAATAGAACAGGTCAATTTTATTGTGGTATATCTCATCTTAAATATGATAAAGTATAACTAGTTAGATCTACTCTGCATTGTAATTCGATGAACGAAGTTGTCTAATTTTCAAGTCTTTATACAATGATTATCTTTGTAAAAATTTAAGTAAATCAGAAATTATTAAGACATTCAATTGTGATATAATAAATAGACGAATATAGTGATTCTATAAAAACTTGAAATGATGACCCTTTAATAGATGATTAAACGATTTTCGATTTGTCTAATTTTTGCAATGATAATTCATGTATAGAAACTTGAAAAATAGATGGCTTCGATCATTAAATTACAATGTGAAGTGAGTCACACAAGCCATACCTCATTATATTTAAAATGAGATATACCGTATACCTCAACGAAAGAGGCCTGAACAACATAAAATGCCAAACAAGAGATGTAATATTTATGTTGTTAAACTGTGAGTTTCGATTATGTTATTTTTCGCCCAAATCTGATTTTATATTCATAAGTTCATAACTTAGTAAGAGAAAATTTACCACATCACCTATTATGTCACTATATACTGTACCATATTTTTGCTGAAATATTTATCAATTCATCCAAGGGCAGAGAAGCCGCAAGAGCATGATTGTAAGATTGTCAATACTACAACCAAACATACAATCACGAACTCTTTTGGAAGTAACCAACACAATAACATAACCTCCTCGTCGTCACTTCCTAAGATAAAACAATGTCTGTTTTTCAAGTGTATCGATGGTGACAAATCACAAACTAAAGCTCATCTCTTTATATTCTCCCCCAACAAATCATATCATCTTAACGAAGCCTCGAATTATTTATCTTTCTCGGCTCAGCATTCAGGTACCATTTCTTTCCTTTTCTTCTTAATTTTCATTTTCTGTTTGGTTCTCGAGGAAAAAGAGAAAGAAAGGAAGAGTTCTGGTAATGACCCTTTTGAATTTTTAGCTTTTTATGTTGAATTTCTTCTTAAAAAATGAATAGAGCCAACTGTGAAAGCCATATGGGAAGTGTAGATTTTGTAAGACTTAATTTTCCTTTCTTTTGCCGCCACAGGTTCTCAACAATCAAACAGTGCACCTAACCTTCTGAAGTGGGCAATTACTGTTTATTTATTTGTTTTTGTGTTTGGCTTACATGGGTTTTGTTCAAATTTTGTAGTTTTGTAGTGAGAACCAATGGGGAGTGCCTCATCCATGCTAACTCAGTATGACATTGAAGAAGTACAGGAACACTGCAATTATCTATGTGGGGTTTTTTTTTTTTCTCTATTTCATGTGTTCCCTTTTGCTTTTGTTATTAATGCTAATACTTAGTCTATCTGATTTTGGTGTGAAAATTAGTTTCTCAGCAAGAAATTGTATCCTTGTATCAAAGATTTTGTCAACTTGATCGGAATGCAAAGGGTTTTATCTCAGCTGATGAATTCTTATCAGTCCCTGAGTTTGCAATGAATCCACTCTCTCAGGTAGTCCGCTGCCAAGATGAGCTTATATTTAGTTGTTTTAAGTCAAAGTTAACTCTGAGTATAATTTAGCTTTCTGTTTCATTGGCAATTCATGGTTTGCATTTCCTAACTTATGGCTTTGCTTTGTGCCTTCCTTAGAGGCTGCTTAAGATGGTTGATGGTTTGAACTTTAAGGACTTTGTGGCTTTCTTGTCTGTGTTTAGTGCTAGAGCTTCTATGCAGCAGAAAAGTGAACGTAAGTTTTTTGGTCATGTTAAATTTTAAACTTCATAGTGAACTGCTTCTTTTATGTTTGTGAAATGCATTGTATTTAGTTTGGGTTCAAGTTAGATAAGACGAGTTATTACATATCCTAAGGAGTGGGTAATAACACTAGTGACTGCTTGTATTCTGAAGGAGGAGTGTGTATCATAGACATGATTGATATTTTTATTTGCTCGAATGGGTATTTCAACTCTGTATATGTTATTGCTTATTTTGGTTCAGTCATTTCTTATTGCTTTAGGGGTTGGGATTTGATTATGACTTAAGGAATTGTTTTGACCTGGAGTCTAAGGAAATCAACATGTTTGGCTGTTTGTATTAACATTAACTTTGTCTCCTTTTCAGTTATTTTCAAGGTTTATGACTCAGACTGTAATGGAAAGGTGTCTTTCAATGATATAGTAGAAGTGTTGCGTGATTTGTCTGGTCCATTTATGTCTGACGAGCAAAGAGAGGTACAATAAGGCTTTTACCAATTTCTCTCTTTCTTTGATCATTTAGTCATAGCATTGCAGGATAAGAGTTTATGGTTTTGATTGATACTCAAGTAATTGGTGTATATTGAGTTTTGTATTCAAGCTATCCGTTGGTGGCTCACTGACTCATGAAATTTTCAGTGAGGATCATCAAGTTGTTCCCTTTGATCAATACCTTAGTCTGACACAGAACCTGAAAATTGTTATCCTTATTACTATGGCTGCATAGTGAGGTTTTGGTGTCATTGTATGTTTTGTTACATATGTGGGTCTGGGTCTAGGTTACATGATTAATAAATTGTTCAAGTCTAGTTTTCTACAATTCTTCACATGCTTATCACACTCCATTGAAATGTTTTATGTAGTCAAGGAGCATATTATCACACTCCGTTATTAACATGCTTGCAAACACACATGCGTGTGCATACTCAGACACATGTCCTTAACTCCTGATAAAGACAAATGGAACTGTCAAGAATGGATTTGGAATACTTGAAAGGACAGTCAAAGTAGAATATTCATGTTACAAGCTAGTGCAATTGCCATTCTCATGCTTCTTTTGAAGTATTCATATGAAAAATGTACTGCAGAGCTATTATGAAACAGAAAGAGTCTTTCTGGATTTTTAAAAATCACAATGTTAAACTTACCACAAAAGAAAAAGGAAAAAAAAAAGAACTTAATGGTCACAACGGTTAACTGGTTAAGATATAATGACTGAAATGAGGAGCTTCAAGTTAACAGTCACATAGGTAAATGTGATGTTATGTCATTAGGAAATCCTTCTGATGGCTTTTAGAGGAGATATTTAACATTCATCAAGAGGATAATATCTGATGGACATCTTCACATTTTAGTACCCTTTCTAAGACTCTGAAAATGTTCTACTTCCTCCAGCATTAAAAATGCTCTTATATTTTTTATAGTCACATTCTTGAAATTATATATATATATATTTAATTATGGAAAGATGACTACTGTTTGAACATAAGATAAATACTCTAAAATTTAATTACTCGTTCTGTATTTTGTTCGATCATGGTTGCATCCCATAACCCTTTGTCCTAATGTTCTTTTCCAAAAAATGATCTTGGACATACTTATATACCTTGTTGTATTTGCACCACTCCATGTTTGCAGCATAGCATGATGATTTTTTGCGTGCACATGTTAAATTATTCGGTTTGTTTTAGATTTCATAGCAGCATAACAAATTTTTCTTTCCTTGTGCTCTTTGTTTGCTTTGGTCTTTCATTTTCAGAAAGCGTTGATCCAAGTCTTGCAAGAAGCAGGATATAAAAGGGAATCTTATTTAACGTTAGATGACTTCGTTAAGGTATTTCATATTCTACTATCATATATTTCTTGTGACAACAATTTTATACCCTGTAGAGGAGAGGGTGGCTGTTTGGGTACACTTGCTTATATCTCGCTCATGACTTCCTTAGTCTTTAAATGATGGCTGAAATGATTTAACCATTAGTTATATCATCTTTTCTTCTTTTTTTTTTTTTTTTTCCTCATACACTAAGGAGGATTTATGAATGTAGCTTTGTAATCATGAAAGCAACTCCCAGACAACTTCTCCAGCTAGAGTCTTATAGGTGGCTGATTTCATGCACAAATTTATGTTATATATGTGGTTTATCCAAATTTCTTTTTTGAATAGGAGTTTAATTTCACTCAGAAGTTAATAATAGAAAAAGGAGTCCCTGCTTACAAGTGGATTTTAAATGTCTGATTTAGGCTCCAGGCTGTGAAGTTTTCCATAGTGTATAAGGGATCAATTCAACTAGAACTTAAGAGATAGTAGTTTAGCCAAATGCATAGGTATTTAATATCTTTGGGATGTGGAATTTTTGTGTTAGATTCTTGGGTCCAGCATTTTATGTGCTTTTTAGATGACACTATCAACTATCAGACATTCGGTTGCCCACTTGGCCAGTGAAAAACCATGACAGAATCATCTGATTAACTTTCTTTTACACATGGAAACCCAACTTGGCAAGCCTATAAGGGTCTGTTTTTGTTTGTAATACAGTTTGATTTTTCCATATCAGCCCAATTTCAAGTTCCAGATGGCTCTCTGAGACGTTTAATGTGAATTCCCACTATTATTTATATTATAGTATACCTTATCCATCTGCAATAGCTATGCATGGTTTTATTCATTTTTGAATTTCCATCAGGCATTTTATATATTTCATTACCGCTTTGTATCTAATGCAGGTTCTTGGCAGTTATGGCCTAAAAATGGAGGTTGAAGTGCCAATTGACTAAGTTGAGCTGGTCTGCTTTATTTTTTAAATTTATTTTTAAGATCTTTCTTTTTTCGCCTTTTTGCCTGAAAATCTCAAGTGGAGGGTTCCCTGTATCAATGCCTTTTTCTTTTCTTTGTTTTTGTTCTCAAATTCAATAAGAAAAAGTAGAGTAAGCAACCTGTGTATTTATGACAATAATGTCAAGTCTCCCCTCTCCAGGTTCTTTGTAAATGATGTATCATTTACAGTTGCTTCTAGTATATTACGACATTCTCATTCATTGCACAGGAGTTCATTTACCTCAAAACCCCGACAAGACTTGGATAATTACTTACTCAAAGCACCTAAATTCATAAACCTATGAGTATAACCTTAAACCAAAAAATAACAGAACCCAAGTAATTTACGGTAATTTCTCAGTTCCCCCCATTATTTTTAAAATATTCATTGTACTTTCTTTTTATGCATAAAGATATTGGAGGAATCCGAAAAAGTGGACTAAAGGAAGAAAAGGGATAAAGGAAGAAAAGGGATAAAGGACTTGACAGTTGATAGTAATATTACTGAAGATTTGGTTCTATTGGTCACTATAAATAATTAGAAATGCCGCATAAGACCAAAATCCTCTGTTAGCCAAATGCGCCTTACTATATATAACAGTGATCTAAATTTAAAGCTGACAATTGCTTAATTATCAGTTGCTGAAAGAAACGCCAACTTGTGGCATACGCTTAAATGTTGCTGACATTACCTGCCAATAAGAATGGAGGCAAATTTAGAGAGCTCTCTCTCTCTCTCTCTCTCTCTCTCTCTCTCTCTCTCTCTACTGCAAGTCTGCTAGAATGGAGCCATAGGCCATATCAGATAACACACTCCAAACACCATCTTTCTTAGAAGAGAAGCAATCATCATTCACTTCCACATATTCTCCTACCAACTCTGTCTAGTGCTACATGCCCAATTTTGCTTAAAGAGAATTAAACCCCTTCTTTAAAACTATCTGTACGCAAATTGCTATGTTCCATGGAAAGTCTTTGGTATTCCAAATTGCCAAGTCCCATGTAAAGCACTTAGTGTGTGTGACTATGTGTCTGTGTGTGTATATATACTTGATTTTATTCCTTCACATCTTTCTGTGAGACTAGGAAAAGCCAGTGTCTACAAGCATATATTACTTGCTGACCTCTGAATAAATCCTGCAATGGAAATTGTTAAGCCTGAGTTGGAAACATGTTCATCAATCAAGGAGCTTTCTAGATTCAAGGGTCCAACAACAAGCACTAGTGATGAGCAAAGAATTAACAATGGTTCCATATTGGTGTATGAAAGGGTAGAAAGGGAAAGAGCTAAGTATCACTGCAATTTGGAGACTGTGTCAATTGGTAAAAAGGGTGTGGAGAAGTCGCTTCTGGTTGGTTGTTCAAGAGGTAAAGCTCGCAATGTTTCTTGTAAGGGTAAGGCTGTATTGTGCACTAATGATGAAGTCGGAGAACTAAATGAACGATTGAGTGTTCTTGAAGAAGAAACTGAAACTATGATGCATGAATTATTTGAGGGTGCAGAGGAAAGAAAGAAGTTGATGAATGAGATATACCAGAAATTTCAGATACTAGGATTTCACCCCAGATATCTGGTAACAAGAGATTTCAAGTCTAATGATGGGAATTCAAGTCTCAACTCTTCACAGGTACTAAAGTGGGCTCCAACCTTTGTGAGGGATGATTATTTTATAATTTTATACTGGTGCTTTTGGCTTTTTCTATAGACTAGAAGTATACAAATTATGGGTTTAATTGTAGTAAGTTTGTAATATCACTAACATAATTTTTCAGCTCTTGTAGGGTTTACTAGCTGAATTGTTGGCTGACTGATTTTGATGCATTTGTTGGATAAACAGGATGAGAGACTGGGAACTAGTTTATCAGATATTTTACACCAAGATCCACATCCATCGCTTGTCACCAGGAATCTTAGAGCTAATACTTTGGCACTGCTGATGTAATGCATATTTAGATAGATGATCCCTTCAAATATGTAATCCCTCAAAGTATATGCAACCACCATGTTTAGATCTCTTTTGTATCGACACATTGTAATATCTTCTCTTTAGGAGGCGCCTTATTATTATTATTATAAAACTATGTTCTGTTCTTTTCTTTGGCCAGAATTTTACTGGGATATATATGATACTGTTCCTTAAAGTTTTTAAGAGACTTTGTTATAGCTGTAACATGCACCGTCAAATAACCAAGCAGTGCTATTCACTTAATTAATATTTACAATAACAGTTCTGTACATAGCATCACAAGAGTTATCCCAGGCTATTAAAAAGTTCCAAAAATCAGGTGGATTTGTGAAGTAAAAGTTGTTCTGCGCAGCTGCAAATTAAACATCACAGCAATGCAAAATTTGTTCAAAGATATTCTTTCCCATATTCAAGGTAACAACAAATGCACACACCTATCATACCTCTTAAACAATCAAAGCTTCTACACCCTAGGCATATTTGCAGCCATTCAAGATACTTCAGAAAAAAGGTCATCCAATTACATTTAACAAATTTAACATGCGCTCATGCTCATGTCTAGTGAAAAGCTCAAATACATGCATTGATAAACAAAAGAGTACAAAATTCAATTTTCATTTTTTCAACTTATAAAGTGAAGTGTAAAAGAGGTATATATCAAAAACATCATATTTCCCCTCTGTAACCGCCAGATCCAAAATAATCCCTTCTAGAGCTGGCAATCGCCATGCTTTTCTGATGCTCTAGTTTGGGACAATCACGGATACGATGACCAAGCCCACCACAATAAGCACAACCCTTAACCCCACTTACATCAGTAATTGCATCCACATCTTCCATTGGGTCATTAAGCTCAGCCAACACAGGTGGAATCCTCTGTTTTGCCTCTTGCAAGAGGTGCTTCAAATCAAGAAGTGTTGTCTCACTCTGGTTCTTGTTTATAAATGTTGTTGCTATTCCAGTCTTGCCACACCTTCCTGTTCGTCCAATCCTGTGGACATAGTTTTCAATTTCTGCTGGCATGTCATAATTGATGACATGTTGAATATCAGGAAAATCCAAACCCTTTGAGGCAACATCAGTTGCAACCAAGACATCTTTCTTCCCTGCCTTAAAGGAAGAAATGGCATACTCTCTCTCTTCCTGATCCTTCCCTCCATGAATGGCCACTGCTTCCACTCCTTTTAACAGAAGATATTCATGAATGTCATCAACATCAGCTTTGTTTTCACAGAATATTAGAACTGGAGGTGGGGTCTTTTGTAGACATTCAAGAAGATAAACAATCTTGGCTTCTTGCTTCACGTATTCAACCTCTTGAATCACATCCAGATTTGCTGCTCCAGCTCTTCCCACATTAACAGTGACAGGCTTTACCAAAGCACTCCTAGCAAAGTTCTGAATTTTTGCAGGCATAGTGGCTGAAAATAAGAGAGTTTGTCGTTGAGCTTTAAAGTGGTCAAAAACTTCTCTTATGTCATCCTCAAAGCCCAAATCTACCAATCTATCAGCCTCATCTAAAGTTAGATATCTGCAGAAGAAAGCAGTGGTGTTTAATATCATAATTATTGTAATTACACATAACATTCAAAAAATTGTACATCGAACATCTTCAAGAAAGGGAGAAAAGAAATGCATCCTATGAAACATGCCCATCAATGGACAGGACATGCGATCTTAACAACAAATACAATAAAAGTAAATAAAAATCACAAATTGGCTACACAAGCACTTCAGACAGGGTGCATAGGTTCACTTGGTAGATTCAAATTTCATAATTTATATCACGGATGAATAAAATGAGTCCAAAGCACAAGGTAACTCATATGATACTAGACTTAGAACGTACATCTAAAAATATGCCAGGATTTTAACAGTTTGAGCCACAAAATGAGAGCCTAAATCTACCAAAAATAATTGAAAAAAAAAAAAAAACTCTAAACCTATGGTGTAATCCTCTCCTTTTTCATCCGAATAAAACAAAAATGAGGAAAATAAGAAAAAACGGAAATCAATGAGGAGGAGACAAAACTGATTCCTACTGGCCATAGCAGTTCTACAAGAACTCAAGAAGTTACTTACTACTTGCAGCATCTTTTACTAGGAATGAGTAAAGACTCTTTGACAACCAGTGAAGACAGCCTGCACTGCACAGTCTCCACTACCTTTATTTATTGATTGTCAGGTTTTATCCTAAAGAAGAATTTAAGGTGATTTCCTATGTTGGTGCCAAGAATGTTTAGTATATGGACGTAGGACTATGAACTCTCTGTTGGATGAATCTAACCAGATACAATTTATAAGACAAAGTTATCGGAAGCTGTTTATAAATAATTTTGCAATATTGAAAATGACAGGCCTTACCTGCAATTATCGAGACTCATTTTTTTCTTTGCCAACATATCCTTCAACCTCCCAGGAGTAGCAACGACTATATGAACACCTTTCTTCACAATCTCCAACTGTGACCGCATATCCACTCCACCAATACAGAGCAAAGGCCTTATCTCTGGATATCCAGCATCTCTCATAGGCTTCAGAAACTCTTCCACCACTTCATAAGTCTGCCTTGCAAGCTCCCTTGAAGGGCAAATAATCAATCCAAAAGGCCCTTCACCTGGAAGAATTGGCATCATAATCTCCTCTTGCAATGCTACCATAATTAAAGGCAACACAAAAACCAATGTCTTTCCTGAACCTGTAAACGCTATACCAATCATATCCCTCCCTGACAAAATCACTGGAAGACCTTGTACCTGAATGGGGGTCGGTTGAACAATTCCCTTGCTTTTCAACATCTTCAAAATTGGGTCAGGAAATCTCATATCCTTGAAATTCTTAATAGGTGGTGGAATATCTTCACCACTAACTATGATGTGCCACTGCTTTCGAATCAAATCGCATTGCTTTCCCGACATCCTTCTTATTTGTAATGGGGGCTTCCAACCTGTTAGTAAAGGGTCTGTATAAGTGATCCCCTTTGCCAATTCACGAACCGACATTAGCGTTTTGCGATCCGATAAGTGGTCAATCATTTCTTTCTCTTGTTGCACCAGCTGCTCGGTTGGACTAATCTCAGGAGCCTCGCGCTTCAACTGTGATGCTTGCACTAGGAGGCTAGGTTTGACTTCAGCAAGCTTTGATTTCTCCAAGTCCTCTTCAAGCCCAGAGGACTTTCCCTTGCGCTGAAGAATTTTCTGAGCTTCCATTGCTCTCCGCTTTGCCACAGGCACATACTCAGCATAATCATCTTCTTCTTCCATAGTTTAAGTTCCTGTGGGAAAACAAAATTCTATAAGAATTACTGAATTTTCAACACTAAGGCATACAAAGCAGTAGAATTAAAGAAAACCCAATTGTCTAATATCAAACTCTTGAAGACATATGTGCATAAACTTACACAAGCGAACCTTGAATAGTATTAAAATTAAACAAAGCAACATTTATCAATTTGGGCAACATTTTATCATAAGATTATCGATTTAAGCTTAATTTTAAAGACAGAAAATCTCCATTTCGCAAACTACTTAAAAAGAATCCCCAAATTTACACGGCAAACCATGTACAAGCAACATCAACTTTATAATAACTAATAGCAAAACAAAAATTACCCATTCACATACAATCGAAAACTTAAAAAAAAAAACAATGGTAATGGGAAAAATTAAAACTTTGGGGAAAAATCGACCGACCCACAAAATGTTTCAGAGAGACAGAATCAGAGGGGAACAAAAAAACCCTAATCAATACTAAAAATAGAAGACTATAAATTTGGAGAAAATAGAAGTACCTTGTTGTAGTTGAGCTTCTTTGAGAGGTTGGAAATTAGATTTAGGAAGTAAGGCTTGGAGTAGCAGCAAATTTCAGTTGCAGAAAGTTTTGGTTTCCGAAATTTGATGGGTTTGGGAGACGAGGAGAAGGGTTGGCTGGGCCTCTCGGTACAAGTCCGTTTCCTTCGAAGATATGAGAATTGGTGAGAGGCTTGGGATCACTGTTTATATGGAAGGCAAGTAAAAACTGTAAAACCCAGTATTGCCATGTCTTCTTGAGCAAAAGAGATTTGTGTTGAAATTGAGTCGGTCACATTGGACATGTTTGACTGTTTATTTTAAGCCCTCGAGTTAACACGGGAGGATGTTAGAATTAGAAATTTAGAATGGGTTTAGAATTCAATTTTTTTTCATATAATAAAAAAAAAATTAGAATTAAATATCAAATATCAATAGTTTTTCAGCAAAACATCAAGATATTAATTTTTTTTAGTTTATTTACTAACCTAAAGTAAGACATTTTGAACTATGTTATAAATCAGTTTGCTATATAGTTGTGATTATCGAACAATCATAATTGTGACTGTTTGAAATTCAAAAAAATTCAAAGTTTATAAGAGTTTAGTGCTTTTGATTTAGACTTAGGAGATGAAGTCTTATAACCTAGATACTAAACATTAAAGTTTAAGCTTTGCAAACACTGAAAAAAGAACAAATTAATAAAAAGTTGTGACAGTTAAACAACTACAGCTTAGTAAAACTATATTTTTTTAAGTTGATACCTAAACTGAAATTTAGTATTTAAAGTGAAATAACATAAATATTTTAGTAGTTAAAATGAAATAATAATGAAATTTGGTACCTAAAGTCAACGAACCTATAAAAAAATAGTGCCGCTATTTGCACACTATTTTTTTTTTTTTGCACACTTTTATTAAGGGCCAGTTTGGTATTGCTATGAGAAAAAATAGTTGTGAAGTAAAACAATTGTGAAGTAAAGTCAGCTGTAAAGTAAAACAGTTGAGTGTTTGGTAAACTATGTTTTCAAAAGTGCTGTGAGTGCAAAAAACAGTATCAAAGTGTTTGGTAAATGTTAATCTAAAAATGCTGTGACTTTGTATAATTACTAAAATGTACATGATGCTGAAAATGCATTTCACTTATTTGTTTGGTAAAAATAAAATGTGTTGTTTACTTGTTTTTGAAATTTTTGACTACAAATTTTTATTAGCATTAATTTCTAAGAACAACATTATTAAATAAGTATGCCTATTGTTTTTTTAGGTATATTATAATTTTAATCGTATAAATAAAATATCATAATTAATTATCACAATATAAAATATAACTAACAATGGACATATTTTTTAATTTAAAATAGACAAATAAAAATTATAGAAATCAATGAGGGTATTATGGGTAAAATAAAATATTCATTGTTGTTGTGAGTCACTGCAGCTTTCAAAAGCACCTAGAAACATGTTTTCTGTTTTTGCTGTAGGGAGTTGAGAATTGTGGGGAAAAGTAGTTTTTATTTTTTTACCAAACACCAAAATTGTTGTAGGTGATTGAGAATTGTTATCCACAACAGCTTTTGGGTCCTCCACCGCAATCTCAAACGGGGCCTAAAAATAAAAAAATAAATCTAAGAAAAAATATCACACAACCCCTTTCTTCTTTCTCTCTCTTTCTCTTTCCCTTTCTTTTTTTTTCTCGTTCACACCTCCTCCCCTTTTTTTTTCTTCTTCTTCTTCTTCTTCTTCCCCCTACATGAGCCACCACCTTCTTCATTCTCTCTCTCTCTCCCCGCATGCACCACCAAAACAGCCACCACCACCTTCTTCTATCTCTCTTTTTTTCTCTCTCTCTCTCTCTCTCTCTCTCTCTCTCTCTCTCTCTCTCGTAGACAATAAAAAAAAATTGAGCCCAGGTGGTTCGGCAGACCAGTGCCGAACCCGTTGGTTTCATTTGCTGAACACACTAGGTTTATTCGACGAGTACCTGCCGAACGAAACCGACGGGTCGGCACTGGTCCATTGAACCACTTGAGCCCTTTTTTTTTTTAATGTCTGCTTGGGCTAGCTTGTGATATGATGATGCTTTGAGCCTAAATTTTACGTTCTGCTTTGATTGTGGAGTTTGTTGTTATGCCTTGAATTTATCTTTTGTTACTAATTCAAATAATGATTATTAACCAATCTAGCTATTTCTAGCATTTTGTCCCTTTTTTTTTTTCTTTATAAAAATTTTCTTTGATTTGCGGTGGGGTAAGGTGGTTGGTTGCTAAATGGGATTTTATGTGGCAGGTGGAACTATGTTTTCTTTTGGCGAGAGGAGAGAGGAAAGGAGAAAGAGAGAGAGAGAGAGAGAGAGAGAGAGAGAGAGAGAGAGAGAGAGAGAGAGAGAGAGAGAGAGAGAGAGAGAGAGAGAAGGTGGTGGTGATGGTGGCTGTTTTGGCTCGGGTAGGAGGAAGAAGAAGGTGGTGATGGTGGTGGCTGTTTTAGCTCGGGTAAGGGGAAGAAGGTGGTGGTGGTGGCTGTTTTAGTGGTGCCGTGGTGGTGGTGCATGGAGAGAGAGAAAGAAGGAAGAATGTGGTGGCTCGGGTAAGGGGAAGAAGAAGAAGAAGAAGAAGAAGAAGAAGAAAAAAACAAAACAAAAAGGGGGAAGGGGTGTGTACGGGAGAAAAAAAAGATGGTGAGTGTGTATTGTTTGAATGGATTGAGTGAGGTGTGTAAGAGAATTTGTTAAGATTAATGAAATGGGGTATTTTGGTAATTGAAAGGGGTGTGTATATATGAGAAATTTCAATAATGGGAAGAGTGTGGGGGTGTAAAGTGAGAAAAAGTATGAAAGGGGTGTGCAAAAAGAAAAAAAAAAGTGTGCAAATAGCAGCAGTCTAGTTTTTTAAGCTCATTTAGAAAAATAAAATAATAGGTCAGAGCATTTAATGAAAATTTATTAAAAAAGAAAAAAGCTTGGCACGAAGCCCAACGCACATCATTTTTTTTTTTTTCTGGTTCCACGTTTAGAGTATTGCTATTATTCAACAATGACATTCATAATAGTGACTAGCTACAATCATTGTTGATCCAGTGGCCATATGACCCATACTCGCCATGCAACAAAATTGATAAAAAAGACTCACCAACCTAAAGGTTACAAGGATAAAAAGGTCTACTTTTTAGTTAAAAAATAATTAAAATAATTCCGCATTATAACCGGAAGGCATGTTTTCATAGTGTTGAGCGCTCGGCATGTCATGTATATATATACATACTTTTTTGCATGCTGGGCAAATTGCTATTGTTCGACAGTGACTATCATTGTTACTATTCAATAGTGACAATTAATAATAGTCATTGTAAAAGTAGTGGATGCGACTTCATAAGCTTAAATTTAGAGTTTTATGTTGATTTTATTAGTTTTTAACATATTTATGTAAGAAAAAAAATACAAGGTAAATGTATAAGTATTATTTTTATGAAGTTTCACTATTGCACAATGGTAATGATAACTACTGTTCGATAGTAGCTATTTTCTAAAACACGCAAAAAAAAAAAGTGCTGAGTGGTCGTGTTTGTATGACTAATCATCTGCGCATAACGACAAGTCACATAAGGCTTAACGTCATGTCATTTAGGCCTGGGCCCAAAGGATAAGCCCCTCCTAAAGTTCCTGGGCTCTTGGGCTTCGACTTCTTAGGCTCAAAGACTAAGCCATTCCTGGGCTCCTAGCCCTCGACCTCCCAGGCTCTGGCCTCATAGGCTCCGGCTTCCTAGGTCCTGACCTCCTAGGTTCCGGCCTCTCGAGCTCCAGCCTCCTAGGCCCCGACCCATGTCAACTCATTCGGATCCTCGAGACCGGTGACACGTGGCGCTCCTACAGTGCAAGTCATCACAAGGGACACGTGTCATCACCGGATTGGTTGACACTCTTCCAAAGGTACTATAAAAGAGGTACCTTCTTGTCACAAAAAGACGATTCAATCAATATTATACTATTCACTCACTCTGCTCTCAGATCTCTCTGAACACTGACTTGAGTGTCGGAGGAGCTTTGGCCGGTACCACACCGGTGCTCTTCCCGCTCACTTTTGTGTACTTGCGCAGGGTGCTTTGGATATCATTCTCTCTCATTACTCACCAGTCAGACCCAGCTACCCGTTCCTGCCCCACTTCGACGTGTCATCCACTCAGTGGTAGGTCAACGGGCCTACGTGGTTTGACTCGACGTTGACTGCTTTACCATTTTTGAGCATCAACAGTTTGGCGCCGTTTGTGGGAAAGTAGCAATTTTCCCCCATTTGATTCTCTACCCTCAGTTGAGGTGCACGGACTTCCGACCCCTACAATGTCTGACGGAGGTCCTATTCTCGACCAAGTCGACAACACCTCGGTGGGTGACAAGCGAGGCAAGAAAACTGCCGAATCTGATCAGGAGGCGTATATCCAGCAATTGGAGGCTCAGCTTCAACGAAGCCAGGAACAGCTCGACCTTCAAAAAGTTGCAACACAGCTGTATGAGCGACTCCTCCGCGACAGGGAAGAACATACCACTCCTCGAAGTGGTGAAAGGAGGAACCCCCATGATAGGGACGAACACACAACTCTTCGAAGTAGTGAGAGGAACCCCATGACAGAGACGAACACACCACTCTCCGGAGTGGTGAGAGGAGGGACCCCCCCCGAAGGGACCAAAATGTTCCGCATCAATTGGATGCAGGGCAAGGTAGCCATCCACCTCCATGTTTCCAAAAGAGACTTGTCCACCTGGTCAGCCGGGCCCGATCCGGCGAGCATCCTACCCGCTCTGAAGAGTTCCACATTTATCGGGACTGTCGTCATCTGCTCGACGACAACCGCTCTCGGCGAGAAGAGCAGCGGACGAACCGGGGTGAACCCAACCCACTTCCCCAAGACTTGGAGGAAGAGCAGGCTACTCATCCCAAGCGATGACGGGGAGAAGAGCAGGTTTTCTCGGCTGGGTGCCGCGCAAAAGATAACACTTTCACAAGTGAGCAAGTCGCTGACTCCAGTAACAGCGGCTCTCTTCCACCAGACCAGCTCCAACAACTTCTCATGCACATCAGTGAGCGCCTGAGAAGAGTGGAGGGGGGAAGTCGTGGTGGGCACCCATCTTTAGAAACAAGGGAGCTGTCTGGACCTTTCACAGCCCGCATCCTGTCCATTCCCTCGGTTGGCGACGTCCGACCTCCCAAAATCACTCCGTACACAGGGAAGGAAGACCCATATGACCACCTCATGAGTTTCCGGTCAGCTCTGGAATCCAAAGGTGTTGATGACATTACGAAGTGTCGAATCTTCCCTTCCACCCTCTCTGGCAGTGCAAGGGACTGGTTCTACCAACTTCCTCCGGGCTCGGTTGATTGTTTCAATGAGCTCCGAGAGCTCTTCCTAGGCCAATATATCATCCAGACCGATAGAATTTACACCACGGATGACCTGACTCGTGTCCGACAGGGCAACAGGGAATCCCTTCGAGAATACATCACCCGATTTCAGCTAGAGCGATCTCAGTGTCGCGACTGTGATGAGAAGGTAGCCTTCGCTGCTTTCAATGGTGGTCTCCTAGAGGGGGACTTCTTGTTTGAAATCAACCGCCGCAATCCACACACCTACAAGGAACTCATGCAAGAGGCCATTGCCTATGCCACAACTGAATTCAAAACATATGGAAAGAAACCGCCTACCATGGATTGCCCAAGTACCGCCCAGGCCATCATAGTGCCACCCCAGCCCAAGCCCTACTCAGGCAACCAGTATGGGGGGTCCGGGAAAAAGTTCAATAAATTCACCAAGAAACAATTTGGTGATGGTAGAGGCGGAGGACAACGAAGGGAGGAAACTTATCAGACATCCTATGCCTCCAGGTTCAAAGTCTACACAATTCTCACTGTTACTTATACAGAATGGTATCCCCAGATCAAGGACATCATTCCCAAGCTCCCACCACAAATACGGTATCGGGCTAATAAGAACTTCTTTTGCCTTTACCATGACGACCATGGCCATGACACCGAAGCATGCAGAGCTTTTAAAGAGGCCATAGAAACATTGGTACAGGCAGGCAAGTTGGATGGTTTTATAGACAAGTTGGATGGTTTTGTAGACAAGGAAGCCACTGAAAAGGCCAAGACCGAAGGACAACGACGGGGGCGAGTCAATACCATCTGTGGGGGCCCGACCCTCGCTGTCAACTCCAACAGGGCTAGGAAGGAATACGCCCGACGTGCTCAGCAATGCTCCGGCGTTATGGCTGTAGACTTCCACCGTGGAAAAAAGACTCCTAAGCTCGGGTGGTCGCCCATTTCCTTTGCTGAGGAAGAGGAACGTGATTTAATCTTTCCACACGATGACCCTTTGGTCATTGAGGCCACTATAGCTAATTTCGACGTGGCTCGGATCCTTGTCGATTGTGGTAGCTCCGTCAACATCCTCTTCGCCTTCGCCTTCGCCTTCACAGCTCTTGGGATTGACCAAGAGAGGCTTGACCGGTTGGTTGCTCCTTTACTTAGCTTTTCGAGCGATATGGTCACCCCTCTTAGCGGGATCTACCTCCCACTCACCCTCGGACGGTATCCTTCGTTCGCTACCACAACTACTCAATTTTTGGTGGTTGACTGCCCCACAGCTTACAACGTCATCCTGGGACGACCAGCCCTTAACCAGCTGAAGGCTATGATCTCCACTCACTTGCTTTTGATTAAATTCCCGACCCCATCTGGCACGGGGGTAGTCAAAGGCAACCAAGTATCAGCCAGGTCCTGCTATATGACTTCCGTCAAGAAGAAAAAAGAGGTCAAACCCTCTATGGCTGTTTATGTCTCCAATACCTGCCCTACCCCAGACGCCCTACAAAATCATTGAGGTCATCCGTCCGGGCACATATAGGCTTCCGCGCCACAACCAGCAAAGAACTCGGCCACCCATGGCATGCCGAGCACCTCCGTTACTTTTACAAGTTGTACCCCCCAGGGACTTTTTCAATTTCATATATCTTATATCGCTTTAATGAATGAATGTCATACCACGGACATCTTTTCATTCCAAGTGTTGATTGTTTGTATGGACCTCCGGGCCATCCTACATCCGACTTACCCATATCCGTGCCATGCATTCAAGGGAAGCTAAGTACCATGCATTCAGGCGCGGTTATGGAGAATGCATTCAAGGGAAACTAAGTACCATGCATTTAAGGAAAAATAAATTTCATGCATTCAAGGGAAACTAAGTACCATGCATTCAAGAAAATTCCACAATACCATGTATTAAAAAGAAGGGCATCCTCCCCATAACGGATCAGACACCTCTCCATATCATTAAGTACAAACTTCATAATCAAAAAAAGTTTGTAATTTGGTACGGGCCACATCCGACCCGACCATATCACTCAAATAAAAATAGGGCGATGGTCCACCTACTCCTGCCCCCGGGNCCATGGAATGTCCGACCCCACCATACCTGCCCATCGAAGAAAAAAAAAAATCAAGATGGGAAGTGCTCGGAATACCAAGACAACACAATGGACATATCAGATCACTACTGGTTTCCCACCCCTCATAAGTGCTCTTCCACCCCCAAATTTACAACATTCACCCTATTACTTTCTCATGTTCAGCCACCAATCATGCACATACCAATATTCACAAAATCAATTCAAGAGGAAGAGCAATGACAACCCAAGCCTTACCAGTATTCTGCGGCTTCAACAGCTCAGACGGGTTCCGACCCACTAATCTTGTTTCCTATGTACCTGTCAAAAAACACAACAACACCCAATAAATTACAAAGTCCAAAATGAAGGTGTGTGGCCTACCCAGTGCTTGGCAAGGTTCATACCCACCTGCACCTCCACCTGCCCCTACTCACATTATCCACAAATTCACAATCATAATTCCAAGGTCCGCCTCGGCCTGGACGACCACAATTTCTCACAGTTCTTAATTTTCCAAGGCAAAATCAACAATTTAAATGGCTAGGAAGAATAAAAAATGCCCACCTCAGGTGCTCGGAACAACCTCAGCCCAAGCCTAACGAGTAGACCCGTGCACCACCGCGCAGCAGCCTAGCCCAGCAGCCCAGCCCCGCAGACCCGCGCCCTCCGCGCAGCAGCTCCGACCCGAGCCCAGTCGTCCTCCCCCTCAGCGGTGCCAATCCGAGCACCCCGGCCCGGCCCGATCTCTCCACCCAAGCACCCGCCCCCAACGCGACTCGAGCACCAGCCCCTTGCGCTACCCGACCAGCCCGCGCACCACAAGGTCTCCCTGCTCCGCGCTGCGCCCCGAGCCTCCACCTACTTTGAGCATAGCGCAGCCCAACCGAGCACCATCGCTGGGCTGCTTGCCGATTGATCCGAACCCACGGATCACCGAAACCGAGCTCTCTCTCCCTCGATTTTCGATCCGACCCGCACACACAAGCTCCGACCCGAGACCCCCTCTTCACTCCGATCCGCGCTGCCCAGCACCACGAGTCAACCCGATCCAGGCACCACCCCTCCGACCCGAGCCCGACGACCACCCTCCCGCCTGCTCCTCCTCTCCCTCTTCCCTCCGACCCGACCAGGTCCAGCGCCCCCTTTTCCCTTTTTATTTTTTGGATCCGAGCCCCTTTTCTGCACTACCCCTTTTCCAAAACAACCAAGCTTGTATTTGGCTATCTAAAACAAAAAAAAAAGGGCAGCTCTCTCTCTCTCTCTCTCTCTCTCTCTCTCTCTCCTCCAATGGTCACAAAAAATCCAAAAGGCAACACAAAAAAAAAAATAAGGGGAGATGTGAGTGCAGAATCTTTATATTTGGGCTCTACCATTTAATTCAAGATTCTCATTTACAAAGGGTGACATCCCCCCCATTAAATTGGACGGGATTTACTGGGATTTTGCGAAACGTCTACTGCTCGGAATACAGAGCGGAAAAAAAAAAATTATGATCTTTTATATCTAACCCCCCAAGCTTTCCTACAGTACAGCTTTTCTTGCTCAGGAACTTGGGGGACTTCTGGACGGTATCTTAAGCAGGAACAAGTATGTGGACACTTGTCGTTCTGCTCAAACTTCTTTGTGTACAAAGTTCCTAACCAAGAAGTATCTTTTGCTTGGAAACTTGGGGAACTTCTGTTCGTATGACTAATCATCTGCGCATAACGACAAGTCACATAAGGCTTAACGTCATGTCGTTTAGGCCTGGGCCCAAAGGATAAGCCCCTCCTAAAGTTCCTGGGCTCTTGGGCTCCGACTTCTTAGGCTCAAAGACTAAGCCATTCCTGGGCTCCTAGCCTTCGACCTCCCAGGCTCCGGCCTCATAGGCTCCGACCTCCTAGGTCATGACCTCCTAGGTTCCGGCCTCTCGAGCTCCAGCCTCCTAGGCCCCGACCCGTGTCAACTCATTCGGATCCTCGAGACCGGTGACACGTGGCGCTCCTACAGTGCAAGTCATCACAAGGGACACGTGTCATCACCGGATTGGTTGACACTCTTCCAAAGGTACTATAAAAGAGGTACCTTCTTGTCATAGAAGGACGATTCAATCAATATTATACTATTCACTCACTTTGCTCTCAGATCTCTCTGAACACTGACTTGAGCGTCGGAGGAGCTTTAGCCGGTACCATACCGGTGCCCTTCCCGCTCACTTTTGTGTACTTGCGCATGGTGCTTTGGATATCATTCTCTCTCATTACTCACCAGTCGGACCCAGCTACCCGTTCCTGCCCCACTTCGACGTGTCATCCACTCAGTGGTGGGTCAACGGGCCTACGTGGTTTGACTCGACGTTGACTGCTTTACCATTTTTGAGCATCAACAGGTCGGCATAGACACTAAACACTCGACTCATTAAAGTGGATTGGCTTTTCACCGTTTTTCTTAAAGATGAGTGGCCTATTATACTATTTTGGACTTAAAAAAACCCCCTTCTTTTTAAACCTTTAATTGCTTGTAAACACGCTTAGATTTAGGGGTTTTTTATTTTATATAAAACCAAATCAAAAAATAAAATAATAAATTAAGAGAATTGCTTAAAAACGTTTCAAGCTGGTTCACCTAAGTTGTTGCGTCAAACATACAAATTGGCAAGTACTCGAATGCTTGATGCAAAAACTTTGAATGTCTATAAGACTGTAACTATATGTCAGTCACAACGCACAATTATGTAGGGGTGGAATCAGTTCGGTTACCGCATGGGGTCGGATGGCATAAAAATGAATCAGCGCCGAACCGATGGTTGTCGGTTACCGAAGTGGGTTCAGTAGGGGTCGGTCGACAGTATGTCGGTGCAGTTCGATAAGGCTGCCAAAATTGACATTGCACAATCAACCACCGAGTCGATTTGTTAGCAAATACTACTAGAAAATTGGATATAGGCCACTGTAAACCGTGCCCATTTTATTGGAGTGTCTAGCAAAGGCCATCCAACCTTGGTCCTTGGCAAGGCAGTGTCCAAAGGATATAGGGCACTGTGAACTGTGCTCATTTTAAACATAAGACATCGCAATAGACAGTGGTGTATCATTGATTTTTTAGTAGTTAAAAAATGCCAGCCCTACAATTATGTCAAAATATATAGGCTTTGGTTTTTGTTTTGTTATGATCCCTTTTTGTATTCTTGTATTGTGAATGTGTTTTAGTCGGAGTCCATTACGCGAGGCTTGTAGATTTTGCGCATGTTGGCCATTTCCATTATAATTTCTGTTTATGAGTTTTTCCTTGTATTGTTTTACTCTCTCTTTTTTTGGGACAGTGGATTTGAATTTAGAATCTCTTTTAACATTGGCAAGAGAAATACAATAGCTAGTTCATTGTCTTTACATTTTCAAGACCAAAAATGAAATTTGTCTTGTATTTCTCATTCCGAAATCCTTCTCTGTTTATGACATTTACCATGTATTATGTCAACTTCAGTTTATTAAATTTATAGAAAAAAAAAGTTAAAAACATAGAATTTTTTTATAAAAAATCTCCCTTACGTACTCTTCTCCCCCACCATATAGTGCATATCAAATTATCAACGAAGTAGAGTACAGTGTTCACTCGTTTGGTCTGAGCAAGCAAACAACAATAAACATTCGATCAAATGGAAGTGGAAGTGAAGCTCCGCCTCCCAGACGCCTCAGCACACCAAAAGCTCTCCGACCTCCTCTCCCCCTTCCACGTCCAAACCCAAATCCAAGAGAACGTCTTTTTCGACGGCTCCAACTCCGAGCTCTCCTCCAACCTCGCCGTCCTCCGCCTCCGCTTCTACGACGCCGTATCCCGCAGCTGCGTCCTCTCCCTCAAGGCCAAACCCGTCATCTCCGACGGCGTCAGCCGCGTCCAAGAGCTCGAGGAGCACTTTGACCCCACGCTCGGCCGCGCATGCGTGGCCGAGCCTTGGCGGCTCCTAGCCGCCGCCAACTCCTCCACGCTCCTGAAGCTGGTGGTGGAGGAATACGGGGTTGGGGAGAAAGGGTTTGTGTGCTTGGGTGGGTTTAGGAATGTGAGGGGTGTGTACGAGTGGAAGGGGTTGAAGGTGGAGGTGGACGAGAGCCACTACGATTTCGGCACGTGTTATGAGGTGGAGTGTGAGAGCTCAAACCCTGAGAGGGATAAGAAGGTTCTGGAAAGGTTGTTGGAGGAGAATGAGATAAGGTTTCGGTATTCGGAGGTTTCCAAGTTTGGGGTTTTTCGGTCCGGGAAGTTGCCCGAGTGGTGATCAGTCTTTGTAATTTTGATGATGTCAAGTGTATAAATTATGTGAAGGTGCATTTTGAGCATGGAATTTGGATTAGACGGCTGTGGAGTTGGGTAATTAAGCTTAAGATGAAGACAATGGAGAAGGCATATTATGCATTGTTCGATGTGAGATTGCATCACTGTAATTATGTGATCAAACACCACCTGCATTTTGTTCTGCATAATCTTCTTATTAATAATGTTCATATGAGATTATGAATCATACAATTAATGGCCAAATGCTATGCACAATTGTTCGCCCACGGCCTACGACGATGGTGTATACAGCCTTTTCTCATATTCAATCTCTTACGTGCGAGAATATCTTACATGTGCTCCTCTCACAATTCTCAATTTTATCTTTCTTCATCAAATTTCCTTTTTGATAAAAAAAGAATAAAAGAAAAAAAGAAAATTTGAAACTGATAAAGCTCTTTGATATCATATAACATTTTACAGACTTGAGGCTTCAACGATAGGCAAGTCCCTAGCTATTAAGTTGCTGCTATATATGTTTCAATGTCCACCATCCTTCAAGGAAATAGTGGGGATTTTGATTATTTTCATCTTGTGGCTTGGTTCTGTTTTCTCTTCAGTATGATTCCAAGTTTTAGTTTCCTTGTGGAAGTGGGATGGTAGTCTGGAGGGGAGGCTCAAAAATTCAACTTGCCAACTGCTTAGGAAAGACTATGACAAGAATAGATCAGAAAAGAAAACAGATACCATAGTGATGTCACACTGATGCCGTAGTGGTTCACAGGTTTTACAATCTGACCTGACATCACTGTAGACAAATAGAATTGCCCAATGAAAAATTATCATTCAATTAGCAAAACAAGGGATTTTCCACCTCTATAAAAGCAATAGGATGCTCTCATATTCCTAACAATTGCTCTCCAGCCTGCCCCAAGTTACCAAAGGAGCAGCCAAGAAAAAAGAGAAGGGTAACAGTTAATTTCACTTCTTCCTTTTCGGAGGGAACTGCAATTGCTCTCCTTCCTCATCTTCCTCTTCATCATCCTCATCATCATCACTGTCATTGTCATCGTCATCCTCATCACTGTCATCGTCATCGTCATCGTCGTCATCTTCATCATCACTGTCTCCATCGCCATTAGCGTCAGCCTCATCATCAGAATCATCATCATCATCACTCTCATCTTCTGACTCATCACCATCATCATCATCACTGTCTTCATCTTCGTCATCATTATCATCATATGTTTCACCTGCATCGTTGTTTTCAGCATCAGGCTCTTTCACTTTATTAAGTTCGGACATTGGAAACCTGCAATGCAGTCTCACATGCACTGCCCGATTACTTTCCATCCCACACTATGAACAGATAATGAATAATATACAAAAGAAATTGTGAAATACAGATGGGAAAAATGGCTTAAACTTCTTTCCTACCTCTGATCTGTTCTCACTGAATTTGGAAGTACATTATTATCATTAGGTGGAGACCCAACCTGTTGAAGAACAAACATAAAGGCAAGATGAGAAATGTAATAAAACAGTAACGATCCATAGAGAAGCATAAAAAACAGCAAATCAAGCAAGCTGAATGCCCAAAATCATGCAGAGGCCAAAACAGAATTCTCCATTTAAAGAACGAGAAAAGTTCCTCATCAATAGCAAGGTAAGAGAACTCAAAAGAAAGAAAATGAACAGTTAGGAGATACTAAAAGACAATAGAAGCATACTTGGCAATACTTGGGAATATAGGTCAACATAATCATAGAATGAGATTTCCATACTTGGCAATAGAAACATTGTTCAATGCTAAAAGACAATAGGAAACATAAAGAGATAAAATGAACTGCAGACAGAGAATATTTTTCCTTTCAGGAAGTAGCATCAGAAATACTTGAACGAAAAACAATACATATTTAGGGAGCATGATGGTCTGGCCACTAGTTTTCTTACTATAAACAAGAAAAAGCTAAATCCATCATCAGTAGAGTATGTAAGAAATCACTTCTATAAAAATGAAGACAAACATGCCCATCAAAATTAAGTTGCTTCTGCAGAAAGGGAGCTCATATTATGGGCTTCCAAGAGAAAACTAGTGCTTCAATTATTGAAAAGAAAAAAGTTCGATTTGAAAACCTTTAATTTTATCATCCTTTTGGTTGCTGAGAAACTATAAGAAAACAAAAACAAGATAGAATTCCAAAACGAAATGTACTTTTACAGTAGACCCTCTTATCATACATATTCTTAATCTTGATAACTTCTATACTTGATAAATTTTCAAAGAACCAACTTCTCTCCAAGACTTATGCTTTGATAAGTCTTATGGTTGATAATTTTCATTTCCACTAAGTATATCAAATTATCAGAGGGCTTACTGTATTTTTTTTTTTATTGAAATTTGAATATGCTAGCCTCCTAAGCTGTTACAGCAGGATACCCAATAACCAAAAATAGCCAAATTAAACAACTCTACTAATCAACTAAAAGCCCTGGGCTCAAAACCTTCACTCATATCTGAAAATTACTAAGTTATAGACTACAATGAAACAAAACAGCCATGCATATTCCAAAACCTTTATTCCTCACAAGTCACAACTTTATCAAAACCTAAATGTATAGTCAGAAGCAAGAAAATTCAAAAATACTTGTCTATGTACAGCTACCCAATTAGCAAATATATTCTTCAAATTAAGGTACCCTGTGTGTAGGGAACTACCTAGAACAAGAATCCTCACAATTCAATTAAATTAATGTATG
The DNA here is from genome assembly GCA_003254865.1 of Dryas drummondii. Lineage (NCBI taxonomy): Eukaryota > Viridiplantae > Streptophyta > Magnoliopsida > Rosales > Rosaceae > Dryas > Dryas drummondii. The sequence goes on along the minus strand of QANW01002708.1, from coordinate 260,187 downwards.
AGCTTCAAGGTACAACTAGCCTACATAGTCAAAATTAGAGAATATCTGTTGAGATTAGTAATGTAGTACCACTAAAAGCAGTGAAAGAAGAGACTTGTGAGCAAGAATAGCAGTCTCCACCACCAAAGCTTCCACAATAGAGCACAGAATGCCCTCAAAATCAGCAGTACTGCAGCAAAAACTCTGCAACTCCATTGCTCCGAAATTGTGCATAAATGTATGAAACATTAAGAGACAGACTAAGAAATACTCAGTTCGAGAGATCTAAGACAGAGAGACTCGGTTTAATACGCCATTTTGGAAGCGTGCTTTTAGTGAAATCAGGGTTATGTTTGGAAAAATGAGAATAGGATTTTGACTTTGTTTGGTCTCCTTTTGGACATGGAGTTTGGCTCTCGCCAGGTCTTAGCAGAGATATTTTATACTTTATCTTTATCTTTTATCCATCAATTTTTTTTTTTAAAGAAAGAAAACAGTTGCTACACAGCCTACACCCAAAGAATAAAATTTCGAGTTTTGAGAAAATTTCGATGGAAATTTCGACGGAAATTTCGAAGATTTTTAAATTTCGACAGAAATTAGATGGAAATGACAGAAATTGCTATCAAAATACGGAAATTTTGAATGAAACTTTTCTATATGTTTATTTAAAATATTATCTACTAAATTGATAAAAAACATTGAAGAAATCAAATTATATAATATGTTTCATGTGATATAAGGTGAATATAATGCGCGCTGAAATAAATACTGTTAAATAAAGTTAGTATAATGAATAAACAAAATTAGTATATTATTTATACGTTATAATTTAATTATACACTAAAATCTAAACTCTAATACTTTATATATTCATTATACCCTAATACTCTTTATACTCTATAATCTATACATTAAACCCTATATACTCTATATTTTTTAAGATATTAGGTTTTAAGCCCTTTAGGATACTTTTAATTATTTTTTTATATAGAAATGTATTTAAGATTTAAAATAACTAAAAGAAATCTCAATTTTTTTTTCTTTTTTCCAATTGCCCTGAGGCCCCAAACCCTCCCTCATTTTTTTTTCTTCCTTTACTTTTTTTCCCCGTGTCTCTCTCTTCAGTCTTTTTTTTATTTTTTATCTTTCCTTCCTTTTTTCTGTGTCTTTTACTTAGCCAAGCTTTGTCTTCACTAAATGTAATAACCCAAATTTTGGCTTACGGTAATTTTGTTACTTAAATTTTTCAAATTTGTTTTAAGGTTTGTTTAAAAGAATTAGAAATTTCTTTAAATTTATTTTAACTAACTTAGATATTTGGTTGTGGTTCTAAAGCTTAGTTGTGTGAAAATGAATTTTAGAAAATGAAAATTCAAGAATTTGACTATTATTATTTTTTCAGAATTAAATTATAAGAGTATGATTTTTCATAATTTTTTTGAAAGCAATTTGACTATTTTAAGGTTATAGGAAATTAGTACTCATCAATACGAGTTCGTAGAATTTTTCGGTGAATTATTTGGAGTCTCGAGCTATTTTTGGTGAATTTCTGAAGTTGGAGAAAATATAAAATATGAAAATTTCGATAAATTTCGGAAAATTTCGATAAATTTCGGCGAAATTTTCCCGAAAAATTATCAAACATGTGTTTCGATTTCGAAAAAAAAAAAAAAAACGAAATTTAATACCTTGCCTACACCCTCGGTCTTTTTGTTTTTCCCCTGATGCTTTATACCCAAAAGGAAAAAAAAAAAAAAAAAGATGTCGTTCACTAATGTGAATTGAACAAATAGGTAGGGATGATATCGAATCGGTTACCGAACTGATGGAGTTCAACCGACATTTGATCCGACATGTATCGAAATATCATTTTGGATGCCAATACTGATTCAGTGAGCGGCGGTTAATTGACAGTCGGTGGCACCGACGTTTTGGTTGAAATCAAAATTAAATGGGCTTTCCAACTGTAGCTAAAATGGGCCAATTTGGGCCCGAAGTTGGAGTTTTTTTAAGGGCTTAGGCCCAAAATGACAATATTTTTTAAAGAAAACCAAGACTCATTTGGGTCATTTTTCCTTACCAAATGGTCCAAACTGCCAATTTAAAAAAGAAAGCACAATTTATCATGAAAATTCACATACTTATTTGTGAAGACATACAATCTGAATTGTATCACAAGTCACAAGACTCACAATAATGTTCCATTTCATTTCTCTTTGAAAAACCAGAATTGAGAATTCACATAACCATTTCATTTCACAAAATAAAATCAAATAATCAATGATTCAATGAATCAATAACCATTGGTCCATTTCACAAACTAAAATGAATCATAAGTTCATAACCATTTGGTCCATTTTACAAACCACAAACTTCACCATTTCACAACCTAAAATCATAATAAAAAATCCAGCACCAAATCACTTTCACACTACCTTACATTACATAACCAAATCACAAAACCAAAACCTTAAAGGCTTAAACAGTTCAAAAGTTAAACACTTAAACAACCTTAATTAAAGGCTTAAAGGCTTAAACAGTTAACAATTACATAACCGTGATACTAATTAAGTAATTATTACATAACCCAAATAACAAACCATAAACTAATTAAATAATTACTAATTATTAGTTATATAACCAAATAAAAGCAATATAAATCCAGAATTCAGAAACCAAGGAAAACATGAGTTCATGAATTTGATACCAACAATCCAACACACTTCACTGACAGAGGCATTGGTAGCTTGGAAGATTCATTGGCAATCTGGCAGTAGCACTCTTAACTTCTTGAACCTTGACTTAATGTTGAACCTACATAGAAAGATGGCAAAAAAAAAAAAAAAATAAATAAAAAAATTACATAAGAACAACTTCCAAACAAATAGAAACATGGAGTTAAACATAAACATATAATTACATGCTTCCATTCTTTAAGTTCCTTGTAGAATTAAAGGTCTTCATCAGTTGGTTCCTTGTAGAAGTCAAACTCCTCTGTCCTAAGCCAATCACTAGTATATACAAGTGTCTCTACCATTTCAAGAGTCAAGGAAGCCCTAAAAGGATCCATAACCCTCCTGCCTAGGCTAAATGCATTATCACTAGCAACTGTTGAACTTGGATGGCAAAGATATCCTTGGCAATTTTTGAGATGATTGGATATTTGGATTGGCAACATTTCCACCAATCCAACAACTTGAAACTTTGGTGCAATGGGGACTCAAAAGGATCGGATAGGTATTTATCCACTTCATTGGATATCTCCATAAGTACGTTGCTCATTCTTCCTTTCTTGTGTAAGCTCCCTTACCAACAAAGCATTAACATCATCACAATCAATCTCATCGTCAACACCTTCTTGGACATCATACAAACTGCGAGTCTCAACACTAGTACCACTAACAACCCCCCTATACTTCCTATACAATGTATGCAAGCATTTTTTTTATCAATCCACAAATCTCCTCTATTTCACTAGGAGCTGATCCTAGATTTCTAAAACTTATTTTCCCCATTTGGAACTTATATCTAGGGTCTAGTACATTGGCAACAAAAACCAGTGGGTTCACTTTCTCAAAGCTTCCCCAATACTTAATTGTCAAATTTCAACAACATAGAAGCTGCCACACCTTGCAAAACAAGATCTCTATCATCTTTTTTTTTCTTCTCAATTTCAACCTGAATTCCAACTATTTGATTGAAAAGTACATCGGATGTACTTGTTTTGGTTACACTCAATTTCAGGGTTGTATTATAATACTTCTTAAGAAAATGCACAAAGGATTGTGCCTTTTCCCAATTAGCATCTGTAGGAGGCCCCACTCTCTTCATAAACTTCTCGTCCCCCCAAACTCTCTTGTCCTTCCTCACCTTCTCCTTCTCTTGAAAATAGGCAACAAAAGGTGTAGACTCCTTACCCATCTTATTAAACACCATCTTATACCTTATTGCACTTTCAAGCATCTTATTGGTGGAATTCCACCTTGTTGCTACATCTAAGGGCATTGTTGCCATCTTATCCTTTTTTAATAAGATGACATGCAAAGTCCCTAAACTTGTCCAATCTAGCAGGGGATGAGTGAATTAAGGTACTTCACACAGTTCCTAATCCCCTCAATTGATCCCCCAAGCTCCTTCAATCCATCCTTAGAATGGCATTGGAGTTGTGAAGCTGATGAGTTTCTACTTAATTTCTATGCTGGTAAGCTAAATTTTTCTTTATCATAATTACTTTCTTGGTTTGTGGCATGGATGGAAGGTTAACAGTTAGTTTATTGCAAGAGATTGATATCCTATTAAATTTTATGTAACCTTGATCGATGTCATGATTTCTCTCTTCATTAGATCACATCTTAAAGATTTTTATATTAACCCTTTATGAAGCATATAATTATTGGAGGGGAACTCAGATTTTACAAAAAGACGGATCTTGGATCCAGCAATATGATGAAACCCAGGATGCCATTTAGTTGTGGCCATCCCAGCAGTGTTCCATGAGAAGGGCCCTCTGCAAATTTCATCCACCTCTTCTGGTAATCTTTTATTTATGTATTTAATGATTTCTCATATATTTTTTGGAATGGGAAACTACTTTACTTTCACATTTTAGTTCATTACCATCATCGAAGTATTTCTGTATATGCTTTTCTTTTTGGAACATTTTATAATCACTATGCATGATTTTTTTAACGAAGCAATGTCAATTGGTGACTCTCTAGGAGCTGATTGATGACTATATCCGTTGTTATCAATGTCTAGGGGCTGCATCCATCTTCTGTATTCTTCCATCACCACATAATCTAATCTGGTATGGTTACTTTTTCTTCTATATTTCCTGCTCAAAGTTACTTCACTTGGATATGAATCATGAATCATAATCACTATATATGCAGAAAATGATAACTTATGGTCTTAAAAATTGCAGAAAAGATTGCAAGGTTGCAGTGGCAGGACTCTCCAAGACTATTAATCTTCAGGTAGTGTGGAATTGATTGTCGTCTTTTAACTCTGGTTATAAACAAGTCCTCTAATCATGTATCTGTTGTGGACGAAAATCATGCCAAGATACATGTGCAGACCACTGTAAAGCATATGGAATTTATAATGGCATTAGAGTTGTCAAGCCGATGAGGTATTATGTTGCTAAGCTAGATACCTCTATATCAGAACTTGAAGTTTTGGGTTATATGTGTTTGTGGCATGGATGGAAGGCTAATGGTTAGCTTGCAAGGGCTTTTTATGATGTTAGCTGTTATGTATCCCTGATGTCCCTCTTCTTTCTCCCTTCATGGTGGAACTGCATAGGTTTTGACTGCAAGCAGCTGCATGTATTCTCTAAAGAAGTAATATCCATGCCTATTTCCTTTTATCATTATCTTCTCTACTCAAGGGAAAGATATCTTCAGATTCAGGTATTCATATTGCTCATTTTCAAATACTTTGTGCATTGTCAGACCCACAAAATTAAATTTCAAGATTCCAAATTCTTTGTGATAATGATATGAATCTTAAACTGATTTTTCTATATCAATCTGTGTTTTTTTTATATGTAAATCCGTGTCGAAGTGGCAGCAGATAACTGGACTATCACATTCCACACTCATCAAGTGCAGTGAGAACTCTAACGATTACAGGTGTTGGTTGCTAATTTTCTGAACTGTGCAAAAGATGACTTAACTCCAGCTGGAGAAATGAATTTCATCTTGATAATTAAACTCTGTGCAGGAGGAGGATTGTCAAGCGGTGGTACACCATCAAGGAAACTTGTCTTGCACACCGGCACCTATTTTACTGATAAATAAGGCTTTCACCTAAACTGGGTAATTTGTTGTCAGTATCTTAAGTAATCCTATGTAATAATTTAAAGGCTTGAACTTACACTGACTAGTTGTCAAATTCTAATGTTACCAGTTTGATATCTAATTTCCATGATGGGAATATCTTAGTGGTTCAAGCTTATCTGGAAGACTCTTCAGACTGGCATTGGAAGTTTATCTGGAAGCTCCATCTTCCTTCTAAGCTTAAAACCTTCTGCTGGCTCCTTTGTTTGGAAAGACTGTTGTGGTGACATGGAGATCGAGCACTGTTCTTGCAGGCCAGGCCCCAAGGTCTACACCAGTGACGGTTCAAGCATCAAGAGGCTTGTACAAGAGCTGACTGGCAATGGAAGCTCACTTCCTCGCACCCCAGGAACGCAAACCGGTTGAGGACGTCCCAGTTGCAGATATTGAGGATCGTGGAGATTAATTGGAGACCTCTGCAGGTTGGCTGTGTCCATTGATGCATCCGTTGATTCTTCGGAATTATATGCAACCAAGTGTTTACGAATCCAGCATTCAACGAATTATGTTACCAGATATATTCAGATGATACAACTTTAGAAGGTCCAGCAGAAGACCAATTATGTTATCATATGTATGATGTATCCCTTCAACAATGGTTGTTCTCAAATTAAGCAAGAGATCAGTGTATATGACTATGTGCTGTCGGGGTTACTACAAAATTGTTTGTTCCATGGCTATTCATATATTCACAGCAATAGATGTATTTATTAAATGCATATTCTTTCTAACCAAAAGTGCAATTTGGCCTCACAATTAATGTGTGTAATTTGTTCAATTTATACTTTCTTTCCATTAATCATTAATGTATATATAATATGAATCTACGCACAATCTTAATGGTGCATGCAAAACGACAAAGAATCCGTCCACAGAAGTTTGCAAGGAATCCTTCTCACTTTTAGATATGAAGGCAATTATTAAATATTGTAAGCTTATAGGACCCCTCTTGATTTTTAAAACAGTGAAGCACCATCTGCACAATCCTGAACTTATAAAGTGATTGGACCAAGAGATGCGGTATGAGATTGCTGATAATTTTGTGGACCTTATAAGTTCAAGAAGAAAAAATATAGAATTTAGCTGGAAACAAATTTTTTTTTTTTTTTTTTTTTTTTTTAAGTATTAAAGTCGATTTCGTAGTCACTAGATTGGAGCACAAGACTTGAAACGACATAAGGATTGAAAGCAAGAAATGTGACAGGAAAAGAAATATTTATATGGGAGCCTAAGGCAGGCAGATTATTCGTAACCAGACATGATATATTGCTAAACTTCGCATTGACCTAAATATTTGATATTTCTTACTCCCTGGCACTTGAGAATGAACCAGCTTTGTCTGTTCATCTCTGTTTGTCACGAAAAAAGAATCATGTTGATGCTGGTGAAAACTTAATGTTTAAAGCTTCTTACAGGGAAATCGAGTCTCTGTTCATTACGGCCATCTACATCAATCTCTTGGGTACATGAATGACAGAACATGGTGCCATGTGAACAAATAGACATTACTTTGTTGAACATCAAACAACATGCCAAAATATACATTATTATACGTCCAGAAAATAAAGTAGTACAGACAGTAGAGCAACATTCAACTATTCAAGAGATGGAGATATAGATTTTACTAGCTACATCGTAGCATTGGTTTATTTACCAAACAATGTTTTCATCGTATCTGTCCTTTTCAATCTCATGACAGTTGATTTTCTCCAAGTGCTGCAGAAGAGGAAAAACTTCCTTCAACTTTGGCTCTCCTATATCCAATTTCCTCAAGTACTTGAGACGCAAGAATTCGACACCCCACCTGTCAGTCTCCTCATGATCCAAGCTAGCAAGTTCTCCACCCCTTATATAGAGCTTCTTCAAACTTTTTAGTTGGCTCGGGTTCAGCCACTTTGGTACATGTGGTAGAGGGATGCCTTCAAGATCTAATTTTTCTAAATGCGGTGGAAACAAGAATTCTGAGGACTCCACGATAATTTTTTCTTTTAATGTTGGAGAAACCACTCCCCATGATATTTTAAGGTGGCGAAGAGATGAAATTTGCTTCAACTTTTTGAATTCCCCTACTTGAACTACAGCCTCATTCCCCATGTGTATACTGAGCCGCTTGAGATTCTTCAACTTGGCAAGCTCACCAAGTTTGCAGGGAGTATTTTTCAAAGATCCAATGAGAAAACCTTTCAGTACTTGGAGAGAAGAGAGCTTCTCAAGTCCTTTTGGCATGCCTTCTAGCAAGTAACACTCCGATACATCCAAATGTGTGAGCTTCCTCAATGATGAGATATCTGAAGGCAACATCTCTAAGTTGTGGCATGCTCTCAGATCCAGAATTTCAAGGCTGATAAGATTAAGGATAGAAGAAGGGAGTTGGGTAATTCTCGATATTCCTCTGAGGCTAAGATACTTCAAGTGCTTATTCTGAGCCCCCAAACCTTTTAGGAATCCTTCATCTTCCACTTCAATGTGATACGAACCCGAGTTCTGCCAACGTCCTAGCTGAAGAACTGCAACCTTCTTTAACTTACTAAGCCATTCACGTTTCAAACTAAGATATTGATCGGTTACATTGAACACTGTCAATAGACCATCCACTTCATCACCCTGAGGGATTGGGTTATCTAAAATTAAGCATGCACGCCTACAAGTTGACATATAATAAGATGGCATCCGTGGCCATCTTGAATCAAAGTGGAAGAGCTTAGCCTCGTTGGCCAAGGCAATCAACATACGACGAATCCAAGGGTGCATTTTACAATCATTCATAACTGCACTGGATGATGCATCTGAATGTGGTTGATAAATCAAGCCCTTTCTCATAAGTTTTTCAAAGATTACTTCCCCTACCTCTTCGGCCGTGTTAGCTTGGGTGCTTTTGATGAAGCCCTCACCAATCCACCAGTAAATCAGAGGCCTCTTCTTTATCACAGAATCTTCGGGGAAGACTGAGAAAGAGAGGAGGCACAGCTTCAATTCCATGCTCTCAAGATCTTCATAACTCCTCCTTATATTAGCCATGGCACGACCTTCATGAATCCTATCCTCCAGGCCCAGTTGTGACCAATCTTTTGACATTTTCTTAACTAAACCAAACTGATCAGGATTAACCCAACGCACCTGCGAATCTGGGCTGTGTTCAAGACTTGGCATTGGCTTCACTAGAGGGGCTGAGTCTTGTAGTATTTGTTGGACATCTATATCCATGAGATCTAGTGCATCCTTGATTTCCTTGGCATTGCTGTAAGTGCTGTCAGCTCCCAAGATAATCTTGCCGAGGCGGCGTTCCAAGGCAGTAAATTGCTTCAACAGATTTTGATTGAAGAGCTTCACTTTGGGTAGCAAATCTTTCATGTCCAAGAGCTGTTTTTCAATATTTTCAAAACGTGGAACCACTTTACCATCTGTGTTGGCAGCGACGGCCTTAGCTTTTTTCAGAAGATCCAGCAACTTGGGCATGAATTTCTCTGGATTTTTTGAGGTTGACATTGCAGCTTCAGATTGAGCTGTGGAACTCAAGAGATTGAAAACAATGCAATTGCTTTTCCTCTAGAATCTAGATGATCATCACTCTTCTTCCAATAAACCAAAACCATAATCACCTCCCTTTCTTCTAATTGCAAAACTAATTAAGTTATTTTGTTCAATTATTTGACCAAGAAAACAAAATAACTTAATTAAATGACTAAATGATAATTAAGCATCAAGAAAAAGAAACTGGATGGGATACTCCAATCCAATCCATAAACACAGCAAGTGGTGGCTGTATTGCTACATTTTTCTTTTTATCAAGTCAACCAAATTCTGCAAAATTAGTTGGCTCAGTTGAGTTAATTGTTCATCATTTTCCAGTACAGACAAGATAAATTAAAGTAAACAGGAAGTATACTAAGATCAAACCTCCACTTCAAGTTCATCTTCTCCTGCTTTCCTGTTCGATCTTGAACTTAATTGCAATCTTCCAAATCCACCATGGCCGACCACACTTGACTTGCTGATAACACCAGAAGGGAATGTAGTTGCTTCAAGGAGAATGTCTGCTGTTTTGAGTCAATAATTCTTTGTTTGAAGAAATGATGGTTGGATGTTGCTCTAATTAACTTGGGTGGTTGGGATTTTAGGAAGAGATAGGAAAAGGAAGGAAAAGCAAAAGCAGAGAATCCAGATATAGCTTGTCTCGTTTTCTTTCATCATCCTTTTCAAGCTTGTTCATAAAAAAAAAAAAAAAAAAATAATAATAATAATAAGAGAGCTTGTTTAGAAAAAAAAAAAAAAAACTTTTAAAATATTGTGTTAATATATCGGTAAAATTTTAGCATAAGAACTCTAAATATACTCATATTTTCATTTGAGAATTTCGTTTTCACTTTACTTCAACTAATGACTATATATTATTAACGATTTACTTCAATCAAAGGCATTACGTCAAGTACCTGTCAAAATTTTCGTCAAAAATTGGTCACATGACCAAATTTCAGGAACAAAATTGTATTGCCATTTAAAAAATGGTTATAAAACTAAAAATAATTAAATAATATAAAAAAATTGGAAGGAAGGATTTGAACCCTCCCCACCACTGACCCTCACCCCTAAGTTTCTCTTTCCCTTGTCTGGCCACCATTGGCGACTCCCCCCTTCACTGGCAGCAACCCCCGCTCCCCTCTGCGGCTCTGCCCCATCTTTCTTTCTCTCTTTCTATCTCTCTTTGATCTCTCTCTCTCTCTCTATTGAGCGTGAACGTCGACGGACAAGGGGTGCCAGCAACTTCGCCAACCTATGATCTGAAGGTTGGCAAAGCCGTAAACACCCCTTGGGTCCAGCGGCGTTCGCGCCTAGTAAAGAGAGAAAGAAAAAGAGAGAAAAAGAGAAGGGAAAAGAGAGAGAGAGAGAGAGAGAGAGAGAGAGAGAGAGAGAGAGAGATAGATAGATAGATAGATAGATAGATAGATAGATAGATAGATAGGGTAGAGCCGCATAAAGGAGTAGAGGGCTGCCGTTGGTGGAGGAGGGAGTTGCCGGCGGTGGCCGAACAAGGAAAAGAGAAACTGGTGGGGTAAGGGTCAGTGGTTGGGAGGGTTCCTCCCTCCCCTATCCCTTTTTTTATTATTTTTTCATATAAATTTTTTATAATTATTTTAGTTTAGTTTTTTTTATAATTATTTTAGTTTTATTGTTTGTAAATAATTTTTAGCTGATTAGAGTTCCTAAAAATTGATCACTAGCACATGACCAATTTTTGATGGAAATTATAATAGAATTGACAGAAATTCTTAATTGAAACAAATCGTTAATAATAGTCATTGACTAAAGTTAAGTGAAAACAAGATCTTCAATTGAAAATAGAGGTATAGTTGTTGTGGTTTTGCTAAAATTTTCCCTAATATATATATCAAGTTTACGAGTAATTTTGTAAGTGTGAGCTTAATGCCTCCAAATGTATTACTAATTCACCTATATTATAATATGTAAATTTATTAATATTATACTTTAAAATTATAAACACGTTATTCACTCATGTTATAATATGTAGATTTTTTTTTTTGTAATTGAGGGTGTGTTGGCCGGGCTAACTTAATTTCACGCACCATACTAATTCCTTGGGCCGATCAAAAGCAGGCAATTTACGCCAGACCTAAGGAATTCACGAGAGATTTTAACTCTCTTGTTGTTAGCTCCAAGGGATGATTAACATCACGTTATAGTCACAAATAAATTTTTTTTAAAAATTTATGTACCAATTGCATGTGCTGAGGTCCCAGGCCGGATTTAGTTACATAAAAATTATATTCATTTTCAGAATTTAGAAGTCTTCTAAATAACAGTATTAAAATGTTTAATTGAGAAAACAAGATTTAGTTTTTTTTTTTTTTTTTTAAGAAAAGAAACAAGATTTAGTTTTTCTTTTATGAGAAAAGAGACAAAATTTAGTTGAAGTGATTAAAATGAAAGTACAACTGTACAAGACACGTTTAGAAGGTTCTCATAAACCGCAATGCCAACATTGAAAGCCTCTCTGCCGCTCAACAAAACTGATCAGCATTTCTATTTGTGCATTCTTCCTCATATTTATAATTCACAATCATCATTAGAATTGCAATCCATCAATTGGTCAGATCTCCCTCCATTTTGAAGAATAACAAGGAGAAGAATGAAGCCCATTTCAGCAATGCTCTTCTTGGTCATCTCAACCTTGTGTGTGCTGCAACAACAAGTTGTTACAGGAAATGATGACCAAATGACGATCAACAATATGAAGCTAATTGAAGAAGCATGCCGACACTCACCTCACAAGGATGTATGCATCTCTACACTGAAAAATGACCCAAACAGCAAGGGAGCTGACATTACAGGACTGGCCCACATAGCAATTAGGCTTGCGGCCACAAATGCATCAAACATCGACCAAGACCTAAGAAGTTTGATGATAAACACTACGACTGGCTTAGAACCGTTGATTGAGCAAGAGTTGAGAGACTGCATAGAGTATTACTCAGACGCAAATGAGAAGCTTGATAACTCAGCTGCTGCATTGTCAATTAAGGCCTACAATGTTGTGGAAAAATGGGTGAAGGTTGCAATTAATGATGCCAACTCTTGTAATGACTTAATGAGCAGACATACAACCATGATGGCATCCGAGACTGAAGGCTTTCGCCAGTTATGCAATAATGTGTTGGCCATCATCAAGGTCTTGACTCACAAGTGACCATCCTCGTCTGTCTTTACTTAATTTGGGTGCTAATTATAATTTAGTACGTTAATCATCCAAACATTCATTGTATACTTTTTATTATAAATAAACTTACTTTTCATATTTAGATCAATATGGTCCACATTATAAATAAATGAGCATTCGAACGCATCTTCTCACATTTGTTACTATTAGTCGATAAAGAGAAAATTGGGTGCTACTAGACCAAATGGTCATTGACCTATTACTTTGTTATTATTGTTTATTAACATTTCCACAAATAACATGCAAATATATATATGTGAATAACTATTTTCTCTAATAATTATGGATTATAATTTATAATTGACAAACAATTGCGAGCTGATCGAGTCTTCTAATTAGCTCTAGCCAAGGAGGAAAATTTTGAAATTTTTAGTGAAATTTCTTTTTTTGGGGGGAGGGGGGGAGATTTTATCAAAATACCAAACAATTTTCATTTAGATTTCGGCGAAACTTTCGGCTCAAGCTTGAAGGCAGAGACCAGAGGGAAAGAAGGGAGGAAGAGGCGAGCCGACCTTGTTGCCAGCCGTCGCCGGAGGGAGAGGAGGAAGAGATCGGCGGATTCGGGAATAGAAGAGATAGGGAGAAGAGATCCAGCCTCAGAGGAGAAAAGAAATCAGGGAGGGAAGGAGGAAAGAGGAAGAGGGAGGAGAAAAGATATCAGGGAGGGAGGAGTCGGAGACGGACTGGGAAAGAGAAAGAGAAGGTGAGACTTGAGAGAAATGAGGAAGACTGCTGGAGAGTCATGAGGGAAAAGGGGAAAAGGAAGGAAAGAAAAAAAAGGGTTTGGGGTTTGTTTTGGCCGTTTTGGGGTTTCGTTTAGTTATTTTTAAACCCTAATACATTTCTATATAAAAAATAATTAAAAATACCCTAAAGGGCCTAAACCCTAATATCCTATATCATATCCTAAATAATATAGAGTATAGATTATAGATTATAGGGTATATAGAGTATATAGGGTTTAGTATTAGGATTTAGTTTATAGATTATAGCGTATAAAAAATAAACTAATTTTATTTATTCATTATACTAATTTTATTTAACAATATTTGCTTCTAACACGTATTATATTCATTTTATATCATATGAAATCTATTATATAATTTGATTTTTTCAATGTTTTTTATCAATGTATTAGATAATATGTTAAATAAATATATGATAAAGTTTCAATAAAAATTTTCGTATTTTGATAGCAATTTCTAGGGTTGGGTTCGGTACGATTACCGTACCGAAACACCCATACCAAATTCCTACCGGTTGGAGTCAAGATGAGGGTTTTTGGTTCCGATATCGTACCGACGTTAGGCGGTAACCGTTCACTTAAATATCGGTCGGAGAGTGGCGGCGTCGGAGCGGTATTGAGCCTGCCGAAAACAACATCAACAACCAAATTAAAGAAATCAGAGAGAGGAGGAGAGATAAGACAGAGAGATGGGGAGAGATAAGAGGGAGAGAGGGAGGCGATGATGGTTTCTGGTGGAGTTCGTGGTGGTGGCAGGGGTCTGAGATGGTGTTAGGAGTCTGAGAAGACAGAGAGAGGGAAAGAGATAAAACAAAGAGAGGTGTTAGGAGCAGAGGGTGAACTCCGAGAAGGTGTGGCTCAGAGAGTGAGTGAACAGAGGTGAAGGACGAGGCCAGAAGAAAACAGGCGGAGACTAGAGGTATGAAACTCGTCTCCTGTGTGGTTAGGGTAGCGACTGACTTCCAGTCTTCCACTGTGACTGTGAGTTATGGCTTATATTTTTCTAAAGTCAAGGTCAATGAAATATGGGCTAGCTTCCACTTTTTTATTCTATAGGCCCAAAGCCCAACCTTCAGCCCACCCAAACAACCAACACCTGAACTTGTAATCCCCTCTCTCTCACACTTCACTTATACTTCTCATTTTTCAGTCTTCACTCTTGTAGGTTTCTCTAGATCTCTTCAATTCTTCCTCTTCCAGTTTCAAGCTTCATCTCCATTTCTGAGCTTCTTGTGGCTGTTCTTGGGATCATCTTCTTCTTCTAAGCCTCACAACCTCAGTGCCTCACTCACTGACCCAGGTATTTCTCTTCTCTTCTTTTGGTTTTTGATTTTTTCTAATCTAAGATTCAAAAAGGGTTCAATTACGATTTTAATTGAAATGCCAACAAAAAAAATCTTGAAATCTTGAAGATAAGACATAGGGTTCAATTAAGATAAGGCAGGGGTCTGAGATGGTGTTAGGAGTCTGAGAAGACAAATGCCAAAAAAAAAAAAAAGAGAAGAAGAAGGTTTCTGCAAATCTGAAACCAGAGAAGAAGAATAAGAGAATAAGAGAAGAAGAAGAGGTATCGTTAAAGATCGGTATACCGTTGGTATAAGTATATCAATACCGTTTCAATCCCGTTTTTAGTCGGTACGGTATGGTATTTACTTCGCTACCGAAAATTAAAAAAAAAAAATCATTCCGATACCGGTACGGCAACAATATTTTTCGATAAATCGGTAAAAAAACCCAGCCCTAGCAATTTTTGTCGTTTTTGTCTAATTTGTTGAAATCGAAATTTTAATCGAAGTTTCCGCGAAAATTTTCGTCGGAATTTCCATTGAAAATTTGCTCGAAACCAAAATTTTACTCCTTGGCTCTAGCACCGAGTGGTTGAATGTTGACCCCAAACTTTGGAATGCTTAATGCAAACAGTTAAAAAGTGGATCAAATTTAATGTTTTTAGCCTCATTCATTATTTGTCATTTTGTCCAACTATTTTCTCATTTATCCTTGAAAAAACGATGTGATTTATCTTTTTATTTTGTATCTATAATGGTTAGGGTTTTTTTCTAAAGGCCAAAACGGCCCAATGGCGGAAGCCCATTCGAAGCTGGTCACTTTTTAATGAGCAAGTCCTCGACTGGTCGACTTTTGTTGTTTTTATTTTTTATTTGGGTGCCGCTATTCGGATTCAGTTTTTTTATTAGTAGCCTAACACACTTTCTACACCAAACTAAAAATTAGAAACTATAAAAATTTATTAGTATATCCAACAAGTTTTTCCAAATTACTCTTACTAAAATCCAACACCACATCCCACCTATTCTACTCTCTATATATACCCAATAAAAACACCCAATACCATCACCCATCACCACCACCACCTATAACATCTTGAATTTTTGGCTTATGTTAATTTTGCTACTTAAGCTTTTTAACCTTGTTCTTAAGGTTTGTTTAAAAGAATTGAAATTTTCCTTAACTTTGTTTTGACTAACCAAGACATTTGATTGTGGTTCTAGAGTTTAGTTGTGTGAAAGTGAATTTTGGAAAAGGAAATTCAAGAGTTGGTGATTTTTAAGTTTATTTTGATTTTTTGGAATTAAATTATGGAAGGAGAATTTTTCATAATTTTCAGAAAGAAAAATTTATGTTTTGAGGCTATAAGATTAGTACTCATTAATACGAGTTCGTAGGATTTTTCGAAAAATTATTTGGAATCTCAAGCTATTTTTTGTGAATTTTTGAAGTTTGGAGAAATAAAAAAAAAAGGAAAAAAAAAGAATTGAAAAGTTTGCTGACTGAACTGACAAAGCAACGCTTAGCGTGCGCGCATTGGCTGGAGGCGCTGACACAGACTCTGTGCTGGCGGTAAGGATCCGCGCATACCGGACCCTTCAGTCCGCTGCTTTACATTCTAGGATCACCCTTGTTTTAATCCCAGCCGTTGCTCCTCATTAAAGCTCCTTCAATCTGAGCCGTTGATTTCACTTAGAGGATTGATCAAAGCCTAAACCTGCGTGTCTACAGTGACGGGCGACCCGGCCCGTTTTGTCTCATAATTCGAGCGACCCGCCAGGTATTTTCTGACTCAATTCGACTTTTTGCGTGTTTTTCACATTTTTGTGCATCCTATCTCACATTGAAAAATTAAAGAAAACTTCCCACCCTCAAGTGCCTATAAATAGAGACCCTTGTACCTCATTTTCACTTGCACCACCAAGTGAAGTTAGAATTACTCACTCCTTGATTTTTCGAGAGTCTCTCTAAGAAGAGACATACCAAAAGGGAAGAAAATTCTCATAATTTAAAAGTTTTATTTTGGAGAGCTTGTCAAGGAGGAGTAGCCCTTAGGAGTGGAGTATAGCGTTAGAGGTTTACAACCGGGTAAGTCTTTTATTTTATTTTTTTGCTTTATTAGGCTTTAATATTAGGTTGCATATTTAGATTAATTAATTATGATTTATTTATTAATTAAGCATGTCTAGGTTTAGTTTGGAGATTTAATTGCTTAATTTATTTGGTTAATTAAGCATGATTAGCTGTAACCTTAATTTGGAGATTTAATTAAAGGTTATTAACTTGTAAGGTTTAACAAGTCCTATTGTAGAGATTAAATTGGATTTAAGCTATTATTCAAGCTTGATTAATTAGTGGAATATTTTGGAGAAATGCTAATTAATTAAATACTTGGATAATACTTAAGTTTGATTTATTCTAACCTAAATTAATTTGTGGAATTGCTTTAAATCAAGGCAATTAGTCAAGTGATTTGACTTTAAAATTAACTTAAAACTTAGAAACCCTAAAGAGTAGAGTTTAGTCCACTTAGGACTAGAGTCTTTAGGGATGTGTGACCTAAAAGGATGAATTATAACGAGATTGTGTTGAATTTAACTTTTGACTAAGTTGTCGCATTGTCGCACACTAGGAACATCAGTTACCGAAGGATTTCTTTGTGGCGTGACAAGAAGGCGATGGATTCGAGACGGATGAGGATGCATAGGCTATCTAAGAAAATACGTGAAGAGCATTGGATTCCAGGTAGGGAGATTTATTCTGCATTCCTGACTATGGACTTTGTGTGTGTTTGTGATTTTAAATTATTATAATATGCTATTATTGTTTTTGGTCTGAGAGTTCGGGTAACGTACGTTGAAAAATGTGACCTTGAATTTAAATCCCTAAACCTTTTAGAAGAATTTGATCTAGATATTGTGTGATGCTAAGTCAAGCCTATACTTGGACACGTGTTCTTGTGCAAAGTGGGGGCACACGATTGATCAAGGTGGCAGTGGCATAGATTCTCGATTTCAAGTACCTATTCCTGTTTACCAGGGCACTCTCGTTATGGACACATTCTCTTTGTTTATAGTTAGCCATAATTGTACCTAATGTGTATCGACCATTTAGATTATTATTATTTATGGATTTGCATGTTTATAATCATAATTATTGTACAGCCGAGTCATAAATGTTTTGAAAAGATTTTAAAGGAAAAGTTTTGCAGAACTTATTTTGATGATTTAAGAATCCAACCGAAAAGGATTTTCACTGGAAAAAGTTTTGTGGTTTTCAAACCTTGCAGAGTTCCCTGAGGGAAAGCTATGATTGTATTAAATGCTTACTCCCTACATTGTTTTTGTGTTCCTTGTTTATTGGATGTTTTTATTGGTACGAGTATGGTAAAGAGACAAACTTGGACGAGGGTCGAGCAGAGCAGCATCGTGAGACTTGTCAACTTCCTGGATTCAATTGGTGTTGTTATTTAATTGATATCTTGTGTCGAATATATTTTGTTGATTTTTCCTCCATTAATTGGAAATTATTTTGAGTTATTTACTTTAATTATATGTTTGCTTAGTTTTGAAATCTTTATTCTATGCTTGCTATGTATTTTGAATTTATTTAAATTTTCCAGGTCGCAATGAACTACCGTAACTTTGGGGGTTGGTTTTATAAAGAATTTTTTACTAATGTTTCCGCATATTTATTTATTATCTTTTATTCAATCTATACTATCTAATCAAATGGCTTAACCTGCATTAGGTATCTTGAGGGATTAATACTTGATTTAATGGTATTAATCTCTTGGAGTATTCAAAGTAAGTGTCACTGTTGCATATCTGGGGTTCGAGTGCGACACCACCCAACACCATAACCACCATTATCACCACCTAACATTTAAGGTATTTTATTTATATACCTCATCCTCCTCTTACTCCTTCTTCTTCCTTTTTTTGCTTTTGTTTTTTGTTTACTGCAAACACATATAGAAAAGTTTGAACAATACTAAGAAACTCAGCCCCTCCTCCTTCTTCTTATTATTCTTTCTTCTTTTGCTTTCTTCTTTTTTTTTTCCTATTGTTAATCCCAACTGAGAAACTAGCAGTTCCTCTCCTCCCTCCTCACACACCCCCACCTAACAGCCCCGCACCCCCCAACCCCCAGCCGATCGAGATGCCGGCGACGTCGCCAAGTCTGCATCATCTCTCACTCTTTCTTGTTTCTATCTCTTTCTTCCTCTCTCTGTCTCTCTCTCCAATCTGCTACAATGAAAGCCAAATCATCTCAGGTTGAATTTTTTTTCTACAAGAAGAAGAATGAGGTTGGACCACCACCCAACATGGAGGTTCGATTAGAAGGCCAATGGTTCTGCAATTTCCCAATAGAGTGAGGGAGAGAGAGAGAGAAAGAGAGAGGGCTGCTGGCCAGGTGACATGATGAAAAGGGGTGGTGGCGGGGGATTGGGCTATGATGATGGCCGATGAGATTTTTCTTTTAATAATATTTTTAGTTTTTTTAATTTTTAATTAGAAAAAATGGAACTGGTTGGGTATAGAAATTAGGCCTCACCAAAAAGCCCAAGGCCCGAAACCCACCCGAAGCCCGATTTGGCTCGAAATTTGGGCCGGCCCGAAAGTCTCTTGAGTTGGGCTTGGGCCATCCCCTTGAAGCCCATGGGCCGCCCGAAGCCCGGCCCCTTTAGGCCCGCCCAAAGCCCAATCCAAAGCTCAATTTGGAAATCATAATATATTTAATAGGTTTTTCGTTTGTTTACTCTAATAAATTATTAATATACTTATTAAGTTATTATATAATACTATAATGTTAGTAAATAGTAATAGTGTAAACTATATAATACCATAAATAATAAAGTAATAAACTTTTAAAATTATATACAACATTACAACTATAATAAAACATAAATTTATATGTGTATATACAACTTTTATGATACAACTATAATTAAAGTTATTAAACCACGATCGTTAATTCATTAATTCAACGATCTGAACCGTTCATTTTCTATTTTCATAGTCAAAGATCATCCTTACAAAAAATCGATTAAATCGGAATTCATCTACCCATTCGATTATCATTAGAAAAACCATGATCGTTCATTAATTCGACCACTGTTACGTCACTTTTACATCTCCGATTAAGCTAATTTTTTGCAAGAATTCTCTTTGAGTGGGGAACTAAAACTTAAACGGTTCGAATCGTTGAAAACACGATCGATATGTGAGTTTCTATATATAAATACACTTGAAGAGTATAATTATAATAACTTTCACGTTGAAACCTTGTTGTTTCCATAATTATGAAGACCACAACGTGATTTCAACAATCTGACCCGTTCATTTTCTATGTTCATAGTCAAAGATCATCCGTACAAAAAATCGGCTAAATCGAAATTCATCTACCCATTCGATCATCATTAGAAAAACCACGATCGTTCATTAATTCGACCACCATTATATCACTTTTACATCTTCGATTGAGCTAATTTTTTGCACAAATTATCTTTGAGTGAGTAACTAAAATTTGAACGGTTCGGATCGTTGACAACACAATTGCATCGTTTGTTTATAAAAATATGTAATAAAATATATAATAAAACATATGTATATTTATGTTTTATTATAGTTGTAATATTGTATATAATTTTAAAAATTTATTATTTATGGTATTACACTATTACTAACATAATAGTATTATATAATAACTTAATAAACATATTAATAATTTATTGAAGTAAACAAACGAAAGAGCTATTAAATATGTTATGATTCACAAACTTGATAAATAAACTAGTTAGCTCAGTTGGTTGAGAGTTGAAGCTTGTTATGTGAGGTCTCATGTTCAAATTACAACATAGCCAAAATCCTATATTTTTTTTTTAAGATATATATGTGTCTAAACAGAGTTTGGGCCCATTTTAGGCCGCCCATTAAGGCCTAGCCCGGCCCGGCCCTCCAAGTCCGCAAGCCAAAGCCCGATGGGCGGGCCTTGGGCTTGTGTATTAAAGCCCAAATCTGGCCCTGTCCGGCCCGAAAGTCCTATTAAGCTTTTATAATTCAAGCCCAAGCCCAGCCCGAACCCGAAAATCGCCCGGCCCGGCCCATTACCGACCCCTAATAGAAATGTTGTTGGGTGAATATATATATTTTTTGTAATAACTAGTATGTTTTTGTTAGTCAATTTATATTAGAGTAAAATAAAAAATTATATATTTATTAAATTGTTGGGGCTATAAATGAATTAGTTGAGGCTAAATAACGGCACCCTTTTTATTTTTCAAAAACAAAATGTATTTATATAAATATTGTATCATTTTTAGTTACATGTACATACAAAAATGAATAAAATAACGCAAAACGCATAATTACAATAATTTAGAGTCACATCCACGAATGTTAGTAATAGTATTAAACAATTTACATACTATGAGTATGTGCTATGTTATGTTATTGATTTTGACTCATACAGTCATACGTACCGTTGATATGCAACGACTGTACTGTAACTGTAATACCCTCCCTTTTGCAATTAAGAAGGCGACTGCGAGAAACACGAGTCAACCCGGTATCGATGCTGGGTTTCAATACCTTGAGTGTGCTTTGAGTTTCGACCAACTGCCCAAAACCAAAGGCGGATTCTCCTCTGCTCCGTCTCGATTGGCAGAATCGGAGTAAGCAATGGCGTTGGACGTTGCTGAGTTTCTCTGGAGCAAGTTCTTGAAGTCTCTTCAAGAAGCAGAGTCTGAGCTATCAGGTTCGATTCCCATCTCTTACTTCAAAGCCATCAAAAATCTCATTTCTAACTTCAAATCAATCAGAAGTGTCGTCAAAGAGTTTGATATAATGCCTGAACGATATTCCTACTCTGAAACAATTCGTTTGCTCTACGACCTCAACGACGCGTTGGCCGAGTGCCGAATCTTCGCCAATGAGTGCAAGGAGCTTAACAAGAAGCTCTTACTCATCAACCCTTTTGCATACATTTTCATCCAGAAGATGAAGAATCGTCTGGATGCAATAAAACGGGAGCTTGAGAAGTTGGAGGCCCCAAGAGAAGAAATTGAGAATCCCCCGGAGAAGACCGGACCTAAACTTTCTTCGAAAGTTTTTGGATTCGATGACGAGGCAGAGGGGATTGAGAGGTTGCTCTTTGAAGAAGGGGGTTCGAGCCGTATTGGGTTTACGGCAATTGGGGTAGTAGGGATTGCTGGTGTGGGGAAGACCACTTTGGTGCAAAAGGTTTTGGAGAGGGAGAGAGTGAAGGAGAAGTTTAGTCCTATAATTTGGTTACCCTTTTCGAGTATGAGGGAAGAAGAACAACAGTTTAGTAGGTTTAGTTTTGAGACATGTATTCTTGATCATTTGGGACATGTCCTAGATGGAAGGATTGTTGGCCTTGGTAAGCTCTTGGAAAGGCTCAACCAGCTTCTGTCGGGTAAGAGGTATTTGCTTGTGTTTGATGACGTGTGGCGGCGGCACATTAACATTGAGGATCGCTTGTGGCGTGGATTGCCTAAGGGTAGTGGGGGTGCGGTCATTGTTACTAGCAGGTTAGCGGAAGTGGCTGAAAAGCTGGTGGAACAAAATTACTTGATTCATGTTAAGCCTTCGGACAAAGAAATTTGCTGGTGTATATTTGAGGACACAATTAAGAATGATAAGGAATTTTCAAGCATCTCACATCGCGAAACTTTGGAAAAGATTAAGGAGGAAATTAAGGATCAATGTCATGGTTTACCATTGGCTGCTAAGACACTTGCAGAAATCATTCCCGAACAGATTCGTGAGATTGAGTATTCTTCTCAACCTTTTTTTTTCACGGTTTTTGTTTTCTTAGTTTTTTATTTGATGGTTAATTTATGCATAGGTGATTTTTTGTATTCATTCTATCATTAAACTCCTTTATTTTGATAATGTCTTACATAAAATTTTGAATTTCATGTCCTAAGAATAGTATGGTTGTTATACTTAGTATTATATGATGCTTAAACTTTCTTTATCTGCTAGGTCCTACCTTGCTCTATCTCGAACATTTTACAAATTCTTTTACTTAGGAATAATCCCACATGATGAAGGACAATAAATAGGGTGATTCTGATATTGTGTTAAGTACTGGACCCCCAAAATTCGTATTTACATGCAATAAGAAAACTGAAAATGGAATTGTAGGTCCAATCGCTTCTTGAAGGAGATGTACATACCTGATGAACTGCTGAAACCTGATTTGGATGTTGAACCTGCTGTCCATATACCGGAGTGCCCAGTGTTAGTGTTTATTGATTTAAAAAATGAACAGCTTGGAGAAAAACTCTTTGAAGAATTTTGCTACCGTCTTAATAAAAAGCAGGTATCTTTTTCTTGATAATAGCCGCTTCGTGAGAAGAGGCACTTCAATATAATTGTTTGCAAAAAGAAATTCTAACCTTTATAATTGTATACATGCTTGTCTTTCCAACTTCGATCCAAGTTTGTTAAAAATATAATATCTTTTCTAGGTTTTTGCTGTTCTGGAAGAGAATTCTGATTCTAAGAAAAAAGTGAAGGCACAGAATCCTGAGAGTGTGCTAAAGGAGGCTTATGGTACTCTAGAAAAGCTTAAGCGGAAAGAATATGGTTTTGCTGATGAAATTCAAAAGAGGATGAAAATTATAGTGAGTAATATGTTAAATTAAATGTACCAATTAATATGTGTAATGCGCCCACAAAATTCAGAAACAACGAGTTGAGAAACAAGAAAAAGGTGACAATGCTTTTGATACTAAGAAGAAGGTATGTTTCTCCATCTCCTCTCATTACTTCAGTTATCCTATTGCTAGGAAGATTAAGAAACTAAGCAAAAAGCTAACTTTGATTGCTAATGAAAGTCAAAGGTATAACTTTTTCTACCAAGAAAAACAGAATGCTTCATCCTTTGTCGCTATATCTGGGGTACTTAAGCAAGAAAAAGTATATGATATTTTAATAAGCATGTTGTTGAACAAGAGTAGCCAAGAATGGAGGGATCCTCTTGTCATCTCTATTGTAGGAAGGGGAGGAATAGAAAAGACAATTCTTGCCGAATTGGTCTATAATGATCAAAGTGTTAAAGGTCAATTTGAGAACAGAATTTGGATTGATATGCTAGAGTACTCTTCAATAGAGGTCAAGATTGCTGAAGGCATTGTTGAAGGTCTCAATCAAAATGATACCCGAAAGAACTCAGCTGAATTCTCCATTTTAGTAAATTGTATAAGTCAATCTATTATGGGTAAAAAGTTTCTCCTCGTTCTAGATGATGTCTCGAACCTAAGCATTTTTAAGTGGGAAGAGCTTAGGGACACTTTATATGTTGGTGCTAGAGGCAGCAGAATATTGGTGACTACACGAAAAGAGGAGGTTGCTATTACAATGGGATCAACCACTGATCACATGATTCAATTGGACAAGTTGAGTGAACAAATTTGTTGGTCATTGTTCTATCAAATTGCTTTGGTTGACAGGGAAAGAGATGAGACGTCGTTGGAAGCATTTGAAGCTATTGGTAAGAATATCATAAAAAAGTGTAATGGTTTGCCCTTTGTTGCAAATATGTTAGGTAATCTCGTGCTGAATAAGAAAACAATAGAAGAGTGGCGAGATGTTTTGGATGGTAAAATGTGGGAAGAAGACGTTGAGCAGCAAGTTTTCCAACCATTACTACAAAGTTATCATCATTTGAATGTTGTAGCAATTAAACGTTATCTTCTTTATTGTGCTATTTATCCAAAAGGTTATAAGTTCGATAAAGATGTTTTGATTGCGTTGTGGATGTCACAACATTGTCTTAATTTGAAAGAAAACAAACAAATAGCTGAAAAATATTTTAAGAACTCAATATTGTCTTTCTTTCACGATTTTGAGGAAGACGATGATGGGAATATTACCGGTTGCAAAATGCATGATATTGTGCATGACCTTGTGCAATTTCTCACCAAGGATGAATGCTTTATTATGGAGGTTGAGGGTGCTAACAATAGGATAGAGCTACCAGCTGGTGCTAAGGTTCGTCATTTATGTATAAGGTTTGCACGACAGGGCAGATTTCCATTTTTTCCGATTTCTTTCAATTGGAAAAATTTATGTACCCTGGCAACATTTGATTCAAGCATTACTGCCTTGGACTCAAATTTGATTTTGCAATTGAAGTACCTTAGGACATTAAATTTGAGTCATAACCACATGAAAGAAGTTCCGAAGGAGATTGGTGAATTGGTGCATTTGAGGTATATTGACTTGTCTCATAATCCTTATTTGAAGCGATTACCAAGGTCTTTGTGTAATCTATACAATCTGCAAAGTTTGCACCTTGTTTCGTGCACGAGTCTTAAAAAACTACCAGAGGGAATGGGAAAGCTGATCAACTTAAAGCATCTTCATGTTAAGGACTGTAATCAGCTAAGGTACTTTCCAAAAGGGATTGGGAGATTAACAAGCCTGCGAAGGCTAGATGAGTATAGTGTATGTGGTAGTGGTGATGATGAGGAGGCATTCAAGTTTGGAGATCTAGGAAACTTTGAGCAGCTGCAGGGTAGCCTGTCAATAAAAATGTTGGGAAACGTGAAAGATGCGGGGGAGGCTCAGAAAGCACAATTGTGGAATAAAGAACACCTACTTCAATTGGAACTAGATTTTGAGAATGAAGACGATGAGAGACGAGAAACCGATGACGAAATACTGGCATTAATTCATGCTCTCTCCTAAAAACACTGCCCAACTACCTGCCGGAGATACCACTACAAGACTTGACCATCGATTGGTGTCCAATCCTCGCACAACGTTGCCAAAAAGGAGCCCATTTGTGGCCCCTCATTTCTCACGTCCCAAACATCACTATTAATGGAGTCACCATTGATAACAGACTGAAGAAAAAGAACAAAAAGAAAGAATAGAAGAAGAGGAAGCTACAGTTTTTCATTAATGGTCAAGCTATAGTCCACTAGGATCTGAAATCTATTTATATAGCTAATACAGAGAAGTAACCCAGCTAACTGTGTTACAAATCTAACCATTTCTCTAACAGACAGCTAACAACTAAGCCACATGTTGGCTTATCATAGGCTACAATCAAACTAACAGCATAACTACTAAAACTATTGACACGTGTACAATCTTGTAATATACTGAATTACTGATATGCTTAACATCCCCCCTCAACCTCAGCTAGGGGACCGAGCCTGAGGTTGCAAGAATGCTGAATGTGAAGAGGGCTATGCAACCCTTTGGTTAGAATGTCTGCAGTATTTTCTGATGTAGCCACATATTCCAATTCCAAATCTTTGCACTGAACGCGCTCTCTAACATAATGAAAATCAGTATCCAAATGTTTAATTCTGGAATGGAAAACTGGATTGGACCCCAAAGCAATAGCAGAGAGATTATCACATCGGATCAAAGGTGGATAAGGAAGAGAAATATGTAAATCTTTAAGCACATGTCTAATCCAAGAAATGTCTGAAACTGTGTTCGCCAAAGCTCTATACTCAGCCTCTGTAGAACTTCGAGCCACTGAACCTTGCTTCTTGGATTGCCAAGACACTGGATTTCCAGCTAAATAAACAATATATCCAGTTGTTGATCGCCTATCATTAATATCCCCACCCCAGTCAGAGTCACTATAGGCTGTCAAGGCCATAGAACCATGATGATAATGAAGACCATGGTTTAAAGTACCTTGAACATACCTAAGTATCTTCTTCACAGCATCATAATGCACTTCTGTTGGTTTTGCCATAAACTGACACACAGTGTTTGTGGCATAGGCAATATCTGGCCTAGTGAAAGTCAGATACTGCAGTGCCCCAACTAAGCTCCTATAAAGTGTTGGATCAGACAGAGGATCACCTTCATCCTTGGCCAATTGCAAGTGAGGTTTACAAGGAGATTGACATGATTTACAATGCTGCATACCTGCCTTGACAAGTAAGTCTCGGGCATATTTCTCTTGAGACACAAAAATTCCACCATCAGACTTGTACTTAATTTGCAGCCCCAAAAAATAAGTCAATCTGCCCAAATCTTTCATATCAAAAACCAAGCTGAGTTCATCTATAATTTTTTGAACTTCTGTAGTGCTGGAACCAGTTATGATGATGTCATCCACATATAGAAGCAATAAGACAACACCGGCAGATGAAGATTTAACAAATAAACTGGGATCTGACTGTGAAAACTGAAAACCAAGAGAAGGCAAGAATCCTGTGAATTTTTCATTCCAAGCTCGAGGAGCTTGTTTTAAGCCATATAAGGACTTTTGGAGGAGACAAACATAAGTAGGATAAGTTGGATCTTCAAAACCCTGAGGCTGCTGCATATAAACTTCCTCTTTCAACTCCCCATGCAAAAATGCATTTTTAACATCTAGTTGCTTCAATTCCCATTTAAACTGAGCTGCTAGAGCCAAAACCATGCGCACAGTAGAGTGCCTAACTACAGGACTAAAAGTTTCTGCATAGTCTAAACCTTGTTCTTGACTAAACCCTTGAGCCACCAATCTTGCTTTGTACCTAGAAATAGTACCATCTGGATTTTTTTTCAATCTGTAAACCCACTTACTTCCAACTACATTGCGATCTTGTGGCCTAGGGACAAGAGTCCAAGTACCTTGCATTTGCAAAGCATGAATCTCTTCTTGCATTGCCTTTTTCCACTCTTCTTTAACCACTGCTGCTCGAAAACTAGTTGGTTCAATCAACTTAGGAATGTCTGCTACACATGTTAAACCAGAGAAAAATGCAAATTCTTCAAAATCTCTATTGTCCATGACTGCACTGAAGCACTTAAACTCACTAAAGTCCTTTTTTTTGAACTACACCAGCTTTGGATCTAGTGAGCATGCCATGACAGTTTGGACCATTGAGTTGAGCAGTGATGGATATAGGAACAAGCTCTGGAGATGCAGAAACGGAGTTAGAGACAGGCAAAACTTCTGGATTTGTTTGAGAGAGAGTAGCAGTAGAGACATCCTCAGATGGAAACAGAGCAACCTGAGAATTATCAACTGGAAGTGAAGACACTACATGAGATGAGACATTTGCAGATGTAGGAGAGACATGTTCAGACACAAATGGAGAACCAGAAACATTTTGAGAAATAGATGCAGGGGATTTAGAGTCTATGAAAGAAGAAGGGACAGGAATAGGTAAGATAATTGGATGAGGATTAGAAGTATCAGCACAAGAATGGGAAATAGGTTTGACCAAAGGCTGAGAAAAGGGAAACACAGTCTCATCATGTATAACATGTCTTGTTAAAAATAACCTACCAGTAGGAATATGAAAACAAATCACCCCTTTATAACCTCGAGCATATCCCAGAAATACACACTCATCACTCTTAGGTTGAAGCTTATTGACATTATAGGATTTGAGTAAAGGGTAACAAGCTGTGCCGAAAATTTTGAAATTTTTAATGTCAGGCAAACAATGAAAAAGTTTCTCATAAGGTGAAATCATTTGAAGAGGTTAACAAGGCATACGATTGATAAGTAATGCAGCATGAGAACATGCATGATACCAAAATTTGTTGGAAAGGTTGGCAGAATGAAGAAGTGTAATGGCAGTTTCAACCAAATGCCTATTCTTTCTCTCAGCAATACCATTTTGCTGAGGGGTATAAGGACAAGAGATGTAGTGTAAAATACCTTTGGAATCAAGAAATGAAGAAAAAGCTTTACTGGTAAACTCTCCCCCACCATCAGATTGAAAAATTTTGATTTGAGTATTGAATTGGTTAGCAATGAAAGCTGTAAATTTGACAAAGATAGAAAGAACATCTGATTTATTTATCATTGGATAAATCCATATAAACCTAGTACACTCATCTACAAACATGACATAATATCTATACCCTTCTAGAGAGACACTAGGAGAGGGTCCCCAAACATCACTATGTATTTTTTGAAAAGGAAATGTGGACTGTGAAACATGAGAAGAAAAAGGTAATTTGGACATTTTTCCCCCTAAACAAGACTTACACAGATGAGACTGAGGATCTGGTACAACAGAAATGGAAGCATCTAACAACATCTTATTAACTACTTCATTTGTAGCATGACCTAACCTATGATGCCACACTGAGGTTTTGACTAGCTGACCAAGACAGGCTACAGGCGATGATATAGAAGGATGACATGGAATCTGCTTTGGAATAGTATACAAGCCTCTACTACTCTTTCCTCGAAACAGCTCCTGAAGTGTTGCCTTGTCCTGCAACCAAATTTCATTTTCATCAAATGAAACAATGCACTTGTTATCTTTGCACAATTTATGAACAGAGATAATAAATTTGCAGCTATTCTAGGAACATGTAGAATATTATGTAAGCTAAGTTGAGGTGATAAGGTAGCTGAACCAATATGAGTGACTGCCAAACCTTCACCACTGCCAACTGTGATTTTTTCACCAGATGAAAAAGGTTCTGAAATAGTCAGGTTTTGTAAATCTGCAGTCATGTGATGTGTTGCTCCAGTGTCAGCAAGCCAGACATCCTCAGAAGCAAATCCAACAGTGCCAATGTTAGCCTGAGCAGTAAGTGCATTAAGAGTCTGAGGTGGTGCATTGCCTTGATAGGCATAGTTGGACCTGTGATAGCAACCCAAAGCTGCATGCCCCCTTTTTCCACAAATCTGACATTCCACAACAAATGAAGCATTACTCTGAGATGATCTATCTCTATCATAGCAAGTAGCTGCTGTATGACCTCTTCTAGAACAGATTTGACATTCAGGTCGTGCACCATTGTTCCAGCTAGACCAACCCCAATGATTGGTTCTTCCACCATTTCCACCATGTCCTCCATTAAACCAACCTCTTCCACCATTAGAATTAGCCCTGCCTCCATTATTCCAATTCCCATTACCATTTCCAGTTCGGCCAAAATTCCCATTAGCATTTCCAATTCTGCCACCATTCCAATACCCACCATTCTGATTATTGGTCCATCTACCACCATTCTGAGGATAACCACCATTCTGATTGTATACCACTCCAGAAAAACCATTAGAATGCCCTTGATAGCCACTACTACCATAGCCAACCTCACCAGTACCAAAACCAGAACAAGAACTAGAAGATTCTGCATTAACAGATTTTACCATAGGATTGGAGGCACTGTGACTTGTAATATGTGCATTACGAGGTATTCTGGCCACCATAGCAGACATGGAATGATTAGAAACTAAAGCAATGGACAACTTCTTGTTAATATCTTGTTTCGCAGCTAGTAGTTGAGATCTGAATTCCTTCATTGCCATTGGTCCTTGATGACCTCGTAAAACAGCTTTCACAGGGTCAAATTCATCTGGTAGACCATTTAGAGCTACTACATATACATATTCATCACTCACATAAACGCCCACTGCAGCCAGCTGAGCTCTAGCATGTTTGATTCTCATTAGAAATCTCTCCACATTATCAGCACCCTTCTGCAGAGTTTGAAAATCTGTCTTGAGTTGCATGATTGTAGCCCTGGAATCTGTACTATACCTCTCCCTTATATTCATCCATGCCTCAGAAGCAGAAGCACAATCCAGTATATATTCCATTGAATCTTCAGTAACGGAAGCCATCAGTAAACTAATTAAGGCTTTATCAGTTTGATCCCACTCAAGAAAAGCTCTATTCACCTCTGAAGTATTCATTCCACCTTCATCAAGAACAAATCTTGATGGACAAACAACAGAACCATCCAAGAAACCAAAAAGACCATGACCACCTAACACATTTCTTACTTGGAAACTCCATTTGAGGTAGTTGGAATCATTTAGCCTCAGAGTCAAGAAAGGTAACAAACCATCTATCTTACTCGCAATCGTCATCTTCAAAAAATTTCACAACACTACACTTAGTAATACTACACAATCAATCGTCACAACAACACTTCACACTTCACCAAATACTTCAAGATTACACTCTTCAACACACAATACTGCAAAACTTTCACCAAATACCGGCTAGAATTCCTCGAACAGACAAACACCCAGAAATCAACACCCTTTCTAACAACCAAGATCAACTTTCAACCTTCACAACTGAGAAACAAGATCTTTCTTGCAACTAAAATTTGTAGAAAAAGACAGAGACCATACCCATTTTGTATAAAACTGAAATTTGAAGAACCTTCTTGAAGAACTATAGCTGTGTCCACCCTCTTGATTCATAGATCTCATCTGCGATCTTCATCTTCAACCAAATCACAAACGCAACTGAAGCTTGAGAGTGTTTCAATGGCGAAAGAAAAAGTCAGGTTCGAACTTGCGCTCTGATACCATGATAACAGACTGAAGAAAAAGAACAAAAAGAAAGAATAGAAGAAGAGGAAGCTACAGTTTTTCATTAATGGTCAAGCTATAGTCCACTAGGATCTGAAATCTATTTATATAGCTAATACAGAGAAGTAACCCAGCTAACTGTGTTACAAATCTAACCATTTCTCTAACAGACAGCTAACAACTAAGCCACATGTTGGCTTATCATAGGCTACAATCAAACTAACAGCATAACTACTAAAACTATTGACACGTGTACAATCTTGTAATATACTGAATTACTGATATGCTTAACAACCATCACATAGGATGATATATGATTGATCCTCATCATCACCATTCACCGGACTGTACACCTCTTCTATTTCTCTTCGATCTGGTAATTCATCCAACCCTTATTATACATATAATATTCATTTATCATGCACATAAATCAAATGTGATCATTATTTGCACAAAATAATAATTTATGGTCATGAAAATTGCAGGTCCACACTTTTCACCCGGCCAGTTGCCGAGCTACCACCTTTTGGGACCTCAAACCACAAAATTGCTGGACTCCTCAGTATCTTAGTCTCTAGGTAATTTGTCATCAGTATCTTAATTAAGTATTATGTCCATGTAATAGTTTAATTCGCTCCCAAGTAAAGGCCGCATGAGGTTTGTTGTTTTGTTTTAATACTATATGATTGTGTTTTTCCTTAGAATTTCAATTCTTTCTATAAATATGCCTAAGAGAATGCCTTGTAAGAAACAAATTTGACCACCAATATGTCATCCAAATTGAAGGGTGATTCTTGATAAAAAAGTGAAATTGGGGTGGTCCAAGTAGTGAGGGTAGGTGTGATAATGAGTTAGGATTAAGATATGTTCAACTTTGTTTCCTTCGAATGTAACAAAAAAGTGAAATTTACCATATATATATGGAACTAGAGGTAATAGTTGTGCTCCTAAACACTAATATGAGGGAGCACTAATTACATTAAAATTAGTGTAATTAGGATACTGTACAAATTTGAATAAATATGTTTTTAATCTATATATAGTAGTTTCTTAAATTAGAAATTAAGAAATTAAATATAATATAAAGATATTTTCTCTTGTCAGATTGTGAGTGTGGACTACACATTCAATTTACAGTTTGACAACATAGCATTGTTAATTTGTTATCTTCACTGCCTATTAGAAATAGAACACTTCTGTCCATATAGTGTTTCCCTTCTCGGCATGATAAGGATCTACAAAAGATGTATTCTTATGTTCTTTTTTTGTTTTTTCTGGAAAGGATGCATTGGCAAAACAAAAATTGATGAATAGGAAATCGATTCATCATTTCAGGAATTCTGTTGAAGCCAAAAGGGTAATGCAGACCATCAAAGTGTGCCTCATGAAGTTCCAACTGAATTTCTAATGAGGCATGACCAAGAAAGGAGTGATTTTCACCACTGCCTTTGTGACCTGACAGAGAGATGGTGAACTTGATTCACAAACATTGATGCAATTGTTTCATAGAAGCTTTGTACGTACACACCTTATTTTTAAGGTAGATATAGGCAATTGCGGTATTTACCAGTTTTTTTTTTTTTTTTAATGACTAATTTACTACAGTTGTATTAATCATTTGCTGTTCTATTTTCTAGTGCCAATTGAATCATGCAAAATTGAACTTGTGATCTTGTGTGTGCTCACTAATCTTGCCCCTTGGAGAGCACCATGCAGTTGTTTAGAGATGTCTGCAGGCCTAAACAGGTTTGAAGGCAGCTGATGAGTTTATCTCCCCATTTATTGAATTCCGAGGGTTTAGCTTCTCTGGACTTGTTGAAGGTGAATCTCTCACTTCCAAGAAAGTTTATCATCAAGGGCTTGAATGGAGGCAAATCTTTGGATTTGGGTGCTGGTATTTTTGGAAATTGGCAAACCAGAGTGTCTTGGTTGATGATTTTGTACACCCTAATGATCCTCTTGTCTATGCTAAAGGCCCACAAAGTGGATTTTTGCAGTCCTATGCTAAAGGCCCACAAATTGTATCCATTTCATACCTTCACCTCTTGTCCTCAAATTCTTAGAGACTTAAATATATGATGCAAGTCATTTTGGTTTAAGAGAAATCTTCTAAATAGTGATAAGAATTAGAGGTTTTCATGAGAAGCAAGGTTCTGATATCAAGTGCTCGGATACATGTCATGTTGTTGCCGAGGCATGTATGAACATGGTTATGAAAACTTGAACCCACCAAATCAATAATGGTTATTGAAGAGGAGAAAAGCACTACAATTATATAATTATTGATTGACACTCATGACTCATTCACTATTACCGTACAGACATAAGGTTCAATCATCCCTTGTTCAATGTTCAATAGACAAACGAGGGAGAAATAAAAATAAGAGAATTTGTTAGTGATCATAGTAAACAGCCTTTAAAACCCTTTTCTAACTCTTGTGCATCCAAGTTCTTCCCTATGAAAACAATCTTATTTGTTCTTGGCTCATCCAGGCCCCACAGCCGATCAGGTGAACCTTGGAATATATCATGAACTCCCTGTTACACAATTGAACTATAATTACTGAATATACCATACAGAACAAAAAAACATTAACTAAGATTTCTCAGAACAATATATTTAGCTCCTGCATCAGCAACTCAGACAAATGATAAAATAAACTTTTGATGAACTTGACACGCAAGAAGAATATCAAATGATTAAATAATTATTTTTAGCAGCCAGGGTTGATTATAATTAGCACTTCATGTATAACTCACCTGGAAGACAAATCTCTCATTCATACCCTGAACAGATAGAAGACCTTTCATGCGATATATGTCCTCGCTCCGTTCCAACAACAGCGTACCCAGCCATATGTTAGCCTGAAAAAATATTAAGAGGGCATCAGTACCATCTTTGTCAAAATTTTAGTTTTTTTTTCCAGACAAACATCTAAACTATACAGCCCCTCAAACTAGCCATAGAATGTGTTCTTGTGTCATTCATAGGCAACAGATCAGCACAAAACCCACAGGTTTTACTAGAATCATAAAGGCAATTCCCATATATAATGCAAGATAAACTAAAACCAAGTAGAGATCCAACCTTCTCAAGATCTAAGTTCCCTTCACAAACTATGCTGACAGAAGAAACACCAGGATCATGAACATGATCATGGGAGTGGTGATCATCATGATGTTCTGCATATCAGTGCCAAATGCATGGATATCAGTTCATAACTCTATACAAAGAGTAGCAGCAACACCAAATTATGAGTATAATGGATGATCAGAAGTCATAAAGCAAAACAAATGATTATGAGATTATCCAATCAGAAAATAAACTGAAGCAGCAATACGAGAAACACATAAAATAAACAATCTAATTAGAATCGAGAAATGCCAAATGCATGAGAGAACATAGGATGACTGGAGCAGAAGGGAAAAGAGTATGAGCTTCCGAGTGGTTACAGCAGTAGAGTAAAAGCTATTCTCAACACCTTCCCTGGTACCCTTCTTACAGGCACAAAACCAAAAACAAATGGTGAATAAAAGAGAGAGAGAGAGAGAGAGAGAGAGAGAGAGAGAGAGAGAGAGAGAAGTTAGAACTACAAGAGGCGAAGTCCTGGCAATTATGCTATTTGGTTGGTAATTCTGCTAACTTTAATTCCCTACCGCATTCCTTATCGCCACTTTCACAATATTGAAACCACAGCACCCAAAGATCCAGGAATATGCCAATGCAAATTTTGACAAGAGCTAGAACGGGAGGAGAACAATTTGGAGGGCATAGATTGCCTACCACAGCACCCACAGTTCCCTACCATATTATTAATTTTTCTACTATCAGTGAATGAATCCACTTTTAGTTAAAAAGTAACCCTTATTATCTCTGTAAACAACAAGTTAAACCTACATTACAGGAAGCTGAGCAATTTCCCAGCTTTGTCTAAACACTATGGCACCCATTAGTTAGGAACCTATGTATCATGCCCATACATAAATCACCGGACCCATTGTATGCCCTCCCCATATGCATCCATGTGTTCTGGAAGTTATGTGTTAATTTTCATGAAGATCTATATGTTTGTGGTGAGCATACATAGAGACATAATATAAGGGGTGTCAGCAAAGCAGAAGACTCAGCTCTGAAGTGGTGCCATAACTTGAACCAGCAGCTGAGCTTCATAGCAAAGAATAAATTTGTCACGCATCGACAAGAATAAATTTGTCACGCATCAACAAATAATGCTCACCCATACCTAAGAATGATTTGTCCTCGGACTCCAAGAACACCACTAACTGGATCCCTAGATTCCACAAATGCATTTGTGTGTGCGCAATCAAACAGATTTTTCAGACTATTTAGTTTTAATTTGACAACAGATGGACGGCAGCCAACAGGTACCCACAAAGCCATCATTCACATATTCAATGTGAAGAGTGTAGTAAGAACAACATATATGCCACAGTTAATGAAAAACATGTCATAGGTAAGAAAAAGAAAACTATTTAGCAAAGTGCAGTCAAGATGAGTAAATGCTTTAATGATTAAAAAGATTTACCATGTTTGTGATCATGTTTTTCATCATGATGGTGATCATGATCGTGGTGGTGATCATGATCTTCCTTTTCACTTTCAGCATCAATAGCACTCTCTATCCTGGAAAAGTTACAGCAAAGGTTAGCATATAACACCAAGATCCCAAAAAATCTTGTGTGATATTATGAAGCATGGCAGCATGTTCATTATACATCAAATTGATAACAACAGAATGTCAAAAAAAAAAAAAAACAAAGAAAATCAACACACTGGGAGTATGGGCTCCCAAAATCATTCTCTTTTATAAGTATCATTTATTAATTAGAATCAACAGTACACAACACATATTTAAAAGCAGTATAACCAAGAAGATTAGAACAAAAACAAACTTAAAAATCTAAAGAAAAGAAAAGAAAAGAAATGAAATACTCAACAGATAATTCCAAGAACCATATGAGAGTGAAAGTTTAAACAAATATGTGCATTCTAATTAGATTACTATCTGAACAAACAGATTCACGTGTCCCCCCAACCTTCCTACTTAAAGAATATTAAGAACAGCAAAAACATACACTTATTTAAATTATCACGTTAGATTGATGCAGAAAGATAATTCGCAGGAAACTCCTATTATAAACTCGTCTTCTTTTCATATGCAATTGTGCAGAACATTTAGAACCATTATGCACCATTGTAGAGAAACCACATTTAAGGAAACAGCAGGTAATTTCAAATGAGCAGCAAGTAGGAATCAGCCACATCATTGAAGAACATAATTGACCAAACCAACAACAATGAAATGGGTATGAAAGTTAACCTCTCCAAATCAAATCCTCCAATACCAAGAACATAATCCAAGTTAACTTTTCCAAACTCTGTCCGCTTCAGTTGAGCCATGCCATTGATGTTCTACATTCCAATATAAAGTGTTCCATTCAATACAATAACCATTGAAGAGCATGCTAAAAAACAAAAAATAAGCAGGGTACAGACC
This sequence comes from Dryas drummondii, assembly GCA_003254865.1. NCBI lineage: Eukaryota > Viridiplantae > Streptophyta > Magnoliopsida > Rosales > Rosaceae > Dryas > Dryas drummondii. Next base: position 223,791 of record QANW01002708.1, on the reverse strand, counting down.
CTTATTCTTTGCACCAAAGAAGCAATTTCTGACTCGCCAACAAGATCAGTCTAGGACAAACACAGAGAAGTACATCAGTCAGGCATTAGAGTAAAAACTGTGACTATCTTAAGCAAATTCTTCATCCTATATCCTAGAATAGTATCTTAAGCAAATTCTTCATCCTATGTCCTAGAATAGTATTCTAGTGACCATTTTTATTTTCAATTAATGACCCCTCAAAAAAAAAAAAAAAAAAAAAAGGGAAGAAGGAAGAAGAAGAAAAAGCAGCAACCCTACAAACACAGGGAAGACCTTCATGTTGAAATAAGCAGGGTCATACTATTTTCAATCATAACATGTAACCTAGTAAATTTTAAGGGCTGGGACCATGCAAGTTACCCACAAGGCACTGAAGTTAATATCCAGAACAGGATACTGATAGGCTCAGCTTTTCAAGAATCATAATGATTCAATTTGAGTGGAGCATGGACTAAACCAGACCCACAAAGAGAACATGGGAATCATTTGTACCTTATTCACAATGATACGATCAGCATAAGCAATCTGCTCTACTGCCTCATTGACGACTCCTTTTGGCTTAATGTCATCCAAATGAAATCCAGCATGTTTAGCATCAACCAGAGTGACAACACCGTCCAACTTGACATCATTAAAAACCTGATCCTCAGCATAAAATGTTTGAATGATCGGTGCTGGATTCGCCAATCCTGCAAAGAAGAAAAGTAAGCTCAAATTCAGTTGAATAAAGATTTCATACGCCCTACAAGTTGCAGACAAAAACCATAATTAAAACTCAGTGACCTACAACAAAACAAACTTCATACCCGTAGTCTCTATTACAATATGATCGAACTTCCCCTTCTTCTTGTTGACCAACTCCGCAATCATCCGCACAAGATCACCCCTCACAGTGCAGCAAAGGCACCCATTATTCAACATAACAATATCTTCGGCCCCGGTAGTTTTCGCGGCGACCAAAGAACCATCAATGTCTATTTCACCATACTGCAAAAGCAAAAAAAAAACTCGTACATAATACAAATTGGACAACAAATAAGTGGAAAAATCTAACCTCATACCTCATTTTCAATCACTGCAATTCGCTTCCCGTGGTCCGCAGTCAATATATGGTTAAGCAATGTTGTCTGTCAATTCCATTATTGAAAAATGTTACAAAGAATGAAACTTTCAGATAATTCTCAAAGAGTTGAGTCGTATTCGTGTTTCAAAAATAAAACTGAAAGTAAAACCGTGAACAAATTTGGCGACTTTTTAATAGGAAATTAAACAGAGGACCTTTCCGGAGCCCAAGAAGCCGGTAATTATGGTGGCCGGGATGCGGTTATCGGGCGGAATCTGGGTCGAAACGGCGTCGGAGCTCTCGCTCTGCTGCTGCGACGTCGTGGCGGTGGTGGCGGCCACAGTGAACCTTCTGGAGCCTCTGTTACGCTTGGCAACGAGTACTCGGCGAAACGACGACGTCGAGTAGCAGAGGGTTTGGGGCTGTGGGCGAGTCCTCGGCCTCCACGTACGAGAAAAAAGGGCGGAGGGTCCGACCCGGGGGAGTCGGGTCGGGCGACGAGAGGTTAGGCCGAGAAGGGTGGTGGCCACCAGGTCCGCCGATATCGAAGCCATGGGAGTGAATGGTTTGTTGGGGTTTTGGGTTTTAGCCAGAGGGAAGAAAGTGAGGATTTATCATCTAAAAGGTTTTATGGACTGTTCTGATACGCCGGCAAATGTACTTCTGGACTGATCTGTTTCGCAGTTATCTGCCGATTAGAGGTGTGATTTGGATTGGAAAATCCGAATCCGAACAATTTTAATCCGAAAATTTTTAATTTTAAAATGTTTAAAATTTTTTTAAATGCCGAATTTTGAAAATTTTTTAAAAAATTAGATATTGGAATGTTTATGTAAACTCCGATAATCCGAATTTTGATTCAAAAAATTTTAAAATTTTTTAAAAGCATTCCGATTCGATAATTTTGAAATTATGTCAATTTATTTCATATTTATATTAATATTATCTAATTTATTTAATTTTCTACTATATGTTTTATAAATTTGTTATTTGTTTTAAACATATACATATATACATTAATAAAAAAAAAACTAATACTACTAATAGAAATATATGTATATTAAATATAGGGCAAATTATACAAAAGTACCTAAACTAATCACCTTATTTCACTTGAGTACCCTAATAAAAAAAAAGTTACTCATAGGTACTTTAATTACTGATTTTGCACGCCCAGATACCTCCGTCAAGTATTCCGTCAGGAAAGTCGTTAATTGTCCACGTGGCACACTGATATATCTTTAAAAATGTCATGTGGACAAAAAAATAATAAAAAATGAAATAAACTTTAAAAATGAAGTCATTATTTTAAAAAACTAAAAAAAATTAAAAACACAATACTTAAATTTAAAAAAACAAAAAAATAAAGAAAAAATGGAGCACTGTTGCAGCACCCCTCCCTCCGCCTCNCTCTCTCTCTCTCTCTCTCTCTCTCTCTCTCTCTCTCTCTCCCTGAAACCCCAGTCCCGAGCCCTTCAGATCCTACTGTAACTGGACACGGCATCGAACGACTGTTATCGCTTCGCCATCCCAAATCTGGTATTGTACATTTGAATTTTTTAGCAAAAATTTTGGTTATTTTTGCCCAAAGCCCATTTGGGTGTTGTACTGCATAATTTCAATTTTGATATGGGAAATTGTAATTAGGAATGAGTGGTTTTGCAGATTAAGAAGTTTTATCAGTCGAGGAAGAGCCAAAGATCGATCTCTGTGTCAGTAATCGGTGATCAAATTTCCCTATATGGGAGCGGAGCAAGTATGAGCACCTTAACTGGCACGACGGCGCTGCCGGTGCCTCTGAAATTGAACTTCGTCATTTGATCCAGAGCCTACGTTTTGGGCTGGGGTTTCGGGAAAAGAGAGAGAGAGAGAGAGAAAATGGGCGGGGAAAGAGAGGGTGGGTGGTCAGGTGGGTCGGCGGCATGGTGGCTGGTGTCGGCAACAAGGTGGCTGGGGTCGGAGGGCTAGGTTGGGTGGGTCTCGGAGGGAGGGGTGCTGCAACAGTGCTCCATTTTTTCTTTATTTTTTTGTTTTTTTAATTTAATTATTGTGTTTTTAATTTTTTAATTTCTTTAAATAATTATTTCATTTTTTATTATTTTTTTGTCAGCGTAGCATTTTTTAAAGGTATATCAATGTGCTACGTGGACAATTAACGGCTTTTCTAACGGAATAGTTAACGGAGGTACCTGGGTGTGTAAAATCAGTAATTAAGGTACCTACGAGCAACTTTTTTTTATTGGGGTACTCAAGTGAAATAGGATTGTTAGTTGAGGTACTTTTGTGTAATTTACCCTTAAATATATGTGTAACATAATAATATAAATGCTAATAAAAACACCCACATTTTTTGTATGTGTAATTACTAAATATTTGAGTTTATTATATTTAAAATTTCAAACATGATATATATATATATATCATATGTGTATGTGTGTGTGTGTGTGTATCTAGTAGTGACATTTATTTTCACCATGTTGGATGAGGTCCAAAGATTAATCATCTCCTCTAAATATTAAATATGGGCTATTATACTAAAAAAAAAACAAATAAAGTGAAGATTCCGATTTTTTATTTGAAAATTTTGAATTTTTATAAGAAAGTTTCAAAATGTGATATTTCGAAAAAATTCAAAAATTTCGAAAAATCCGAAAATTTCAAATTGGAATAAGATATTGAAATTCCGATTTTTTAGAATGAAAATTGAAATATAAATTTCATTCCAAAATTTTTTGGATTGGAATTGAAACATCTTTTTCTGATCCGATCCGTCCGAAACACACACCTACTGTCAATCGAGCTCATGCACTAGATTTATTTATGGGTAAATTACACAAAAGTACCTTAACTAACCACCTTATATCACTTGAGTACCCCAATAAAAAAAAAGTTGCTCGTAGGTACCTCAATTACTGATTTTGCACACCCAAGTACCTCCGTCAACTTTTCCATCAAGTCTGCCGTTAATTGTCTACGTGGCACACTAGAAACATGTCACATAGATAACAAAAAAAATAATAAAAAATGAACTAATTATTTAAAAAAACAAAAAAAATTAAAAACTCAAAAAAAATGGAGTTGCAGGGGCTAGCTCCCAGCCTCCCTCCGCCTCCGACCCCTCCCTCCGAGACCCAGCCACCCACCCCTCCGACCCCAGCTACCCTGCCGCTGATCCACCACCACGTCGCCGACCCACTCGACCACTCACCCCCTCTCTCCTCTCTCTGCCTCACTCTCACTCTCTCTCTCTCCTCNCTGCGCCTCGTCCGTCACGAGCACGGACCACAGCGATCGACCTCCGCGGAGACAGGCAAAGCTGTGTTTTTTGTCCACGTGGCATGTTTCTAGTGCCACGTAGGCAATTAACGGCAGCCTTGATGGAAAAGTTGACGGAGGTATCTAGGTGTGCAAAATCAGTAATTAAGGTACTTACATAGCAACTTTTTTTTATTGGGGTACTCAAGTGATATATGATGGTTAGTTGAGGTACTTTTATGTAATTTGCCCTTTATTTATTTATTTTCATTTTTTTCTTTTAATTTGTTTTTTCCTTCATTTTCTTCTCTAACCATTACTATTTTGTAATTTACTAAAAACAAAACTATTTTTTCATGAAAAGAAAAAAATAAGACTTTTATTTAGGTCATTTAATTTTATAATTTATTGATTAAAATCTTATATCATTTAAAATTCTAACTAAAATCCAATAATATTGTAATCATTTCATGTTATATAATATTGGTCCATTATTTTCTATTTTTTTCACACATACCAGACGTCGAGTGATCGACAGTCATTTTTTAGTGTTTAGTAGTGCATTTTTACTTATTTATCAAGCCTTGATTTGTCGGCTTTATATTAACCTAATATGCAGCATTCACAAATCTCATTATATATTCTAGAAATATATAAGGTTAATATGTTCTCTATACTCTCAAAAAATAAAAATAAAATGACATATTTCTTTAACAAAACAATAGTCAAAAGATTTTATTTAGAAAAAATAAAAGTTTTATTTGAAAAAAAAAAAGTCATAAACTTTTTTAAGAATAAGAAATATTAAAAAGACTAAATTGTAATTTTCCCAAAGAAAAAACCTTAACTATTTTGGTTATATCACTTATATGAACATTAATTCGTATTCTATGGGTAATAATCCAAACAGCATACATTCCAATAATAAATAGAGTCATTTTTTATTTATAAATCAACTTGATTCATATTATAGTCTTACAGACGAGCCTCAAAAGTTTTCTTATAAATGTTCGAACGCCCTTTTTTACTCTCATTAATATTTCCTTTACTATTGTTACAATCGTTACAACCTAATAGTCCTGTATGTATATATATATATACAGGCTCCTTCTGTTGAGGTATACCTCAACTTATTTATGTTGAGGTATACCTCAACTTATTTATGTTGAGGTATACCATATTGGGGCCCACATGAGTCGTTTTGTGTCGATCCGAACCGTTCAATTTTTACATCTCCATAGATAGATCATGCTTGCAAAAAATTAGCCAAATCAGAATTCATTTGCCTATCTAACTTTGATCAAATAAATAGACGAATCAAATATTTTCAATGAAACCGTCCATTTGTTTTATCAAAGTTGGATAGGCAAATGATTTCCGATTTGGCTAATTTTTTGCAAAGATGATCTATCAATGAAGATGATCCTTGCAAACGGTTCGGATCAACACAAAACGACTCGTGTGGGCCCCAACAAGTTCATACCTCAACATAAATAAATTGAGGTATACCTCAATAGAAGGAGCCTGTATATATATATATATATTTTTTTTTTGAGTAAATTGCACCGTTGGTCCAGTTATTTTCACTTTTTTCCCAACTTAGTGCACGATCTTTTTTTTGTATCATTTTAATCCACTTTCTTTTCAAATTGCGCCTAATTAGTCCATTCCGTCTATTATTGGCTAACTGCCGTCAAATGCCCACACGTGACCAACATGTGAGGCCCATAATGGTCTTTTCCTCCCAACAGCAGTATCCTAACCTTTAACCCAATTTCATCCCGCCATTCCTCTTTCGTCTATTCAACCCAGTAGTTAGGGCTACCAAAACCTCAAAATCTCTCCACTTCTTTGTCCTTCATTATGTCATCCTACTCGACATCATCAACTCACAGCCCCCATGCACCAGGTAGCTATTGCGATTGCGGAAGGCTTGCCGTTGTGAGGACGAGTTGGACGGATTTGAATTCGGGAAGACAATTTGAGACCTGTTTAATACCAAGGGTAAGGAAATTTGGATAATGGGTAAATGTAATCATTCAAATCGAATGGGTATTGGAATGGGTATTTTTTTATGCTAGCAAATTGTGTTTTTTTTTTCCAGCGAAATGGAGGATGCAATTTTTTTAACTGGGTGGACCCTCCGATGTGCCCACGTTGTAGACAAGTGATACTGAGATTGCGAAGAAGGATTGATCCACTAGAAGTGCAACTTCAATTGCACCGGAGAAGGGAGAAGATGTTGCGGCTTTATTTGATTTGCTCTTGGGTTTTCTTCTTTATGGTGATGGTAATGAAATAGAAAATAGCTTGTGGGTATGCTATTTTAGGTAGTTGTGTTAAGTGATGTAAGTTGTGTGGAACTAAGAATTAACTTGTTTTATAGTTGTATGGAACTAAGCAGTAAGAATTAACTTGTATGGTAGGAGTGTTTTGGTTGTATTCAACTCCTCTGTTTTGGAAAGCTCAGTGCAGGGAAGCAAAATGTGGTGATATGGTAGTGTTTTGTAATATAGATTTGGTGCATTTCTTTAAGGGTTTCAATGAAATGGCAAGTGACATTTTATATTCAACTGGAAGGGTAGCAAATATATACAAAACTACCTCCAGCAAATGTATACATTTGATGTAATGGTTTTTGAATTTTTGTCTCCCAGAAAATATACACAAAAACCACTTCCAGTAATGAATTTTGTCTCCCAGAAAATATACACAAAACTACTTCCAGCAAATATACACATTGTAATTGACCAAAAATGCCAATACCATATTTCATGTGTCATAAGTATCCATCAAACATCCTTAGTACAATTCCATCAAAACACACATTTTAAGGCCTCAAAACACATTACAGCAAATGGCCTTAAGCTAAAATTACATCAAATGCAACATTTAATTGACCCAAAATGCCAATACCATATTTCATGTGCTATAAGTATCCATCAAATATCCTTACTGCAATTCCATCAAAACACACATTCTAAGGCCTCAAAACACATGTCAGGCTAAACAAAATGCACATTTAAATCAAAACTCATAACATAGAGTTCAAAATCCTTTCAAGAAGCACGAACACCAATTTTGAGTCAATGTTCATGGGGTTTTCAGAACCTGCCCCTTTTTACATTCCTCCCTTTGCCTTTGCCTCTATTATCAGAATCAGATATAGATCTTCCTCTACCCCTTGCAATGCATTTTCCTCACCCTCGCCCTCGCCCTCTCCCTCCATTATCAGATGCAGACACAAATCCTCCTATTCCCCTTGCATTGCTTCTTCCTCGCCCTCTCCCTCTCCCTCTCCCTCTTGTCATCTGCCAATTCAAGCATAATCAATAACATGAACAATTATTTCATTAAGCAATCAGTACACAACTAATATCTCTTGTTTACCCTTGAATTATTAGGTGACTGTTGGGCTTGGGAAGGGTGTGATTCAGTTGCTGGTTGGGCTTGGGCTTGGGATTGGGCATGTGATTGTTGATGTTGACCTTCGGTCTGCATAGTTGCACATAAGACCAGATGGTACAGTTTGAAAATCACATTAATATTAGGAAAAAAAAGACTTCATGCAATTTAACAAACAACAAACCTGTTGGTTGCTTGAGCTCCCAATCTCTCTTTTACATGTCCTGGTGTTATGATTCTCTCCCCCACACTTACTGCATCTAATGGAAATCCACAACCTTCTCAACTTGAGTGGTGGTGCTGGAGCCATTGGATTTGCATTTGAATTTTCAGGAATAGGATGTGTGGCTGGGACTTCACCTGGACCTTTTGTTCTTACCATTTTTGGCCTCCCAGGTTGTTTCTTGAATGGTGGAGGCTCAAGTTTGTCATTGGCAGTAATTGCCCAAAGATCCATACTTGACATGGGTCTTATTATAGGATCATAGGCATCTAGGTAAGATTTTTTACTATAACACTCATTGACATAGTCAATAGGGTTTTCCTCTAGGTCCTAAATGCAAGCAATTGCATGGGAGCAAGGAATCCCACTAAGATCCCACCTTCTGCAGCTGCAAGTCCCTTGCCTAAGATCAACACACATCCTTGTCCCACCAGGTGCTTCAACCTCAAATTGCTTATCTCCTGCAAGTTGAACACTGTGCATTCGACTGTCAGCTTTTCTCTTCTCCATGATCTTCAAGATTCTTGGGCCAACATTAGTCTTCCAACTTCTACAAGCTGCTCGCCTGTTCGCCATCCTAAGCATGAGATAGTGTCTAATTCCCTCAAGCAAATCTAGTATTGGCTTGTCCCTTGTGTTAAGTATAGCACTGTTAAAACTTTCACACAGATTATTTAACAATAAATCACACCTTGTCACAGTCCCAAAGTGTGATCTACTCCACTGTGTGGCAGGTTTAGCATTCAGCCATCCCCAGCTTTGTCATTTAATCCCCTCATCTTCTCTATCTCAACCTTCCACCATGGTACACAAGTTGCTCTAGCAGCAGCCCACAAGGAATTCTTTAACCCCAACCCTGGATAGGTCATCTTGAAGTTATTATGAAGATGTCTAACACACATTCGATGTTCAACATCAGGTAAGAGTTCCTCTATTGCAGGAACTAGACCCTTTTGCTTATCACTCATGAATACCCAGTCTGCCCCCTTGTCAATCTTCAAGTCATCTATCAAAATATCCAAAAACCACTTCCATGAATCCTTATTTTCAATTTCTACTACTGCATATGCCACTGGGAATAATCCATTGTTAGGATCTACACCAACTGCTGTCAGTATTTGACCAGGATATGGACCCTTTATATGAGTCCCATCAACGCCAATCACCCTCCTACATCCATTTAAAAACCCATCTTTGCAACCCTTCAAGCAGATGTAAATCCTTTGAAATACTTTTTGGCCATTAGGTGTCTCTCTTGAAGCAATCTTCACTGTCGAACCAACATTGGTTCGTTGCAACTCAGCTGCATAATCATGTATTCTTGCATACTGCTCTTTGTAAAATCCCTTATTCAAGCCACGAGCCTTCTTCTTAGCTCTATACGCTTTGTTCCTTGAGACAGTGAGGCCAAAGTCCTTCTTGACTGTATTTTGGAAGCTTAATAAGCCCCAATCAGAGTCATCTCTCAACCTCTCTTGATATTTTTCAGCAATCCAGTTGTAATCTGCATGCTTAAGTTTTCCAGAAGTGGAACAATGGTGCTCCATCTGTAGGGTCTTGATCACCCATGTATCAGAGCCACCCTTCTGTGGGTGGCATCTAACTTCGAAGGGACAGCCCTTTGTGCCAACACAAACTACATTCAGCCTTATCCTATCATTTTTTACAAACTTTAATTTTCGACCATTTAAGATCCCCCATTCCTTAATGAACATAATTGCATCAGCTTTGCTTGGGAAGTGTTGTCCTATTTCCATTTGTGGATCTTTCAAGTCTGTCTCTTTATTGAAAACTTTGAACTTTGGAATTTTTTTCTTCACTTTCTTTTCATCTTCACCATCAGTTGATGACTCACTGAGACTCTCAAGCTCATCAGATCTCTCACATTCATCTGATATTTCACCAGCATCGTTAATTTCATTCAGAGGGTCAATTTGTGGGTCAATCTCCTCCTCAAATACATCATCATCACTATCTTCCTCTGAGAACTCATAGTCACTATCTACAAACTCTGAGTCTTCATCACCATCATCAACATCCACATCAACTTGCTGCTCATTGTCTTCATCACCATCATCAGCATCTACATCATCTTGCTGCTCATTGTCTTCATCACCATCTTCAGCATCCACATCATCTTGCTGCTCATTCACTGAACCAGTACCTTGTTCATTATGTTCCTCATGATCTGGCCCATCCTTTTTGCCACTCACTGCACAATTATCTTGTTCATTCACAGAAGCCTGTGTTAGAAGGTTGAGTGTATCAACATCATCTATACCTAACTCATACTCTGCACCATGCAAGCTGGGCCACACAGTAGCAGACTGACTAGCATCAACATCATTCCTTGATGTACTTGGCCCTTCGTAATAGACAACAGCAACTCTAGATGCTGGTACCTTTGCAATCATTGTAAGCACTTGACTGTCAGACCCAAGATACAGAAATCCAGCTGGCCCATTAATATCTGGATCCTTGTAGTACACTTTCCATTTATTGGGCTCGATCTTTTTCCTATTCACCTCATAGCCCAACTCTTCACCAACCTTCATAAGGTCCAATAAGGAAAAGAGGTCTGCTGAAAGGTAGTCTAGCCAGCAAACAAAACCCCCCTTATATCCATCACCAATAACCTTACCACCATAGTGGATTTCTAATGTCAGCCCATCAGGATCACCTGCAAACATAGTCAAAAAAACCAAGTGATGAAATTATGAGTTATATTTGATGGTGAAACTATTAAAGTCCTTGTGGTTCCACATAAAGCAAATGTAAACCACATAAATCCTAGGTTGTGGACCAAAGATAGACCTTGGATTGAGGATATATAGGAGTTCCTAAATTCAGATACTTAAACATTTAATGAATAAATTCAACACTCAAATAAGAAAAATATAAAATTCTTACATAGTCAAAATTCTTATATAAGCAGTTCATCACCCATCAACCAAAATTGAAAACATAAAAATCAATATAATAATACAAAAGAACAGAAGTGTGTTGTTTGAATGGGAACACTGACTACACATGTTAAGGGTCGGATATTATAAAACTATGAAAAAAACAAACATTCAGGACCACACCACAGTTAAAAAATGTAGATGTGGTAAACAATTCCATCCTTTTCCCTCAAAAGACTCGCTGTAACCAAATGCCCAAAAGATTCCAGATGAACAAGACACAAAAGTCACACTGACAAATACCCTAAACCCACCCAAAACATTCACAGCAACCAAATACAATAAACCCACAACCAAATACCATAAACCCACAGTAACCAAATACCATAAACCCACCCAAAAGATTCGCAATAACTAAATGCCCAAAAACAAAATGTAATTGCAGTAACCAAATGAAACCTAAGACAATTCCATACTTACTGTAGATGGGATTGTCTCCCTCCGTTCGAAATTCAAGAACCATGCTTGATAAATGCCGAAAATGGGATTAACCCTCTGATTGGATGCCTCAGATGCCCAAATTCCAGCAAAAGGCGCGAAATTGCTTATCTCCTCCAAAACCCTCTGATTAACCACGATGAATAACAATGTGCTTAACTCAGATTTAGAAACTGCTGTTTGGAGGAAAAGACCATTATGGGCCTCACATGTTGGTCACGTGTGGGCATTTGACGGCAGTTAGCCAATAATAGACGGAATGGACTAATTAGGCGCAATTTGAAAAGAAAGTGGATTAAAATGATACAAAAAAAAGATCGTAGACTAAGTTGGGAAAAAAGTGAAAATAACTGGACCAACGGTGCAATTTACTCTTTTCTTATTTAGGCTTGTATATACTATTTTCTTGTAATTATAGACTTGTAGTTGTGTATTAACATTTTCACAACTTGTATTTGAAAAAACCATGTAAATGACTATTTCCTATAATTGTAAGGCTTTTTATTAATTTATCTACTTGAATTTTAACCCATTTTTAACTTTACTATATAATAAATTTTTAAACTTGATGTGGCACCTCAATTTTAAAAAAATTTCCATGTCAAACTTCAGTTACATTCTGTCAAATTTTTCATCCAAATTTTTCAATATAAGGGATATTTTGGTTTTTTTGCATCTCTATAAGATAATTTTAGGGGTTTTTTATGTTCATATCCCAAATTATTCTCTCAATACCCACAAAATTTCTAATTCCCTAAAAATAAAATTTTTTCAGATAAACAAATAACATAGCAGCAACCCCACCGCTCCTCCCTCTACCCACCGCCGGCGAGATCACCGGCGGTCCCTCGCTCTGGCCACCTCATTCACTCCAATGGATAACCACCTGCCACAACGCTTGGGTGGGTAGCTTGGCTTTGGAGGGTGAATCGGTGGGTGGGTTGAGCTTGGGTTGTGGTGGAATGAGGGGTGAGCAGGTGGTGTTGCGTGATGGGTTAGGGATTGAACTGGGGAGTGGGTAGGATAGTGATTGGGGTGGATGGGCTATGGTGGTGGTGGTGACTCGGCCATCTTGGCGGTTGGGGAGAGAGAGAGAGAGGGTGCTGAGAGTTGCTTTTGTTAAAAGGGAAAAAAAAAAACTTGGCTGGTTGAATTTTTCCATAAAGGAACCAAGAGTTGCCTTCGCCGAATTGAAACTGAAACCCAAGTGTGGGAATGAAAAGTACAACTTACCCATGAAAGATGATGATAGTCTGTGGGTTATGCTTTTTGCAAGAGGGTTATGGTGAAGTGAAGAGGAAGAGGACGATGGAATGAGTAAATTCTTTTTTTATTTATTTGTTTTTATCTTTCAAAAATAATATTGGATATATATTAATTGCAAACAATATTAAGAATTTTAAAAAGTGTTTATTAAATAAACAAGACATGTGTAAACTTTTTAATGGTCCAAGTCAAGTCAGGTATGGTTGCCTTTTTTTTTTGTCTAGTAATAGATAATTAATATGAAAAGACTAAAATGCCTTTATTTTTAATAGAAATATTGACGAAATGTAATGAAGATCTAATATTGAAACTTTTTAAAAATTAAGGTGTCACATTGAGTCAAAAAATTTATTAAGTGGTGAAATAAAAAACGGATCAAAATTCAAATAGGCAAATTGATAAAAAGCCTAATTGTAACTAACAAACTATGAACATTTAGGTGGCAATTAAAAAGCTCTCTTCTCTCTCATCCGTTAAGCTGTTTTGAGAGTCAGCCGCCACTCTCCCCCTCCCTTCCCCTCCCCTTCCCTTCCCTTCCCTTCCCCTCCCCCGTCCTCCTCCCTATCTGCCTTTTCTTTAAGCTTTTTGCTCAAACCCGGAGGTCTTTCCTTCCTCAACTCGGAGGTCTTTCCTCTCTCTACCCGGAGGTCTTTCCTTCCTCTACCTGGAGGTCCTTCCCCCATCAACCCAGAGGTCTTTCCTCCCTTTACCCATAGTTCTCCCTTCCTCTTCGCAAAGCATCGGGCAGTTGTTACTTCCGCCAAACCCCGCTTCCCGGCCTATCATCTTTGTCAGATTCGAGACCCCTCTCTGATATTTGGCAATGATGGATGAATTGTGGTCGTCTCAAACGCGATTCAGTCGCTATTTCTATGGAAGTTTGTGCGCGGTCTTTGTACCCCCTCCTTCCTCAGCTACTCTTTGGCTCTCGGTGCCCCCCTGGCTCTTTCGGTGGCTGTGGCTTTTGTTTGGTGCTGCTGTGATGAGATTTTGGACCTACTGTGTGTACTGCTCCCCTCCACCTCACAGAGATTTTTGGCTGTCAACCCTTGACGGCGGCGTGGTTCTCCTGAACCACCACTTTTTCTTAGGGTTATTTTCTTTGTTTTGTTGGGTCTGCTGTGTTTTGGGCTCCTTGTTAGTTGTTTCTCTTTTGTTATGGGCTTTTGGGCCCTTGTGTTGTATTTCTCGGGCTTTTGGGCCCTTGTGTTGTATTTCTTAGGCCTTTTGGTCTCTTTAATGGATGGCTTTATCTTGACAAAAAAAACTAACAAACTACAATATGAGCTTTTACACTATAATATTAAGTGTTCCAATGTTGGCCATCTCATCCCCATCCTCATTTAATATTTTATTTATTTATATAATTATAAATTAGGTTTATTGATTTTAACTACTAAATTTTAATAACTTTTTAATTTAGATATCAAAATTAAATAACATTTTAGATTAGGTACTAGTTGAAAAGTCAAACAAAATAATAAAGTAAAAGGTATTAAAATTTACAAATATTAGATTACATGCCACTATAATTAAAAATAATAATAATATAATATCACAAATATTACATTAATTTATACTATATTGTATTAAAAAAAAATCAATTCAGTAATAACTTAACTGTAACTGTCTTGGTAAATTGAAAGAGACAACTCACACTATTATACTATGTATTATTTTGACCTCTATTTATATTATATTGTAGTATAATTTATCTAAAAATAATTCAATTAAGTCACAACTTAATTGTAATTGTCTTACAACTTAGATGTGATTGTCGTTCGGTCACAACTAAATTTAAGTTGTGAGTATAGTACAGTCACAACTAAATGTGAAGTTGAGACTACATTAGCAAATTTTCAAGATAATATAAAAGCCTCAAGGGTAATTTTGTCAAAATCTTATAAATTTTAACTAACACTCATCATATGTGGGTCAAAAGACAAAAATGTCAAATAGAAAATGCTCAAATTAAAGGAGTCAACATATTTGTGACATAATCTAAAAAACTACATTTAAATTTAGTAGTTTAATTGAAATATTATATAGTGTTCATGCTATACTAAAAAATTATTGGGATTTGATATTTAATCCTAATTTTCTATTATAAATTCATACATTTACATTATATAAATAGTCAAAAATGAAATATATTGTGCAATGTGCATGTTGATCACTATTTATTATATGGGCATGTTTGGTTTACATAATTGATTTTTTGAAAATCAATTTTTTTGCATTTTTTAGAGAAAATAGAATGTGAAATTCTCTTTATATTTGGTAAGCTTGAGAAAGTTAACTAGAAATTGGAAACAATAAATACTGTATTTGGTTAATTTTTCAATTGTACCATAATCTATTATTTATTTTGAAATAATTACATGGTTAGTTTTATCAAAAAAGAAGCAATAAATAATTTTCAAAGAGGAGGGAAATCAATTCCATTACTTAGACAAATATTTCATTTTCTCCTTAATAACAGCATCAGATTTTCTTAGGTCAGCAATTAATTTTCATTCTTTGTAGCTATTGAACATAAGAACAAATATATGTCTACATTTATGCATATATTAATTTAAAGTATACATGTATTCCCGGACGAAAAATTGGAAGGCCAAATTGGGTCATGCCCCGGTGCCATCCCATCATAATCTGAATTCCATAATGAAATTCTGAAAACACTTAAAATGTTCCTTTTCTTTCGGTTCCGACTGAATTCCAATTGTCATTTTCTGCAATATGTTATAATTTTTAAGGAGACTTAGAGTTCAGTCTATTTTATAAGTCTTTTTTAGATTAATATCGGTAGTGATTTAGGTGGCATTAAGGTATTTCCACAAGTACTCGTCTCCTCCAAACTTAATCTTTTTATTTTTCTTGTTTGACAGCTTTATGTTAGATTTTCCGTCCAAAATCTCAGAGTTAAAACTTAACATGCAGCCTCTACAAAGCCCTCTCTACACCCTAAAAGGGGAAATACCTTTCAAATCAGAAAAAGATTTTATTATGAATTAAAAGAATTTTCTTATAAATTAAAATGACTTTATTATGAATTAAAATAATTTTTTATAAATTATTATAAATTAAAAAAAAATTATAAATTTTAAAATACTTTTAGTTTCTAAAGATAATGATTATAACACCCAATTTTGGGCTTGCGATTCCTGTGCAGCCCTAGTGATTTTTCTGTTTTCCTGTGCAACCCAGTTTGCTCTTTGCCGGCCCATTTATTTTTCTTCCGGTCCACTGTTTTCTTTCAAATGCCATTTTTACCCTTACTGTTATAAATCGTTATTTTTGAATGCGCGGGATCATAGTTGCTCTGTGTCTCTGCTCGTAAAACTGAGCTTCGTTACTCGATCGATCAAGCTTTGTGTAGTCGATCTGGTATGGTTTTTGTCTCTCTCTCTCTCTCTCTCTCTCTCTCTCTTTATCTCTCTCTTTCTCTCTCTCGGTTTGTGCTTCATCTGGTATGGGTTTTGTATTGTTGTTTGATTTCAATTTCTGTATTTTTTGAATTTTAGATTGATTGATTGAAGATTTTCGATTCAGAATCTGTTTGTTTTTGGCTCTCTGTCTCTCGGTTTGTGCTTCATCTGGTATGGTTTTTGTATTGTTCTTTGATTTTCGATTTTTGTATGTATGGAATTTTACATCGATTGAAGATTTTTACGTTTAGAATCTGTTTGTTTTTTGTTTTGATTAATGATTTTAGGGTGTGGCTTTTGTTTTATTTTTTCATTGTGTTTGTTGTTGTTATTAGAATTGGTACTGTTTGAATTGTTATTGTTATTGTTACTGCATGTTCGTAACTTTTTAGTTTTGGTTATTTTTTTTGCTTTTTTAGGTATCATGGATTCAAATTTCGTTGCGAGGGTTATTTACTGTTCTCAGACTGTGGTTTTGCCACTGTCTGTTAGTTGGAGTTTTTGTGGTTTGTGCAATTTGATTTGCACAAAGTTTAGTATGTTGAAGATTGGTTCGTTTGTGTTGAAATATGTTCTTGGCGGTCAATCTGGATGTGTATTGGCAGATGATCAGGACTTGAAGATGTTGTTTACTTGTTTGTCATTATTCAATGCTCAAATAGTTGATATTTTTGTTACTGACAGTGGTTCTAGTAGCAATTCTTTGTGTTCTGCTGATAGTGGTGGGATTTCAACAAATGATTCAGCAATTGTTGAAAATGATTATCTAGGGTGTTATAAGGCTGAGGCGGAGAAGGTTTATTTAACCAAGGCTTGGGAAGGGTATATTGAAGGTGTTGGTCAAAGATTTGAAGGTGGTGTCATCGAGTTTAGGGAGAAGTTGTGCAAGTATGCTATTGAGATGGGTTTTAAGTTTGTGTATATTAAAAATGAAAAAACTCGTGTGTATGCTGAGTGCTTTAAGAAGCTTTCTGATGGTTGTCATTGGCATGTAAAGGCGTATCTTTGTAGAGTCAATGGTTGTTTTTACATTAGGCATTTGGATAATGTTCACACATGTCGTGGTGTGATTCGGGAAACAAAGTCTGAAAGATTGGTTTCTCGTATTGTGAAAAGTATTGTCGTTGATGATATTAGGTCTAATCCTGGGAAGAAGT